>JAKSZP010009255.1:0-245752 GCA_022478985.1 Massospora cicadina
CTTTGCTTACATTCCCTTATGAAATAAACTTATCCTTTCATAGTTCATTTATGTTAAATTTGCTTTTACATTATATCATAAGTTTACAAGTTAATCATGCAATATGAAAATACTTGAATAGTTGTCAAGAAAAATAAAAGTTGGTGTTTCTATCTGTTTATTTACTAACTTTTGCTTGTAATGGTTGGGTTGAACTCATCATTACATTTTGACTCAATATTTGGAGATCCAAATCTTGAGTCAAAACACTATTTGGGGTTTTGAGGTTCATGAGTTCTTGGCGCTGGGCTATGCCCTTTCCAAGCTATTCTTTATGTCCCAGGGGCACAAAGAAAAGTATGGAGGGGCTCTCCAGAAAGGCGACCTTAAAAGGTCAGGTCCACAAGATTCTGAGCTCAGTTCAGAATATTTTATCATTTCCCACCCTCGCATGAGTCTCTCTGTTGGCCTTAGGGCCAATCTTGCCTTGTCTTACCTGGCATCCCACAGTGAACCTAATTTTGTATCCTTAACAAAAAGTTGGGATTTGGTGGTGAACTGTTCCGCCAAATAATCTATTTTTTTATGTGTCGTTCACAGTGCCCTGTGTTAATGGGACTAAATTTTTCAGCATGTTTATTTGCAAAAATAAATAGAACAAGGCAAATTTTGGGGTCAGATCCTGAGTTTGATGTGCACACCTTTCTTGTTTTTGAATTTCCCTAAATCTGAGGTTTAATTGGTGAGTATGATGAGTCAAAACACTTACCTCAAGGCAACCTCATATCAGACAATCTTTTGGCATTTATCCGCCAATCTGAAGGCAAGATGGCGGTCAAAAACTGGGACAGTTTTGTCTTTTAAAGTGCTATAAGCAAGCTTAAAAATATGTATGACCCAAATCATGAATTACACTTGTTACACATATGGAGCAAGCTTATAACTGTGATTTGTCCTTCTGATTCATTACCATTCTAACAATATCTTCCCAACCGTTTTTGTCATCTCATTTTAATCTTGTATTCAAAAATCTACCAGTAATGAAACTTGGAGGAGTCATCACCCTCAGGCCTCTTCCACTCATTAGGGTTTTCCCAGTAGGACTAAAGTCCCCCTTTGCTGCCTTTTGGCTTGTTATGTGGGCCTTTGTTATATTATTTTACAGTTATACACCTCACATAACCACAATAACATCCCATCTCGAATCATTAGGGTGGCTGAGCCTCTCCATTTTGTTTACTCCCCTGTGCATTAGCACAATCTGTTTTGAGGGCAAGTATTTTTACAACAAGCCAAGAAGATGATGGCTAGCTTTGGTGAGACTTAGAACCAATATTGGAGTAAAAGAGTAATACTGATACTTGTCAAAAAAATAAGTATTTACAATTACATTATATTTGGAAGTATGACAATTTTACAGGGAAGTTAGAAATATTACTAATACCTGTAAAGTCATAAAACTTTTTTCTTTCTTTTTTTGATGTTAACTTCTAAGCAAATTTATTAAAAAAAGTAAATTGAAATTTGACCTCCCAATAATGATCCTACCCTAATGTCCTCAGACTCCCTACAGGCTACTCCAGTGTGGTGCAACGGTGAAACTCCCTTAGCATTTTCTGCCTGGTGGGAAAACATGCTCGGACTAGTTCACCCAGTCCTACAAAATCCTTGGGTAAGTTGGTTTCACCCAAAGATTTTGATGCCAAACTAACTTGTTCCCAAGCAGTGCCCCATTGTGCCCTGGTGCTTCCCAGGAGCGGTATGTATTTTGGCCTTTGGGTCGACTATGGGAAGTTATTTTCTTATAATGATAAACAGATCAATGAATTAGCTCAGATGGTAATGTAACCCACCAATTTCTATCAACTTCCACCCCTATAAGGGGTTTTTTAACCTTGGTTTAACTTGTGAAGCCTATGCTACCACTATGTTAGTTGTGCCCCCAGGTTTTCCAGGGCACCCTATATCACCTTTCAGACCCAGCTTAAGGTATCACCACTTTTCATGGTCCAGTTAGTTGGGTTTCCCACTCACCCTACCCCGCGGTGCTCCATAAAAAACTAATAGAAGGTTTGGCAGCCTATGGCTCCAACCCCATCCTACAATCTGTGGTCCCAAATGGGGCTATACGCCTCGCAGGCCCTTGGCCATTTGCCATGAACAGCCCTAATTTTCAAAAATCTCTTTGTCAATTCATTCCTGTCCCATAATCCCTTATGCCCCTGACCATCCTGGGCCCACGTTAAGGTCAGATGGACTATCTTTCCATCCTGTTTTGGTTTAAACCACTTAAAATGCTTTTGCCCATCCCTTGCAGCTTCAGATGGCTCTGAACCCACCTTAACAGCTTCCATAGTACCATCAATACTGCGCTTTTTTGGTATGAGTTATTATCCTACCCCCTAAAAACCTGCTACTGCAGCAAAACCTGCAGCATCCAATCAGGCCCCTCCCCTTCCCAGTGCCACTGATGCTCCCACTAATCAGGAACCATCTTAGATAGCATTTTAATACAATACTCCCACAATTTAACCAATCCTCAAGCATATGCTGATTAACCCTCTCAGTTCAATCAGAACGTTTGGGACATAATGGCTGAGACTGGTAAATCAGAAAAATATCATTTCTTAAACCCAGTTTAAAATGAACTGTTTATCAATTCTAAATTTGACGCTCAGTAACTCTTATTTATATGCCCCCCAGTGAGTGTCAGTCCATCCTTAATGTCATCAACTTGTCAATGAAATAGTTACCACGCCAGAATATCATACCCTCTGCAAGGATGTCACCAAATTGGTGGTTTGTTCTTGCAAAATATCTCCCTCTTACCATTATTATCCTCTGACATTTTATCAGCTAAACATAATAATGAAATTTTTTTCAAATAAAGTCAATGATGCTATCTGTAACGTGGCAGTGTTATAATGGAATATAAAAGTAAAATTTACCTGCACCACTCTTGCCACGTTCTCCATACTATACGCCATCTGCAATCAAGCGAAATTGGCTTTAGCCCTATATTTGAGCGGATTTTTTTCTTCTGACACTTTTCATAAGCAACCTCTCTTACCCTTCTGCCCACATAATGCCATTTCCCATATGCTTTAATTCTCTGTCTTGATCCATGCTCTGCTCTCATAAGAGGAATTTACTTCTGAGGAATAGCCACTTGAACCCTCTTCACCTTACACCATTTGGCATAAGTGATTCTCCGCTGTCCCAAATAATTAGTTGTGCTTTCATTTTGTGTGTCTCATCCTCTCAGCTGAGATGTCTAAGTTATATTACTTGTTAATGTTTTTGTTTTATTTTCTCCTTGAGTATTGGCAATGTCAAACCTCTGGTCAGAATACTCAAATAAAGTTTGAAGAATTAAAAGTTTAAAACTGTCAAAGTTTATACATATTGAAAGTAAAAATGAATAAAAAAATAATCTAAAGTTCAAGTTATGTGATCTACATTTTTCTGATACTTAATTATTATATCACCAATTAATGCTCTTTCCTCATACAGCAATACCAAACAAATGCACATGAACCTGTGTTATAAATACATAAATAATACCATGATGCCAATTCTGATATGATCAGGAAGTTTTTTTAATATAATAAAAGCGCGTTTTCAATATTTGCTACATCATTATGAGATCTAATAAACTAAAAATAGTTGTTAACTTTTAAGTAATATAATAAATCTTATTTCTGAACTTATAAAAAATTAATAACTTATTTATTAAAATTTAAGATCAATATAACTTAATTTTAAATAAAAATTAAGGTTAGCTAGGCTGGCATTGTAATTTCTGCTTCCACCCAAGAATGGTTTTGTTCAATACAAGTTCATAACTTGTACTAAATAGAAAAATATTTGAGTGTGGTATTTTTGTCCTAATGTCAACCCACCTTGATTACTCTTTTAATTTTTATAAAAAAATATAAAAAGCTGACTTAGGTTGGCATTTCATTGGGTTGTAGACATTTTAGAGAAAACATCATACACATATTTACTAACAAATTTCAAAATTAGGTGAAAATTGATATAAACTATTTTTTGCTGTAAACAATTTTACTATAGATAAACTAAAGTTTATAAGCATTTATAAGTATTATAATTTTACAGATAGAAATTATTATTTATAAGATCTTTCTATTCTAATAATATCAATGCAACACATGTGATGTAAATTCGCTTTTCCAAACAATGGGCTTTGCTAATTTGCCAGGCTAACTAGTATGGAGACTGGTAGAATCTTACCATTTCACCTTAATTGTTGTACCAACCCCCTATAAGTCTGCGTCCAGCCCACCAACACAGCAGACCAACGACTTCACCTTAGCCCCAGGGTCCTTGGCGTGCCCCAGCAAGACCCGCCCCCATCCTGGGTGGCCAAGGCACTCTTGTGCTGCCCCACCCTCCTGACCCTTTGCCAACCCATATGGGTTTGCCCTGATAATTCCATCCCACATCCTGGGTGGCTATGACACTCCTGCACTGCACACTGCAGGGCTGATAGGAAAACAGCACATCATTGTTGGTGGATAGTTTCCCAGGTTCACTTCAGTCCCTCATAGGGATGAGGTATGGGAGCTGCAGCGTTAGGCACTCCAAGCGCGTCACACCACGCTTACTTTAAGGATCTCCAGTCCCATCTTCTCCTAATCTAGCTGACTAACTAAAAACAACTAAGATAAAATGGGTGAAAGAGAGATCTTTATTTGCAGAAAAGAACAATTATTTGTACTATAATCTACTACGCCTATGAAAACCCCTCAGCCATCCAAGCCAAAATTTTAATATATTATTATTCATTCATGGTAGAAATTCCCTCTCGATCTGTGCATCTGATTCACCAAATATCAGACTAGTTCGACCTATCCTAGGCACAAGTCACAGTTGAACATAAATAAATTAATAATATAGTTCTAACTTTGAGCATCTTTTTCATAAGTTGCCAGTGCTCCAAATTGGTCATCAGAACCATAGTTGAACAATTGGTAATGAATCCATCAGCTACCCACTGGAAAATCCCAAAACAACGTATGAATGGCAATTGGTAGAGAACGCAGATTCTACCAAAACTAAACCAATCAATATTATAAAACTTTAAATACTATCAATCTAGTAATTAGCTGGCAAAAACACCCAACTAACCGACACACCTAATTCAAGTATAATTGGTAGGAATCCATCTGGTTAATTTCTGACAACAGGTATCTGTAGTGTTTGGTATTCGCACATTACTGCACAGGTTGAGCTTTACATATAACTCCTGATTCTTCTTTGATTAATAGGCCTATGTCCCCATGAAAATGTCATAATTTTTAAACACCATATAAGAATTGGGAACTATTGTCACTCAACTTCCTCCTTTGGAATGAGCACCAATATGTATACTTGAGACTTTGCTCATTTTAGGACCATATCTCCTTTAAGCTCCCAAGGTTTTCTTAAACTGGATATTTATATGTACAAGCAGTATACATTATAAATAAACTTATAAAATATGTGGGTTTTGATACTAGTATGGAGATTAGTCTTCAGGTGAGTAATTTAAGACTAAATATTTCTCCTGGTCTAAATTCTCCTTTAACTGGTACAATAATCCTTCAACTCACTTGTAAAGGTAATCAACGCATTAGATATAAAAAAAATCATCTCCTTTTAAATCCTCCACAAAATTGGCAACTTTGGACAACAGCAAAACAGAAATTACCCTACTGACAATAAGCTCAGAGGTACTAAGGGAACTTATACTCTTAAGACTTGGTATCTAAATCTTACTTAGAGTCTCTCCTTTGTCTTTATCATACAATTACAAGTATCATTTATTAAAAGAGTGGTTCAGGGGATAATGATAAAAAGTTTTGCCAAAAGACCCTGGGAAATTCTGGTGGAACCCTATAAATTAGGGTAACGCTTCTACCAAAAATTGGGAAAATAAAATAAACTTAAGAGGTCAGATTGCATGAAGCATCGGATGAATCCATGGAGTCCATTGGAGGCTTCTCTCCAGGCCCTTTCTATTTTAGAAATAGCCTACCACATGGAGACCTGCCCCTTTTATAGGGTTGGAGGGGGTTCAACAAGTGAAAATAATTTTCCGCCTTCTGATTGGAACAAATTAATATAATCTCTGCCTCATGGGTCCATCTTCCTGGGTGTCAGTTCCTTATTGCCCTCACATTGAAGTGAGGCGAGTCCCAACTAATCTGCTAGGTTAAATTCCAATATCCCCTAATTTGGACATTAATAATCAATCTAAACTTTGACCCTCAACATTTATTACTAGCCTTGACTTATTAAGGGTGTTTGCTTCTTACCATCCGCGCCAACACTAATAAAAGCTTATAAAAACATATGATTTATTATTATCCTTAATAATTATTTTATATTCAAGTGGTCATTCCCCCTAAACACATATTTATCCCAGTAATAGAGAGTGTAGTATCTCTGCAATACATTGTTAAATCTCAGGGTAAAAAGCACCAGCGAGAATCAAATATACCATAAAATCCAACAAGTGGTGCTCATTACTGGGGTACCTGTACACCACAAATATTCTTTTAAACCATGACAACTTCATAAGAATCCAATTTATCTGCTTCAGAATATTAGCTAGTGCTTTGTCTCGCCTTAAAAGGCTTGAGCAGCACTCTTCCTAAAGGCTTTTATGGGGCCACCCTACCATCCATAACCCACTCTTTGAGATAAGCTTACACCTGTTAAGGTAAATATTGCATCCTTCCTGTACATTTATGATTCGATGAAGGAAGGGGCAACTTACCCAACAAAAACTCAGGTACATCCTCCCCTTCTTGAGTCGTATGGCTCAAGAAATATTAGTTCCCAGCATGGTCAACCTCAGCACCTGGGCGGAGGTTAAGAATACGCTTAATGAGGCTTTTTGGATCAACACAAAGCTTACAACAGCAAAAAAAGGCCGTTATTTGTCTTAGCCTGCAAGAGGGAGAATTGATCGCCTCTTTTGTAGAACAATTCTATAGTGAAGCTCAACCTCTGTTGTTGGCCAAAATGCTTCCCCTCGACGATGCTATTAAAGATGTTTTGTCAGGATTGGCGTCTCATCTTTTTTTGGTGATGCATATCTCTGCAGTCAAGCGCTCCTTCAAAATATATGGGATATCAAGGAGGCCTGCTAGTGGTGGATGAATATTATGAGCATGATCCTACCTAAGGAGCTTTATAGCAAAAATATACTACATCCCCTCCAGCCTCTTCTATGGCTGTCTCTCTGTGGAAATTTGCTTCAGAGGAGCTGCCCCAACGAGTTGCTCCTCCCCCTATGAAGATAGGCAGAGGATACTAGCAGTGATGTGGCAGCACTCCCCTCTATCTTCCGCTTCCAAAGCTCCTCCAGCGAAGTTAGTATCACTAAGACTGACTCCCCTCCTTCTCTAGAGCAATCTTCCAAAGTGTCTAAAGTGTCTCGTCCCACTAAGGCGCTACTTATATCCCAATTAGCATCTCCTCCAGCTTTACCTCAACCAAAAACTATGGCCATTGGGCAACCCAAAAGTATTCCTTTAATGGGATTGGCAAAGCTATTATACTTCCAATGCCTCCCCCAAAAGTTGGTGTAGCTGCGTTGCTCTCTTCAAAAATCAAAAGGGTAGATGAGCGCAAAAAATCCTCTATGAGGAGATCATGTCAGTTCTCATCCCCTCTTAGTAACTCGTTAATGTGCATTGACAATCATTCTGGTGATGAGTCTGATGGGGGTTGTGAAGATGCAGGCTATTATGTATTAGGAGCCCCAATAGAAGTGTAGATTCTGGATAGGTCGAGGCCTAAAAAATAGATATAGCCATGATACCATGACCAACCTATCTTCAACAGTTGTTGAAGTTTGCAGAAGTGATTAATACCACCAGTGATGCTGACCAGCTTGTTGTTGCAGGGATCCGATCTACCCAGAAGGTTCATACCCTCCAATATGTTAAAAAGAAATAATCTGAGATCGCTTAAATCCTTGCCTTCACTAAACATTTGAAGAATGTTCTCTCCCTCCCCCTACTTTTGGTAGAATGGTAACCAAGGCAGAGGTTGTCATTAATAAGGTGCGAGTTCTTGCCATCCTTGATACTGGTGCTTCAGTGAACGTGGTCTCTTCACAGTTCATCGATAAATTTAAGTTAGCCTGACTTGGCTATCCTCAAGAGTTTAAAAGTTTGGAGCCTAATAACACGTGAGCTATTGGAGCCTACTCTTCTCTACCCATATGGATTGGGAAACTCCTACTGTCTGCCCCCGATGTGGCTTTAAACAATAATGCATAGACTTACTCATTATCACTCAATCATAATTGAGAATGACGTAATCATTAGTTTTCTAGGGATTTCTTTACCTTCTAAATTATGAAGTTTCCCTGGTCTTTACAAAAACGATGAGCCTAAGAAAAAAGAATACACATGCGTTGTTGAGTACCCTTCCTCCACCCTCACTCTTTTTATACCACATCGGGCAGAAACACAAAAAGGCTTCCTGACTCTGTGGATGCTTTAGAGGGTATTCCATTGTATGCGTCAGAGGAGGTAGTAGTCAAAGCGGGTGAACAAAAGGTGATAGACACCAAATTTACTATGTAAATACCCCGCAGCTGCCTTCTTCACTTAACAAGTATTGATGGAAAAAGTCAGTTGAAACCTCAAGTGCTGCCAGTTTTATAGACCCTGCCTACCAATGGCTTATTAATCTTCTGATGGGAAATCTCACTAACAAGGACATGATTGTAAAGAAGCATCAGGAGATTAGAAAAGCCCTGCTGATTCCAATTGAGGACATCCAACAAGCTCATTGTATTGGGTCTATGCAAGATATGGGACTACCCACTGACCAAATGTTATGCTCTTTGATCGACGGTCAAATTTCCAATGATCTAACTCTTGCTGAGCTTAATAAGGTTCATTCTTTACTGATGTCTTGTAGTGACATTTTCTCCAAATTCTGATATGAACTATGGGCATATGAAGGGTGGAGCCACACCATTGATGTTGCTGATGCCAAGCCTATCCAATACAAACCTTATTGTAAAAAAAACGAGGAGCACCAGATGAGGACGGAGCTAACAGTTACTGGACGCAGGGCTGCTGGTGCTATCTCAAAGCCCTTGTTTCCTCTCCGCTATTTCTTGTAAAAAAGAAAAATGGTGGCATCCGGTAGTTATGGACTACTGCAAGTTAAATTAACTCAAAAAGAAGAACAGCTACCCAATCCCAAAATTGACGACTCTCTGGCCCAACTCTCTGGGTCCAAGTTCATTTTTCCACGGACTTGGCTAACGGATACTGGCAGATGGACCATTCTCCATAAGACCAGGAAAAGTTGCACTTATCTGCAGTGTGGGTCTCTTCCAACCTACCTGACTACCGCAAGTTTATGTGTAATGCGCCTGCTAATTTCCAGCGAGCCATGGACCATATCTTGCAGGATCTGGAGCTTAGCTGCGTATTTGTCTACCTTGATATTGTCACCATCTTTTCCCAAACGTTCAATGAGCACCTTTCACACTTAAAGGATGTTTTCCAACGCGTGAGGGCCTCTCACATTAAGCTGAAGCCGTCTGAAAGTACATTTTTCCAGAAGAAGTTGGATTTTCTGGGCCACGCCATCTCCTTCAATTGATCTAACCTCTCCATGATAAGGTTAAGGCGATACCCAAAATGCTGGCACCCAAAACCCTCCGCGATATTCAGATGTTGTTGGGAATAATGGGGTATTACCATCAATTAATCCCTAAATTCGCTCTGCTCAGTGAGCCCCTCGTACGCCTATTAGCTAAAAACACCCCTTTTCACCAGTGAGCGGAAGAATAGGATGCTTTAAAATGCTTAATAAGCTGTAGCAAAGACGGCCAATCCTACGCCACTCTGACCATAGTTAACCCTTCATGCTGTTTACAGATGCCTTTGACTACGCTTTTTGTTCTATCATGCCAATTAAATGAGCATTGGGTTGATCATCCCACCTCATATTTCAGAAAGATGCTTTCTAAGGCTGAACGAAACTATAGCTTCACTAAGAATAGTGCCTTACCATCTTGCTTGCTGTTAATTATTATCACTTTTCCTAAATGAGACCTCATTTAAAGTTATCACTAAAAGCGCCTCCCTAAAGTGGTTACATAATATGAAAGATCCCATTAGGCGGTTGGCACGCTGGGCTTTAAAGCTCCAGCATTATGATATGACCATTGCACCAAGCCAGGATGAGCCACATGAATGTCAATGGATTGACTCGGCTGTTTATTCTTCACTTAAAAAACAGTGAAGCGGAGAGGCTACATGACCTCCTAATGACCCCTGACGCTTGGGATGATGAGGATGAACCCATCCAGAAGATGCTAGCTTGACACTCCTATAATAAAAAGGGTGATAATAAAAATGTACAAGAAAGTATGAATGAACTGGTTACCCTACCTCCGACCATCTGAGCAATTACCTGTCATTATGAAGTCTCATGCCATCCTAGGGCATAGTGGAGCGCGGAAAACCTGTAAATGTGTAAAAGAATGCTACTACTGGGAGGGATCATGGTAGACATCATAAAGTCCTGGATGCCTGTATGATATGCAAAAAGCAATCCAGTTTCAAAACCAAGTATCAATATCAACCTACCTTACCTCAAAAGGCATTTCCTCACATTAAGTCTCTATGTGGTTTGCCCTTTACCCCAAATTACGGGCGGAAATCGATATACCTTAGTAAGGATTGATCATTTTACCAAATGGGCCGAGGCTGTGGCTCTCTCAGTTCAGACGACCAAAGCCCTTTCCACTTTCCTCCATCAGTATCTCTTTTCTTGACATGGTTGCCCACAAGTTTTGCTCTGTGATAATGGTAAAAACTTCACCTCCCAAGGGTGAAGATCAACGCTACATCCTTGAGCATGCAACAGCTCTTTTCTGCCTTCTAAAACCACTCATTCAATGGTACCGTGAAAAAGTCAATGGGACCCTTGTTTCTGTATTACGGAAAATGACCACTTCAGACCCGTTTCACTAGGATCTATACTTATTTTAAGTGCCCTCATGGTCTATTGGATCAGTTACCACCAGATCCTTAAAATGTCTTCATTTCATGTGTTGTATGGCCAAGAACCTGGGGTACCTGCTCTACTCGCCAAAGATGTTTTCTTAGCTAGGAATGATTCATATCAAGCTATGAAGAAGTTGGCGCAGCACATCACCCAGTTTTAATCTTAAGTGAGGGCCAATTTAGTAAAAACTGTCACAATAGAGGGCTAAGCGGCCAATGAGCTCCAGTACCACTCTTTTCCTTCCAAGTAATAAACTTGGCATTCTACTACCACAACCAAACAATGCCTAGAAAAATAACGCTTAGGTCCATCGGGGAAGGGGCTTTTGTTATCACCTATAAGTGGTGGGATGAGTACTGCAGTAATTCCCTTGATTTTAAATTATAATTAGCTGAGTGCATGGATAATTTCTTACAACCTTACTCACCACCTTCCACTCTTAGAATAATTTCAGATAATATAAAAGTCTGATGGATTAAAAAAAGTGGTTTGGAGGTGAATGATGAAAATATCAGCCAAAAGAACCTGGTTGATTCTTGATGGAAACTCTCAAATCAAGGTTACACTTCGATTAAGAATTGGGCAAATAAAATAAGTTTGGCAGTTGGATTGCACCAAATCGTCAGCCAAATCTGGGGAGTCCATTGTAGGCTCCTCTCCAAGCCCCTGCTACTTTAGTACAGCCTACCCCATAGAGACCTGCCTCTTTTATAGGGTTGGAGGGGTTCAACATGGTGAAAAAAAATTTCCGCCTTCTGATTGGAACAAAGCATATAAAATCCCTCCCTCATGGGTTCATGTTTACTAGCTTTCACTTCCCCATCTGCCCTCACATTGAAGCCAGGCGAGTCTCAATTGATCTGATAGGTCAAATTACAATATTTCCTAATTCAGATATTACTAAGCAATCCAAACTTCGAGCCTCAACATTTACTTATTAGCTTCAACTTATAATGGGTGTTTGCTTCTTACCACCCTCACTAACGCTAATAAAAATTTTATAAAAAATATCTTTTATTTTAACCAATATCCCAATTATTTTATATTCAAGTGGTTTATTCACCCCCTAAACACATATTTATCCTAGCCATAGAGAGTGTAGCATCTCTGAAAAGCATTATTGAATTTCAGGGTGAAAAGCACCAGTGATCATCAAAAATACCCTGAAATCCAACTAGTCTAATATGAATATATAGTTCAGTGTCCTTCTTAGTGACCTTCTAGGCCTTACTCACTATTTTATGCAGCATCTGCAGAGAACTTGTCAGTAATATTTAGCACTGGGATATTTGATTCTCTACTCTAATACCAAGATAATTAAAAAAATATACAAATGTAAAAATAAGCTATATATCCTATTATCTAAAAGAATCTGCTTTATCAAATATTTTCAAGAGAATATAGAGAGATTAGGCGCCACCACTTCTGTTAACGCCTCAACTGGGAAACAAATTGTTGTTGCCAATTAATTTACTCTCCAGGTTAGTGCAAAACGTTGTTCTGCATTATTGGTTTGGTCAGGTTCTCTATCCTACTCAAATGCACCATTCTCTGGATTGAAGCAAAAAATGTAATTAAACGCATTCATTCAACTACTGCTGTTCACCCTTATCAGGTTAAAACCTGCTTAGGCATGGGACTCTTGCTCATAATAAGCAAATAATGATAACTAAAAGGTTATTTCGCCTGTTGCTATCAAGGTGGCATAACTCTCCTAGAAACTAGTAATTCCCTTAGTCAACCAGCGACAAAACCTGATTAGCTTCTACAAGCTATTTTTTATCAATAGAAAATCTACAACTTAATTGCCTGTTTGTAGTTGGGTGCAATATTTAACAAAACATTATTGATCTGAAAGATCAAAACCCATCAGATTGATAAACATTCGTTCAGGATAACTTGCCAAACAATATTCATTATAAAAGTACAATAACTCCCCTACCCAATAGAGGGCCTTGACCCCTAGCAGATAAGCAGACTTATAATCTTGGTCAGGCGAATATTATATGATCATATCAAAAATTCCAACACAGACTCCACTTGACCAGATTATCCAGCGGAAGATAAAACTTCTTATAGGATGCCACCGCAGTTACTGTCATGTTTTGGCCATTGTATATGAATACAACTTTAGCAGAGCACGGTCTTTAATGCAATCAACTCTTTATGCCCTGTTAAAAATTGTGGCTCCTCTTCCCTGGTTTCTACCCACTGCCACCTCCTCAGAGTGTGGTTTCCACAGCCACATGCCATGAAAGACTATTTTGGTTGTTTATCTGACAATACATCTACAAAACTTGTATTCCCACAAGTCAGTTTCAATCACTCCTCATTATTCTTAAGATATTTTCAGTTAGCTTTAATGAGTTCTTGTTCTTACAATCCTCCAGGAAGGGCTGTCCATTTCTAATTCAGAGCGGATCTCTTTATCTAGAGACTATTTGCGGCAGATCTAGTTTCAGCGTCTTGATCCTAATAATACTCCTTACTTATAAGTCACTTGTGAACTACTTCCTGGCAAACTCAGTTACAACTGGAGCTGGCCCTACCACAAACAACGGTATTCTCTGTTAGTACCTCTTCCCTCTCCTTATTCTTGAAAGTGGGACTACTGCAGATGCTATCTCTCATGGTAAAAATAAAGATCAATATTATATATATTTTTACTTACAATATATTTAATCTCTTAAGATTTTTTCTTATATCATTTTTTATATTATTTTCTTTAAAAGGGGACATAATTTATAAATAGGTTCAGAGGTCCTTCTGTTACCCTTCTCTCGTTCAGGGGTTTTTTTTAAATTTAACCTTCTACCATGGTTCAAAGGTTTATTTTTAAGAAATAACTAGCTATTTCAGTTCAGCGGTCGCTTTTAGACTTGACCATCACATTTGGTTCAGCAGTCCCCCTAAGACTTGACCAACACACCTTGACTTAATCAAGCCTTTTGGTTTAGAGGTCCTCTGGGAACATTGTAATTATTTTTAGATCCAATACTTTAGGTTTTTATTGGCTTTCTTCACTATATTACCAGCAACACTATTTCTTTGCATATAGGCAACGCTTGATAACTTGTGATACTCTTGAATGGTCCCATCCATTGGCCTTCATTCTCAACTTATCGTTCTTCCAACAGGCCCTAATTTCTTTTTATATTATGGTAACTGGCACTTGAGTCCTCATTTTAAGAAATTTGCAAGTTCTTCATTAATCTTTGGTTCCATTTTTTACTCTGATTTTTTCTCTTTAAACTAA
Source organism: Massospora cicadina (assembly GCA_022478985.1). NCBI lineage: Eukaryota > Fungi > Entomophthoromycota > Entomophthoromycetes > Entomophthorales > Entomophthoraceae > Massospora > Massospora cicadina. The sequence continues at coordinate 14,291 of JAKSZP010009255.1, forward strand.
TTTTCGACATTTATTGCCATCCTTGACGTTTACTTTTATTTCACTGATGGATCAGGAAATGATCCCCTAACCATGCATACTGATATAGTAACGTTAACTTCATCAAAGTTTAGCTTGATTTGATGATTCTAGCCTTCAGCATTTTCTGCTTCTCACATTAATTGAATAATGAATAAAAAACTCTTTATTATCTTAAATCAATTGCTTTCTTCATTGAGCTCGTTCTATTAATGACCTTCAACTTCAGTATTAAATTTCAATACTTTGGTTTAATTGCTTTTTATTTCAGTCTCATTTATTGTCACATCTAGTATATCATCTAAACACCTCACTCCTTGAGATTATTTTCATTGGACCCAGCTTCAACCTGAGCTAATCCTGCTGAAAATCTTCATCTTAAGGAGTTGTCTGGTGGAACAGAACTCTTGTAGTAATAGATAGTTCCACATCTATACCTCCAAGTACTTTTCCCAAATCTTAATAACTTCATCCTCTTCTTGAGACATCGCAAGATTCACATCTCTCTTTGGCATCTTCCACTAACTTTGGGCAATAAGATAATTAATTGCACCACTTTTTGATAGAGTTTCTCAATTTTTACTTCCACTTTGATTCAATGGGTTTCTTTCCTATAAAAAATTCGTTTTTAACAATCGGTGACATGCCCGTAAATTGCTAAAACGTCATCATCTAATTCCGCCATAATTTAATCTTCATTAGCTAGAATTCATCTTCATTAGCATTGGCTTACATTGCCAACTTCATCACTTGGTTTGAAAACTCAATTAAACCAATAGTTAACATCTATTCAAAATTGGAAACTGTTGGCACTCAACTTCCTCCTTTGGAATGAGCACCAATATTTAAACTTGAGACAATGATCTTTTTAGGATTATAAAGCCTTTAAGCTCCTAAGGTTTTTTTGAACAGGTTCTTTATATGTGCAAACAATAGTCTTTGATAAATAAACTGATAATATAAGTGAGTGTTTGATACTAGTATGGAGATCAGTCTCCAGGTGAGTAATTTATTAGCAAATATTTCTCCTGCTTTGGATTCTTCTGTTTCTGGTACATTAATCCTTCAACTCATTTGATAAGGTAAGCAACGCTACAGATAAGAAGAGAATTTCTCTCCCTTCAACTTCTCCTCAGAGTTGGCAACTTTTGGACAACAACAGTATTTAACTGTAATGGACGGAAAAACCCCAATTCCAACCGCCACATATTCAACCCATTCTTTGGTGCACCGACGGTCAACTGATAAAGCCTAACCACATAGGGAGAGGTTTGAGGCACAACAGCCCCAAACACTTACATACTTTTGGTTGCTTATTCCAAGTCCTCTAAGGGAGTTGGTCCAAAACCAACCTACTCAAAAAACTTCTTGACAGGTGAAAAGACCAACAGGTAAGTGAGGTAAGCAAACCCTGAAACAATATTTATTTTATTAAGGATAAAAAAAGACTTGCTGACCAGAGCTCCTCTGGGGAGCAACTGACAATGCTCCCTAGGAAAAGGATATGCTAGGGTGAAAATTCCGAAGTGAACTTCAGGATAGGCAGGTGCGCCTTATAAAGACAGCGCTTCAGGGGCCTCACCCAAGTTATTAATTAGGCTCGCACAAGCCTAATTTACACTTGTGTGAGGCGCAACCAGCGCCCAAGATGACTGAATCAAAAGTAGTTTAAAATCAATCCTACTCGGATTTGAAAAATTTCAATTCTGAAACAGAATGCAACGATCAAGTAAAACTTGACCATTACATCACCCCCCACTTAAAGGAGGGCCCTCCCTGAAGAGGGGCCCCACAGCGTAAGGCCGCCATGATGGGGGCTTCCTAGGGCAGCTACCTTGAGCCCCAGAAAAATAAGCCCGGATAAACTCTGGCCCTTTGAGGAAATGACAAATGATGAGAGTGAATTAAGACTGGGCTGTTGGAATCAGCCCACCTGGCATGAGGATGCACGCCCAGCGTGTGGCTGTGTTGCGCCCCCTTTCAGGCTCCCATTGGTGATGATATTCCTACCCAACTGGGAAGGCGCTTTCACCACAGAAACTCAAGAAGGGCGTTCATTCCAGTCCAGCTGGATGGCCCCGGCCTGAGGATGCACGCCCAGCACTTGGCTGCATTGCGCCCCCCCTCCCAAGCTCCTAGTGGTGATGGTCTTCCCATCCCAACCAGGAAGGCACTTTTACCAAAGGAAACATGAGAGGGGTATGCATGCAGCGCGGCTGGACATCTGACCACTTTCTGGGAGGACCATCCATGGGTGAGGAAGCCCTCCTGGAACAGGTCCCCTCAGTGCCACCAAATCCCTGGTGAATGGGAGGCCCCACCAGGAAAATCAACTGATGGTCACTTTAAGTCCAGGTTTGGACATTAGTCAATAGCTCCCACCAGTGCTGGTTCCTCGACAAATGGGACCAAGTGACCACTAAGGTCAGCCAAATTGTGGATTGGGGCGTGCAGTTCACATTGACTTCAGAATAATGTAACAGATGGAAACCCCCAGTTCTGACTACTGTATATTTGAACTATTCTTTGGTGCACCAACAGTCAACCAAAGAAACCTAAACGCATAGGGAGAGGTTTGAGGCACTGACAGCCCCAAACATTCACCTACTTTTGATTGGTTTAGACCAAATCCCCTAGAGAAATTGGCATAACCAACCAATAGTAGGTTAATGTTTGGGGCTGTTGGTGCCTCAAACCTTTCCCTATGCGTTTAGGTTTCTTTGGTTGACTGTTGGTGCACCAAAGAATAATTTAAATATACAGTAGTCAGAACTGGGGGTTTCCATCTGTTACATTATTCTGAAGTCAAATTGCACTGCACGCCCCAATCCCCAGTTTGGCTGACCTCAGTGGTCACTTGGTCCCAGTTGTTGGGGAACCAGCACTGGTGGGAGCTATTGACTGATGGCCAACCCTGGACTCAAAGTGACCATCAGTTGATTTTCCTGGTGGGGCCTCCCACTCACCAGGGATTTGGTGGCACTGAGGGGACCTGTTCCAGCAGGGCTTTTTCACCCACGGATGGTCCTCCCAGAAAGTGGTCAGATGTCCAGACGCGCTGCACTGCATACCCCTCTCATGTTTCCTTAGGTTCAAGTGCCTTCCTGGTTGGGATGGGAAGACCATCACCACTAGGAGCTTGGGAGGGGGGGCGTGATGCAGCCAAGTGCTGGGCGTTCATCCTCAGGCCGGGGCCATCCAGCTGGACTGTAATGAACGCCCTTCTTGAGTTTTCTGTGGTGAAAGCGCATTCCCAGTTGGGATAGGAATATCATCACCAATGGGAGCCTGAAAGGGGGTGCAACACAGCCACACGCTGGGCGTGCATCCTCATGCTAGGTGGGCTGATTCCAGCAGCCCAGTCTTAATTCACTCTCATCATTTGTCATTTCCTCAAAGGGCCAGAGTTTATCCGGGCTAATTTTTCTGGGGCTCAAGGTAGCTGCCCTAGGAAGCCCCCATCATGGTGGCCTTACGCTGTGGGGCCCCTCTTCAGGGAGGGCCCTCCTTTAAGTGGGGGGTGATGTAATGGTCGAGTTTTTCTAATCATTGCATTTTGACTCAGATTCATTTTTTGAATTTGAGTTGGATCGCTTTTAAAATTACTTTTGGTTCGGCCATTTTGGGCGCTGGGTTGTGCCTCGCCTGAGTGTAGATTAGGCTTATGCAAGCCTAAAAAATAACTGGACAAGGCCGCCAAAGCACTTCATTTATAAGGCGCGCCTGCCCATTCTGAAGTTCACTTTGGACTTTTTACCTTAGCTTTTTCTTTTCCTAGGGAGTATTGTCAGTTGCTCCCCAGATGAGCTCTGGTCAGTGGGTCATTTTATTTATCCTCAATAGAATAAAGGTTGTTTTGGGGTTTGCTCACCTCGTTTAACCTGTTGGTCTTTTCACCAGTTGAGGAGTTTCTGAGTAGGTTGGTTTTGGACCAACTCCCCTAGAGGAATTGGAATAACCAACCAAAGTAGGTGAATGTTTGGGGCTGTCAGTTCAAACCTCTCCCTATGTGGTAGGCTTCTTCAGTTGACTGTCAGTGCATTAAAGAATGGTTCAACTATATGTCAGTCAGAACTGGGGTTTTTCCATCCGTTACATTAACCTCTTGACAGCAGTTTAGAGGTTCTATGAGGGAACTTCTACTCCTAATACTTGACACCTAATTCTGACTTAGAGGTCTCTCCTTGGACTTAAATGGCAATTATAGTCAAGTGGCCTCCTTGGTGATGTTCTATCCCTTCCTCAATCTTTTATGAAGCAGCTGCAGAGAACTTGACAGTAATATTTAGCTCAGGGATATCTGGTCCCTCTATTCTAATCCTAAGAAAAATAAAAAAATATTAAAAATATATATTAAGCTAATTATATTATCTAAAAAAATCTTCTTTATTAAATAATTTTAAGGTAATATATAGGGGTTTGGCGCCCAACATCTGTTGGCGCCTCAATGGGAAATAGAAGTTGTTGCCAATGAATTCACCCTCTAGGATAGCGCAAAGTGATCTTCTTCATTGGTTGTTTGGGTTCTCTTACCTACTCAAATGCATCCTTTTTTATATTTAAACAAAAAACGTGATTCAACGCCTTCATTCAACTCCTGCGGTTCACCATTATCAGGTTAGCAACCTGCATATGTATGGGACTCTTGCCCATAACCAGAAAGTCGTGATACCAAAGTTTAAATCGCCAGTTCTATCAAGGCGGCATAACTCTTCTAGCAACTAATAATCCCTTAGTCAATCAGTGACAACATTGTTAAATTCTAAAAGCCAATATAATTAGTAATTTGAAAATTGACAAGTAATTGCCCGTTTATGGTTGGGTACAATCCCTAACAAAACATTACAGATCTTGCGTATCAAACCTAGTGGATTGATAAATAATTTTTCAGGATAATATTGCTAAACAATAGCTATCATATAAGAACAATAACTCCCATATCCAATAGAGGGCCTCGACCCCTAGATGTTATGCAGACTATAATCATGGATATGCAAGATAATAAGGTCATATAAGAAATAATAGCACACCATATATGAGATATATAGTATATTATTACAAAGGCTCTTGATATAGTAATCAGTAGGCCAGAAACAACGTCTAAATTGTGAAATCAATCAGGTAGATTGCATACTTTTTGTATAACGGTGAAGAATACTTTTAGTAAACACATAGCATCAGAACAAAGATGCCTTGATTTTGTGCTTATCTTCAACAGCTATCATAATGGGTCAATGGGTACATTGTTACCTATTGTTGTAAAGGAACTCATGGAAGGATGAGGAACAAAGCGTGATAGATATGTAATATTAGTGAATATGTAAGAGGGGCATATATATTTATGCAGCTATGACTATTTGTGTGAATTTGCAATTAAACTAAGGTTAATAAAAAATTAATTTAGAGTTTGTTAATCAAAGTATTTCAACAAAACATCTAGTACATACCCTTGAACAAACTTAATTCCAAAATAACCCTCTTAAAAGATAGGCTGATTGTTGTATTAGTGTTGTAGAAAAATGGCGGGAACCCCACTAATAAGCTCTATATTTGACAAGTGTTTTAAAGTATAGACACTGCGTGCTGACTTCTCTAAACTTATGTGTGGTCTTTTCCATGATGTTGACATTTTATGATCCCTTTCAAGCCCATATGTACTACTAATACAATGCTTGATCTACCTTCCAAGAACATATATAGCTTTTTTCTATGCTGTTAATCCTAAGTTTTTGAGTATTTTTTACTATTGAGATGCTCCATAAAATTCAGTTCAAATTTTAATCTTTTTGCTAAACAATTGATCAAAAAACTACTGGTTGGATACTATTATTAACATCCATGATATAGTGCAGAAGTGAGGTAATGCAGGCTGTAAAATAAAAGTTTGAAACTATAAAAACCTTTAGCGCTATGGTAACAAATATCTTATGCGTATATTTTTGGATCTACATAGATGCGCATTAGTTGTGGAAGCAGCTGCAAGCTTATAAAAAATTCTCCTTAGATTACATTGACACTCACAATAATCCCATTAGTCTCATTGTGGTAAGAGCAGCATAAAACAATCTAGATTTTGAGAACATTCATTTTAGATTATTTCTAGGATTAAGTATGTTACTATTGTCCATTAAAATGACTTTTGGGAACCCAGGATGGTAGATAATGTATTCTAATATAATTTGGCCATATTCAGAATCCAACATTAAGATAGTACTTTCTCATCCTGATTGTTAAAGTGTACTGTATCCATAAAACTGTATTTTATGCAGATAACTGAAAGTTAAGGGCCCTAACTTTGTCTGAATTTGTGTGTATACATTTTTTTGGCTTGACTAGATGATAGTGGTGGATACCTTGAAGGGCTGCTGTGACTGGTACTCTTAACATTGCAAAAAAGATGACCTAGATAGCAAATTGCATAGACTCCCATTGATACCCACTTAGACTGCTTTAGTGTTTTTTTCAGCTCACCGCGACCAATATCCCAATGGGCTTTAATAATAGATTTTGTCTTTTGGATAAATCTGGATACAAATGTTTTTAACATCACTATTAATTATATAATCTAACCATTCTAGATTTCATTAATCTTTATTAGCTATACAGGGTGTGTCTAATGAAAGGTTGTTCATCATTCTAACTGTGTACCACCATCAGGTTGTACAGTTGATTGTCAATAGGGACAAATCAGAAACAATAGGTTAATGGGAGAGCACTTATAAATTCTGATTAGAAGAGACCAATAATCATCATTTCATAGTTGTAAGCTCTTAATCAGTGCCTAGTGATAATAATGAAATTTGGGTTCCTTCAGATTTTAGAGCCATTACAAAGAGGCATAGTTGTGTGTCAAATTAAAATTTGGTCTTACGGAGCTAAATGCAGAATTGTTTAGAATGGAAAAACTTGATAAATTTTTGTGCTTGATTGCTATATAGTTTCTCTCTTGATAAGTTTGTTAATGACTTCAAAATGCACCTGTATGTTCCTCCTTGTTATCATGACATTGAGATAATACATCTCCAATGTGAGAAAGGGTTGAACTAAATTACTATAAAAGAACAAATGAAATATTGGGTAGCAATAAGCTGGATACTTGGTCAACGCTGCTCTTCACCCTTAGCTTCATATTCGAAGTAAATATTTGAGGTGGGTTGACCTTGGGAAAAATATACAACACCGAGAAAGTTTTCTAGCCAGTACAGGTTTCAAACTCAAAACCTGCACTAGGTGTGGAAGCAGTTTTACCCGCTCAGCTAACCACCCTTTAGCTTCATAATCTTATTCAAAGAATTATTGAAAAGCCACCCCACTTTTTAATTAATTGGAACATTAGTTCAGCTATTTTAGTTAACAAGCGACCTAATTACACAGTGACACAATGGTTACCTTATAGTTGGTTTTCTGTATGAGGACAGAAGAGCTGATCTAAGCATAAAAAGATGCCCAGAAACCCAACATCTTGGTTTAAATTAACATAAGAAGAGTACCTTTATAAACTTCAATATAAAACTATTAGATAAGGTTTTATAAACAGGGTGTTTTTTTTGGGAGGATAAATCGCCTTTTATAAGTGACAAGCAACAAACATATGACCATCTATTCACTTATAACATTAGCATGTGGTGTAAGAAAATAGCATTTACTTCACATCCTTACTTTAGGGTTTACCTGGACCAAGGTTTAAGTAGAACATAGTTTAAAAGCAAGACAATGTCGCCCCAACAATTAGGTACAAATATCATTGTTATTAGTTGCCATAAAGTAAGTACTAGTCATTGAAATAGCCATAATTTATCAAAAATTAAATTGAAATGATCTTCAAACTGAAGCTTCAAATATACTAGCCTAAAAGTTTTTAAATTGTTGTGCCCACAGCTTCTGGTCACATTTGAAGTTATGTAGTTAGCACTATAGTTTCTGGAAGTCTAAAATCAAAGAATTACCTTGTATTGAATGGATGGCACAAATGAAGCTAAGTTGAAACTTCCTATTTAGAAAGTATTAAGTCATCAAATATATAAAAATTTAGCCTATCTCCAATTAAATGAAACTATAAATTCAGAACTTATTGGGAAAACCCTAATATGATTAAAATCTAATATCTGTGCAAATCTTTTATAGAATATGTTAATATCCTACCATACTCAAAAATACCCCATATCCCTTTAGTTTTTATCTCATTATATTGTTATTTCTATATTTTCTTGGGGTTGAGTTCATATACCATGAATATTGGAAATGTGGCCTAGGTACTCCATCTGGGCTTTAATATTAGCACTCTATCCGATTTATCTTTATTTTGGATAATTTAATTTGCTTAGATACTTTTTCAATTGAGCAATATGTTATGTGAAGTTTCAAGTAAACACTTTGATATCATCAAGATACACTTGGACACAGCTTGATCTCAGATCACTTAGGATATTGTCCATAACCCTTTAAAGAGGTAAAAGGCGCATTTCAAAGACCCTGTACCATGCTTGCTGGTTGGTTGTTGGGATTTTTGCCCATATTCCCAGCCTGCTAGATTACCTGGTGTCGCTAGGGGAAAATTACCTAAGGCGAAGTGAATCAAAAATTGGTTGGCCCAAGCTTTGGAGGAACTAAGTTCAGGGGATCTTGGGATATTAACTTGGGTTGTACCTGTTGGGGATCAATCTGGATGAATACCTAATATCTCATCAGGCAGAGTTGCTGACAAAATAGGGGAATCTGATAGTGATTAACTATCAGGTGTACTGATTGGGAATGGTCAGGTTTCATCACTGAATGATTGGGAATGAATAGTGAGTTGTGAGGCGAGTGATGCCACCTGCAACTAGCGATTTAGTTGGTTGGTGAAGTGACCTGCCATAATGGGTAAAAAGTCCCATCACCTAATCAGGTCGCTAGCCAATTATGGTTGGTTTGCTTGGAGTGAGAGGAAAACATTAGGGACACGCTTTCCGATTTTTTACATTTGAGGTCTCAAGGATGTCCAATGATGGAATCCTAGCCAGGATGGGGAAGACCATCGCTGCTGAGACGAGGAAGGGTGATTTAATGGCAACGGCTGCCATTTCATTGAAGAGGTGTCAACCAAGGGTTAGACAGATAAATCCCCTACTACATAATTTCCTAGGATTCACTATAATAAAAAACAGTATTATAAGTAGAAAAAGTATTATTATTATTATTAAAAATATTGTCAATTTGGTGTATAGTTAGACTATCAGCTTCCATTGTGACGTTCCATCCCAAGGATATTATTGCAGAAGGCAATACTTGAAAGACTCTCAGAGAGAAGAGTTGAGATCTAAGCGGGGATCTAGAGATGAAGGTAACCACAACCAGGGATAACTGCCGACTGTGTGTTGAACTGAAAGAGACTGTCATCAGGGGATCTTAACAAAGATCGGGTGGACACGTATATAGGGAACAAATCCTTATGAGTATGACTTACAAAGTATTTAATTGGAAGTACTGGCTGAAGCGTTGGGCCTAATAATAGTTCAAACTCAAGTACAGATAATAGTATCCAACTATTATTGGATAATACATTCTATACAATGCAAAGTGCATGAGGAAATAAGACTGTGCAGTAAAAGGGTTACTGGGTTGAGGACCAATAATCAACCACTTAAGTAAATTTTCTACAAGTTGGTGCTCACTACAGGGGTTGTTGAGTAAAGAATCTATCAATAATGTCATATAAAGAAGATTTGCGCAAGTTGTGGACCAAGATTACCACTTTGAATCAGAATGCCTTAAGCTCAGCGGACCATAGGGAGTTCGCAACCTTGGAAGAGCGAATTACCAAGGTGGAGGAAGGAGTAGAAAATGTAGCTAACTTTGGGAACGAATTACTCAGCAAATTAAACTCATTAGAGTAGAAAGAAAGATTCTTGCTTTTAGAGGTCTTATTCCTGAAAATGGAGCAAGAATTGGATTGAATTCATTTAAGAAAGTTTAGTGTGGATATTGATAAATTGTTAAAAGAACTAGAGAACTTGAAATCCCACAGATATGTATGTGAGCCCAATATGGCCAGCGATGCTGAAGAGAGATGTAATCGCACAATACTTGAGAAGTTGAATACCACAAGAAATATGCCACCCGCTCTAATGCCATTTTTTGGAGCTGATGCCCAAAGTCACTCCACAAGTTAGCTGAGTAGCTGAACTGGAGAATCGGCCCAAAATGACTCGGAGGAATATAGAGCAACACCAAAATTTCCAACATTCCATCAGAACAACGCCCCAGCATTTTTCTGACTGTTCAACATGACTATGAATGGATATGGGGATCGTCAAAAGGCGTTGATGGTCATGAACTGCTTGGACACTGACTGCCAGAACTTAGTGTTACCTCACTTGGAGGGGGACAGCTGGTCATATGCCGAGGCTAAGGCGCCATAATGAAGGAGTTCAGGAGTCCAACCCGCATGTTGAAATGCAAGTAAGAATTCATGTGAATAAATTCCCATAAAATGAGTCTCTTGCTAGCTTTGCAGATTGATTTTACCAGGAGTCACAGATCCTGGCTGGAGCGAAAGTGTTAGATGACTTTGATGCTAGAATCGCTTTGCAAGAGGCCCTTTGGCCCTATTGTGATTTGCATCAAATGATGTCTTCTGTATTCACGATGGATATAACTACCTCACAAATGGTAGACAACCTGAAGATTTTGGGAGTGACATTTGATGCCCCAAATAGAAGCTTCAAGTCTAATCCTGTCAGAAATCTGAATCCCATAAAGGGAAGTGAAGGAGTAAAAGAGGATACCAACTGAACTGTGCCAGGAATTAAGCCCAAAGAATTCAGAAAGTTGAAAAAGGAAGAGAAGGTCTGCTTTCAGTGTGGCGGGAAAGGACATTTAGCCGCACACTGCAAAAAACTGAAGGATAAATTAACGTGTTCCAGGCCTAAGAGACAGTAGCCGCCAAAGATTTGGGAAAAGGGCCTCTGCCTAGACCAGGAACAGTCTAGAGCGACGGAGAAACCTTTTCCTCCTGATATCATGAATGAAGAAATAGACAATAGAGATCTGTTTGTAGACAACGATCAAGATCAGCTATACCAAGTGGTCAACATGGATGTAAATGCTGTGACCAGAGCTGGGGCGAAGAAGATCAACCCCAAGATAATTCAGGATATTGCCCAGCCATATGCCTAACAACCGTTAAAGATTTGGATCTCTGAGAATCCTGATGAGTTATCAACATTTGTTTAGATGAGGCCAATCTGTCGATCCCCCTCAGCACGAAAAAAGGAATCAATTCCTGAATTATTGGCGCAAATTATTCATAACCTAGATCTGGATAATAACGCCACAATTCACTCAGTAAAAACTATATTACAATATGCCGAGTGTACATATATAGATATTCAAGTGATTTTAGTGAGGGTGAGGGCATTAGTTGACAATGAAACACCAATCAATATTGTGTCAACCAAGCCAGTGAATAGGATGAAGATCTTCCCAGACTTGGAACATAAGAGCATCCAGAACAGCTTGGCTGAACACCACTGTTTCCTGTGGAGCATATAGTGCGCTGTCACTATGATTCAGGTCATTGGTGGTATCCGCGCCAGCAATAGTTTTGGCAAACCAAAACTACAATATCCTGATCAGAACGGAGTTTCTGCGGAAGTACGGAGGTAAATACAACTTTGAGGATAATACATTGACCATCCTGGGTCAGATGTTGCCATAGGTATACCAGAAGGACAGTGAAGCTCCGTTGAATTGGAGAAACAACTTCATTAATCTGATATACAATGACGGCATTGTACCAATTTGATACCAATTAGTTGGTAGGAAGTGACAAGAGATGCCAGCGAAAATCCTAGAAACCTGGGGAATTCCATTAAGGATCAAGAAGGAAAAGACCATACAGGCTGGATCGCAGATAATAGTTGACACAGGGTTGACTTTAGAGATTCCTGAGCTGTTGTATATAGAAGTTAGAAGCCCCTGGAAGAAGTCCATAGTGGAGCCTTGGGTGGCTCCCAGGATAATAATGCCAGCCATGGAGAATTAAAAGTTCTCCTGGCGAATTTGAGCGAAAAACCAATGAAGATCAAAGGAATCAGACCGTTGCATTTATTCGTATGATACTGATGGCAGAATTGAGACAATTCCACAATTTTGGGTCCCTCAATGAAATGGGATTACTGGCCATGGTGGCCAAAAGCATCAACCTATTGGTTGATCAAGAACAGCTCGCTGATCTGCCAGAAGGGCAGAAGGAGGAGGTGCTTGAATTATTTGAGAAATATTGGGAAGTGTTCGCTCAGGATGACCACAATTTGGGATTCTCATGAGATGTAATTCACAAGGTCAACACCAGAGAAAATCTACTGTTAAGGATGAGACAGATCCAAAGATCAAAAGCTGCTGAAGCGGTAGTGGAGGATGAGATAAGCAAACTAGTGAAGCAAGGGCTTCTAGTTCAATCATCAAGTCCCTGGGAAAGTCTGATTCTGATCGTGAAGAAGAATGATGGATCAAACTGAGTAGTGATTGACTATAGGAGGCTGAACAAAATTACGAAGGATGATTTTTATCTCCTACTGAGGATTGATGATGCAATGGATTGATTAGTAAAAGTGAAGTATTTCTCCGCGATGGATCTAATCTTTAGATACTGGCAGATCGACTTGCCAGAAGAAGACCAAGAAATAATGTGCGATTATTACCATGCAGGGGCTATACCAGCCAATGAGGATGCCCCAGGGTCTATGCAATGCACCCGCGATATTCCAGAGGGCCATGGACGCAATATTAAGTGACCTGAAGTTGTCATGCGTCCTAGTATATCTGGATAATATCAATGTGTTCATTAGAACGTTTACTGATCACCTGCACCACTTGGAGAAACTCTTTAAGAGACTGTCCAAGGCTAACCTGAAGATCAAGCCAAGGAAGTGCCACTTCTTTAGAGAAAGAGTTGGAATACCTGGAAAATTGTGATCAATTCAAGGTGATTGCAGCTGCAAACCCAGATGATAGCAACTATAGAGTGCATGGCTGTGCTGAAAAGTGCTGAGACATCCAAGTATACCTTAGGATGGTCAGATACTACAGAAAAAATATTTGGGACTTCGCCCAAATAGCCAAGCCTTTATTTCATTTATTAAAAAATCCAAAAAAGGATTCTTGTGGAATGAAGAGGCCCAGGACTCCTTCGATGAGTTACGTCAGTATTTGATAAATTCGCCGATTATGAAATATATTAATTTTGATTGGGAGTTTATCATTTAAACCAATGCTTTGTTGATGGCAATAGGTGCCATACTGAGTTAAGTAGATGAACTTGGGGACGAGCATCTAGTGGTGAATGTGAACTGGACACTCTCAGCCGCTGAGAGAAACTATACCATGACTGAACGTGAATGCCTTGCAGTCATTTATGCAAGTAAGCAGTTTTGGGTATATATCCACAGAACGCACTTTAAGGGTGTGACGGACCACTCTTCGCTGCATTGGCTGCACAATCTAAGAAAACCAGGAAAACTATCCCGATGGGCACTTAAGCTTCAGGCTTACAGTTATGAGATAGTCCACTGAGCGGGGGCTTCTCACCAGAATGTGGATGAATTATCACGGTTACCAATGGTCCAATTGGTATACCCACAGGCGGATGAGCTATTCCAGATAATGGTCAAAGGAAGAATCGAGGATGAACCTCAAGAAATCCAAGGTGCGCTTTTAAAAGTGATGGAAAACACCAAGGCTATGGATGGAAAAGTATTCAAGATGGTCAACAAGAAGTGGCTATTATTCCCAAAACTTTCAGAAAGAGCAGCAATAGTACAAGCAGCTCACAAGGTTGTTGGGCACAGAGGCCTGAGAATAACAACTGGCCATCTTTGACAGTATTATTACTGGGAATTGATTAACTACAATGTTGCAGATCATCTGGCTTGTTGAGTGGAGTGCCAGCTGCATAAACCACATAAGAATACAACTGGATACCAACTAGTCCAACCCAGATTTGCCTGGCACACGGTGTCCATTGACGTGATGTGACTGCTGGCAATAAGCACTGGGGGAGTCAAGTACATCATAGTAGCCATCGACCATCTGATGAGATGGGTTAAAACAAAAGCCCTAACCAGATTTGATGCTACCATTACTGCGAGAAATATCTTGGATCAAGTAGTATACCAGCATGGATGACTGCAAGTCTTACTGAGTGACACTGAGACCAACTTCACATCTCATGTGATCCTGAGGCTAAAATGAAATAATTGAGATCCGAGGAGTTGTGTCAGTACCATACCAACCAGAGATGAACAGACTGGTAGAACGGGTCAATGAGACGCTGGCTGTAATGTTGAGGAAGCTAGTTGCAGGGAGATCTTCTGTTGGCGCTACAGTTATTTTGACAGGCGCCAGGGTTCACGGTGGCTTGAAGCTGGAAAATTGGAAATAAGCACCAAAGAGGAAATGTAAAATAAAGGTTAGTTTATCAAATATTTTTTTAATTCAAAATGCTTCAATATTTATAGGGTGCGTGGGGACTCAATGCCTTTGGGATCTTCGGAGCCTCATCCAATCAGGATCTTTACTAACCTTCTGGAAAGGTATCCTCGAGGGCGTCCTCGATGGATATCGTCACTCACCTGACTGAGAAGGTGGAAAGCCCGCTCCACGTGACTCAGTACTAGGTAAGGTTGATCCAGAAAAAGTTTTGTCTTGGCTGGAATTGATGACAGATTTGGTATGGCCGGATTTGGAAGATAGGAATTTGAGATGATTTTTCTCTCAAATCCCAACAAGGCTCCCTTCAAGATCCTGTTGGGGAAGTACAGCTGGAGGAACTGACCATGCACTCGGTTTACAACAATCCCTTGATTGGTATTGGTAATGGAGTATTTGGACTTCACCTTGTGTATCACTTTGTAAGGCCCAGACCACTGTACGTCGAGCTTGTTCTGTTGGCCTCCAGGTCAATGATGATAAAAGAGAATGAGGTCACCTAGTTGAAATTCTGGTAAGGAGGGTCATCTGAGATTTGATTGGGATGTCTCTCTTCCAGTGGTGATAACAATGCCTTGAGTGGCTTGGGCTTGGAGCTGGACATTTCATCGGTAAGGGCCCTCATATTTAAATTGGCGTTCTCAGGAGTGGAGGCTTTGAACAGGGGCTGGACGCTACTGGGTAGTAGTGGGGCCCGCCAATACAGGGCTTCGAATGGGGACATTTTGATAACACGGTGGTAGCTCACTTGGTATGCAAGCAGGGCGCTGGGCAAATAATGGTTCCAGCGGCCAGGATCTGAGGCGGCCAACTTTTGCAGGATGGAAAAAAGAGTTCCATTAGCCCTTTCTACCGCCCCATTAGTAGAAGGGTGGTAGGGATCAGCGAAACTCTGGGTAGTTCCAAATACGAAGTTAGCTCCTGTACTACCTGGGAGGTGAAGTTCAAACCATTGTCTGAGAGCAAGGTCTGGGGGCACCCATGCTGGGTGAAAATGGAGCGAACAAGGAACAAGGTGGTAGCTTTATCCATGGCCGCATGAACTGAGATCGTCTCGACCCACTTAGTCAGATGGTCTATGGCAAGAATAATATACTTGTGACCATGTAGACCAGTGGGGAGGGACCCACCACATTGATACTGATGACATTGAAGGGCTTTGTTGCCACAACGATGGAGTGCTGATAGTGAGGGTTGGCCCAGTCTTGATATTGGCAGGTCATGCAGGCTTCCAGAACTCTTTGATGGTTTCAACCATTTGGTCCCAGTAGCAGCGTGACTTCAGCCACTCATGGGTCTTCTTGACCGCACCATGCCCAACAGTAATGTGGCCCTCCAGGATGACATCAGTGTGAGAGGAGGGTCGGATGTAGGGAAGCCACTTCTTGTTGACTCTCTTGTAGAGTAACCCATCCTTGATCTGAGTGTCTTGAGTCATCCAGCAGAGTTTGGCTTGGACCTGGGGGGATTTCAGAGCCCAACGTTCAGGCTGCCCTATTAAGTCATTGAGCTGATCCTCCTCCGGGGTCAGGACTGCTAATACCGGCATCCTGGAGAGTCCATCAGCGTTCTGGTGAATAGCACTGGCGCAATGGATGATGGTGAAGTCATAGATTTGAAGTCATAGGGCCCACTTGGCCAACCATCCATCTGGGTCTTTCATTTGTTGCAGCCATCAAAGGGAAGAATGGTCAGTAATGATAGTAAAATGGGTGCCATAGAGGTAGGGCCAAAAATTTTTTATGGCTAAAAGAATGGCTAGGTATTCCCTCTCAGTGACGCTGTAGTTTCGCTCAGCCTTGCTTAGGGTCTTGCTAAAATAAGCTATGGGATGGTCGACCTGGTTCTCATCATGCTGAGCCAGGATAGCCCACAGAAATGTCGCTAGCATCTGTGAACAGCAAGAAGGGCTTGTCAAAACGGGGATGAACTAGAACAGGTTTAGTACATAAAGCCATACATAGAGCGTTGAAGGCCTGTTCCTTCTCAGGTTACCATTCAAAGGGAACATTTTTTGTAGGAGGTAAAACAATGGCTCGGCAAAGTCAGCAAGCTAAGGGATGAACTGACGGTAATAGCCCACCATACCTAGGAAGACTTGAATATCTCGTAGGCTCTGGGGGCGCGACATCTTATCTATAGCATCAACCTTATTGGGGATAGGTTGAATGCCACGTTTGGAGACCTTATGGCCTAGGAATTCTAGCTCATGCTGGAAGAAGGAGCACTTTGAGAGCTTGAGCTTGATGGAGGCCTTCCAGAGATGCTCAAAGACTTCCTTAAGGTGTTTGACATGTCTGTTAAAAGTTCGCGAGAAAATGGTGATGTCATCCAGGTAGACCAGGACACAGGAGAGCTTCGGGTCCCCAAGGATCCCATCCATGGCGCGCTGGAATGTGGCCAGGGCATTGCAGAGGCCTTGGGGAATCTGGGTAGGCTCAAACAGCCCTTCATGGGCGATTAGAGCACACTTGGCTCAGCCTTCGGGAGTGAGCTCAACCTGCCAATACCCGCTGGCGAGGTCCATGGCTGATAAGTACTGGGAACCTGCAAGCAGTCAGAGCGAGTTATCAATACAGGGCAGAGGATAGCTGTCCTTCTTGGTGATGGAGTTGAGTTGTCGATAATCCATCACCACCCAGTGCTTGCCATCCTTCTTTCAGACCTGCAACAGTGGGGAGGACTAAGGGCTACGCGAGGGAACCAAGAGCCCCGGTCAAGCAGCTGTTTGAGTTCTACCATGACCTGGGCCTCTTCGACCTTGCTCTTGCTGTAAGGCCAGGACTGAAATGGGGGGCATACCCAGTTTCTACATGGTGGAGGACTCCGTTCATCCTTCCAAAATTGTAGGTCGAAGTGGAGAATAGATCTGAGTATTCCTCCAGGAGCTCCTGAACCTTAATTCGCTGTTCGTCAGAGAGGTCCTTTCCTATGTTAGCGTTGACCAAGTTAACTGAGGATGGCAACTCCAAGCCAAGGTCCCTCAATTCCCCAAAGCTTTGGACGTCAGCAACAGCCCCCATTGGTAACAGGTGAAATTAAGCGGCAGGTTGGTTAGGTCCTATAACTATTGGTTTGTCATTCAGGTTGGCTAGCAACACTGATATTGATCCGGCGTACGCTGGATCAAGGATTCTGGGGCAGGTCAGCACTTCCTTGGGAGATGGGTTATCCAGACCTTGAACCTCCAGTAAATACCCTGAGGGAATGTTGATGTGGACCCGGGTGTCAACAACAACCTGGGATTTTGGGGGCACAGTAGCGGCCTGGGGCAAGTAAATTGGCATCCCCTTGGATTCATCCACAACAGGAGGGGGCAGCCGGATTTGAGAGCCTCAGACGTGGTACTCAAGCTGATCAATCCATCCTTTGGTCTCAGGTAGGCAGACTTGGGCCTTGACATCCGCCCTAGAGTCATGGGCAGTTTTCAAAACCAGAGGGACTCGGTGTCCTAGAAGGGATAGAAAACCACCGTTGTAGTGGATAACAGCCGAATAGTCTCGGAGAAACTGGGCTCCAAGGAGTAGATTGTAGCTGGTGTTGTCCAAAGTGATGGCGATTGTATCTAAGGCGAGCTTCCCAAACTGAATCAGCAGAGAGGAGTAGGCCCCTATGGATTGGGTGCACTGAGGGCCAGCTGTGCCATACTCCATGTAGTGCGGCATGTCAGGGGCAACCTTGATGCATTTCATCATCTTGGGAGATAACGTTCACGGGGAAGCCACTGTCAACTATGGCATAAACTGGAATCTTGTGGACCTGGATGGCGAATTGGGTGACCAAACTTCCAAACTGAGGTGGCAACGTAAGGAACATATGAGAATCATCAGAAGAAGATAAGCAGTATCAATGTCTTTATTGTCATTAGATACCGCAGCTACTTCTTTGGGGTTAACAGCTTCTGGTTTGTGTGTAGGGGTTACTTGAGGCTGGACAGGGGTGTCAGCATGGAGCGCCTCGTCCTTCATGTTGACTTCCCTTTTCCCGCATCCTCAGCTAGACGTTTCCAACAAGTTTTGGCGCTATGCCTAAAGCCATTGCAATAGGTGCACCGCGGATGGGGTTTTCTGGTTCTTAACTACATGGACCCTAGGGCAGTTAGAGGGGCCAGCGGCCGCAGCCTTAGAGTTCAGGATCGAGGCAGGAATCTCGTTGAGGGCCTACTTGATCTCTCTTATGCAAGTGAACCCATTCTTTTGCCCGATCATGTGCATCTGGACCTCAGGATAGGACCCCAGGGTGGAGAAGACGGCAGTAATGGCGTCGTTTAGTGTGATACAGCTTGTCATAACCAAAAGTTGAGCCTGCACATAGAACTGGTTGGCAAACTCCATGGGGTTTTCTCCTTTGTTAAGTTGAATGCCCATGAACGCTTGCTTCTGGTTGGCCAAGGTTTGGTCACTGCTGAACTCTTGGATTAGGGCGGTGCAGACTTGTTCCCAGATGTTACACTCCTTCAGATGGGGAGTCATAATTTCCCGGGCGGTGCTGTCTAAGCATGAGTGGATGTGCTTCACCTTTTGTCAGTTGGTGGCCCCCTCCATAGAACTCTCGTAGGCATATAAGAAGGAGGCGAAGCTCTCCCGTCTGGGGGTGAACTTCTCCTTGAAGCTATGTTTAAAGTTAGCGACAATAGGAGTAGAGAGGGTGTTGACACCTGGGATAGGCGTCAGCTTTGAGATATCCATTTCTGCATATTCTCGAGGATCCCGTTGATCTAGCTGCCTCTGCAAGCCTTCTAAGCCTTCTTGGATATATTCCCAATTTTAACTGAGGGTGGAAGCGGATGCCTTACTGGCAACCTGCTCCTTTAAGGACTGAATTTCGGCGTTCTGTAGTTGGAGCTGGTTTTTGATGGTGGCCAACTGGGTTTCAAACCCATGACACGTTGTCTCGAGCTGGAAGAGGCGAGCGTCAGTGAGCCTCGTGAAAGTGCTGAGGCTATCCATCTCATCTGATAGCGCTTTGATGGAAACCCTGGGGTTGAGGGGAACACCATCCGTTCAGAGCTTGCATCCCAAAGCCACCTTCTGGATCTGGTCCCGCAGGGCGGCCAGAGCAGTTATTATATCCTGTCACCAGGGGTCTTCAGGTTCACCCAAGGTCAGGGGGCTAGAGCCCTTAAGGCCCACGCGGACCCTTGAGGCCTGCTGGTCCCTGACGTCCCTTGGGACCTTCTGGCCCCCTAGGGCCCTTCAGACCTGACAACCGCGGGGGAGTAGTCATGAGAGGCCAGCTCTCAGTAGCGCTGTTGTAGGGATTGTAGCAGTTCCTCGACTTGTTGTAAGCGCTGGGCCCATGTTGCTTTGAACTGCTGAGCATTTTGGCGAAATTGCTCCTCAAGGTAGTCAGAGAGGCCACTATCTAACACCACCAATTGATCACGGATATCGTTGATTAGTCACCGGTTATCAAGTATAACTTTGCAATTGTCATGCACAAAGGAGGAGGCAGCATCATAGAAGTCGATGATATACAAATGTAATTTTTGGGTGAGCCCTAGGTGCCGAGAGACCTCCTGATGGTGTAATCCTACTAACTGGAGGAGGTGATGAATTGCGGGGTGAATGAAATTATGAAGGTAGTGATCAGGCCCCAAGGTAAGCTCTCCAGCAGGTAATGCGGCCATTGAGTAGAGGTCCCGCATTGTGGATGGTATGGCGGAGGCGCAGGAGCAGCTGGAGCGGACACCCTCAGCGTAAATGCTGAGGACTAAATGTTTGATGACATTGTGGGTGTGTTCGAGCTGAAGCTGATATTGGCCCCTGTCTAGGGATGGCAGCGAGAATTGGAAGGTGGCGCAGAACTCTAGCCTTTCTGGCTGCAATGGCGGCGTTGCATATCAGGTAGAATTAACCCATCGAGAAATGCTCCTAGATTGACCAGTCATTTGGTCTTCAGGGTTGCTGTTAGTTTCCATTTTGTTGTGATCAACGTTTTCACTGGGTCAGCTCAGAGCCCCCTGTAGTGAGCACCACTTTGTCAGTGTTACAGTTCTTTTGACTGGCGCCAGAGTTTTCGGTGGCTCAAAGCTGGAAAATTGAAAATGAGCACCAAAGAGGAAATGGAAAATAAAGGTTAGTTTATCGAATTTTTTATTAATTCAAAATGCTTCAATATCTATAGGGTGCGTGGGGACTCAATGCCTTTGGGATCTTCGGAGCCTCATCCAATCAGGATCTTTACTAACCTTCCAGAAAGGCCTCCTCGAGGGCGTCCTTAATGGATATCATCGCTCACCTGACTGAGAAAGTGGCAAGCCCGCTCCACGTGACTCAGTACTAGGTAAGGTTGATCCAGAAAAAGTTTTATCTTGGCTGGAATCGACGACTGATTAGGTACAGCCAGATTCAGAAGGCGGGAATTTGAGACAATTTTTCTCTCAAATCCTGACAACTTCTGTGTGGGGAACATACCTGAGTTCAGTGATGTTCACCTACAACATTAGTTATCATACAGCGATGGGAAAGATGCCATTTTAATTACTATATGTGAGGAAGGCTGCGTTGCCATCAATATTATATTTGGTAGTGGAATCTACATTGGGGAAGAGTACTGAGCAATACCTGAACTGACTGATGAGTATCCTGATTAATATGCAATTGCAAGCATTTGATATAACCTTGAAGAAAAGGATATAAGCGAAATTGATGGATGAAATGAACCAACTTTTATTAGAAGAATATCAAATAGGAGAAAGAGTTTCCTATTGCTATACATGGTTTTGGATGAAAAAACAAATTAGATGCATTGTGGTTGGGTCCGTTCAAAGTAATCGCCAAGACAGCGACCAATGCTTACTCCATCAAGAATTTCTTGGATGGAAGAGTTGTAAATTGAGTCCACACTAAGTAAATAAAGCGTTGGATTGAGGAAAATAATAAAAGAGTTCCCAAAGAATGATGAACCATTAAGTTGGTCATGTCCTGATGATTAGGTCAATTCCGAAAAAAGGACCTCTGAACCATGAAAAACTGGTAGTTTTAAGTACCAGGACCCAGTTTGGGGGAAAATATGCACTTCTGAACCAAAACAAGGTCAAGTCCTATAGGAAAAAAGAGGAATAAAGATAAAAAAGCGATAAAAGATATTGGATAAAAAAGATTCTTTAAATGTATAGATAAAAAACTGATATATTTTATAAATCTTATTTTTATTAGTCATCCTCAGTATGGGGATGAATCCGCCTATGTCACCTCTTGGGGGAGGGAGGATGGATCGCAGTAGGAAGAAACAGCCCATCAAGATTGATATGTGATTGGACGCTTGTGAGGGCAAGACCTACCTGAAACCATGTTTGTTGAGTGGACGATGAGCCCTGAGAAAACGCGACTAGGGAAGGGAAATTGAAATGTTGGAAGATGCTAATTGCAAAACCCTGAAGCGGTAAGGAAAACAGCAATAAAGAAAGAGGCAATTGGCAAATAACCCCAAGTAATCCTGATATGGCACTGGAGCTGGAAGATCTGTCTTGAGCGCCTGCAGATGGGCTTCGTTGAGGTCACCGGACATGTGGGCCAGCAGCGAAGAAGGAATACTCGATGGGGGTTGCCAAATCATTCCCCCAATTAATGCCATCTATGGAAGATACTAATGGGAAGCTCCGGAGAAGAGGTAGTTGTGCAAAGAGTAGATTGCATCCTGCAAATGGCAACTATGGGCTTCATGGAAGCTAAAATGAATGACCGGTGGAAGCCAGGAGAGGCTGGAAGCTTCGTCAACCAACTTTGTAGAACTTGGCCAGCAAAGCAAAGAGCATAAACAGCAGTATCCCATTCCAGAAGGTTATCCAGATCAGAGGGATTCAGCTCTAATGTCAAAGCTTCAGTGACTTGGGCCTGGAGTTTAGCGTAGGGGAGCTCAAAGTGTATGCTGTTCCCAATTGAGAGCTCAGAAACCAGTACAGCAGGTTTGTAAAATTGACCGAGTCAGAAGAGGAACTCAGGGAGAAAGTCCAACCTGGCCAAGAATGAACAATCCAGAGTGACCAGCATGATCTCTGGAGCATCGACAATGATGTTTGGAGCATCAGCAAAAGGAGTCAAATCCAGGAGGGTTTTGAAGTCCAACTCTGGAATTGACTTCAAGGGAAGAGTCAGACGAGAGTTGTTCAAAATGATGGCCAGCCTGGTTTCAGAGGGATTGGTTACCATTTCTGTTAATTTGATCGAAGGACCAGCCACTTGCACCAGACTAGGTGTATGAGTCCTGGAAGGACCATAGAAGAGGTTCCGTCAACCATCTCAACTAATCTGCTGGAAGAGGCGGAGGTCTGGATCAGACAGACTGTTGAGGAACTGTTGGTAGCGAGATTCAGAATTTGACATATGAGCTGGATGAGAGGGTGATGTCAGAATTATATAGATAGTTGACATTATGCACTCTATAATCCATTAGGCTCCAATTTTGGGGAAATTAATCTCAAAATTTTAATGAGATAAGTTTTCCAAGGGAAGAATTAAGAATGACTTACAGTCAAGAGGTTATGAGCAAAATAATGAGGGCGAATAGAAATAAGTATTCTTAATCAAGCAATGAAACAAACATCGATAGCAAGAGTCTCCTGTCTAGGATGAGGAGAAAATCAGGAAATCAAGGACGCTGGACCAAGAATCCTGAATATGACAGCTTGTCATATACCCTGACAGGGGAAAACCGGATCCTGAGACTAATATCGTCATGAGTAAATTGATCAGCCCAGCATGACAGAAGGTCATGGGGATTGCGCTCTGAGAAGGCGGTAGCGAGGAGGAAGAGGAAGAACGCCGTATGCTGAAGGTCATCCCAAGCAGCATTGAGTATTGAAAAGTGTACTCTTCTTGAAACAATGAAGTATTTGACCAGGTGTCTGAGCGTAGTGTTCTCATGCCCTGGTCCTTTTCTCGCTAGAAATCCAGGCGAGAGGGGTAATGTGTTGGGATTTTTGCCCATATTCCCAGCCTGCTAGATTACCTGGAGTCACTAGGGGAAAATCTCAAAGGTGAAGTGAATTAGAAATTGGTTGGTTCAAGTTTTGGAGGAACTACGTTCAGGGGATTTTGGGATTTTAACTTGGGTTGTATCTGTTGGGGATTAATCTGGATGAATACCTAATATCTCATCAGGCAGAGTGGCTGACAAAATAGGGGCATCTGAAAGTGATTAACTATCAGGTGTACGATTGGGAATGGTCAGGTTTCATCACCAACTGATTGGGAATGAATAGTGAGTTAAGAGGTGAGTGATGCCACCTGCAACTAGCGAATCAATTGGTTGTTGAAGTGACCTGCCATAATGGGTAAAATGTCACATTACCTAATCAGGTCGATAGCCAATTATGGTTGGTTTGCTTGGATTGAGAGGAAAATATTAGGGACACGTTTTTTGACTCTTTCCATTTGAGGTCTCAAGGATGTCCAATGATGGAATCCTAGCCAGGATGGGGAAGACCATTGCTGCTGAGACAAAGAAGAGTGATTCAATGGCAATGGCTGCCGTTTCATCAAAGAGGTGTTGTGGCACAAATAGCATGTATAGGATATTCTGTTCCAAAAGATCAACTTGATCCGCGCTTTAATCCATTTTTGTAGTATCAGCACTGTGGACTACCTCCAGTGAGTGTGATGGAAAGACCTTATAGATCACTATTCAAGCCATCACTGATTTTTTAATAAAGGTTAAGTTTTTATTGCTTCAAATTTACTTAATTCTGATTTATCAGTCTATTCTGAATCCAGTGGATTTCCCATCTAAGCTGATTAGATCCTAAACTGGCCTAATCAGCATACCAGATCTGAATGCCTCAAAATACTGAGAATAATGGTGCTTATAGCACCAACTGTCATGAAGTTTCACCTAATTTGGAAACCTCAAGACAAAATGGGTATCCTCCAACTAACGTGCCAGAATCTATGGACCAGATTGTAGCAATGTCTTTCATGCGTCTATATACTCGGCAGGCTTTGGAAAAATTTGACCATGGCCCAATTGATGACTGGCTTGAAGCATACAATGCTTGGGGGGATGATTATGGTGTTACACCACAGCAGCGCCTGAGAGAAGTTGCTACCCTCTCAACTGGACCTGCCAAGCGTTGGCGCAAAGAAAATACACCTTTTGTTCTCTTTGAAGGGTTGGGAAACCCGTGCACTTGACCAATTTCGAGTCTCAACCCTTCAATTACGTGAAAAATATAAGAAGATTCGTCTCAGAAACTTCTCAAGTATCAGCAAATTCTTGGGACGATTTGAGGAGCTCTTGGGGATGTGGAACCAAGTTGGAAACTGATGCTGTGAAGAAGTTGATCACCAACTCCTTGGTTGGTTTATTAATGCCCTTGAAGAACCTTATCTAAATGCAGTGCTGTTAGCTTAACCAACCTGTCTAGACCATGCCACCTTTGCCTGCATAAATTAAGCTTGGCTTATAGCACAACGACAGACTGAATTAAAAATTACTAAGGATGTTATAGATGAACATTCAGATGATGAAGACCTAGTTGAGATGGATAATATTCCTAAGGTGAAGTTTATTGCACCACCATCTGAGGTAGCCAGTCAAATTAGTGCCTTGACAGAACAAGTACAGCAGATAACAATGCTAGTACAAGGATAAACCCCTCGCAATAATATACAATGCCTTAACTGCAATAAGTCTGGTCGCCATAACAGACAGTGCAAAGCACCCTGCAGCCATTGTCAGGTGATTCACCCTAATGGGAAATGCCCTCACAGAGTAACAAATTGGAATGCAGGGCCCTCACAACATTATGCTCAGACTAATTATGTGCATTATCGTCAACCACAAATAGAAGCCCTGCCTGTACGCTATATTAAAAATGGAACTCAGGATAATGAGACACTACTGAACAGCAATTATTACTACTTATGGAAATGTATGCTGCAGAAAAACGAAAAAAAATAAAGAATCTGAACCAGCCAAGTCTATTCAGGAACAACCTAAGCGTATCAAGATTGAAGATTTATTAAATGGTATTAAGTCTTCATATAAGGAGCCACAAGGAATGCCCATGGAAGAAGATGATACCCCCACCATACAACCAGGGTATTCTGGAGAACTTCAACTACCCAAGTTTGCACAAAGGTTTATGGAACAGCAACCTATTAAAAAATTAGTTCAAGAATACCCACAAAATGCTCACCAAGTGCCAACTAAAGTTCATCCATTGCAAAAGGAAACAATTAATGTACCTTTTCATATACCACATCAAACTCAGTAGGTCAAGACAATCTCAGCGGTATACCAGCCTGAAGGTCTTTCAGCCTCAAAAATCCTTTTGGATACTGTAATATCTGTTTCATTGGGTGACCTATGCAAGTCCAGCCCTGCTCTTCGCTAAGACTTTTATCAGTCTATTGGACTAACTCGACTCTGAAACAGTGCTCCCAAACCTCAAGAAACCTTACTTGCAAGTAATGGTGCACCTCGTACAGTTGGTTCTCTTTTTGGATACTCGTTTCCCATTATTCTGGACACAGGATCTTCTGCAAACATAGTAACTAAGAAGTTCCTCCTGGATATTGGTTATGAATATATTCTTCAAAGCAATATGTTTTTTTGACGGCTGAGGGCACCCAACAAGCCTGCTGTGGACAGGTTTTTGATTTACCTGTGGAAATTGCCAGCAAGGTCTGCTATATTGATGCTGTTGTTTTTGACCATGATAACTTCCAAATGCTTCTCTCACGTCAGGCTCTCAAGGAGTTTGGGATACATGCTAATTTTGAGACTGATCAGTGGTTTATCCAAACTGAGAATGGTATCAAACCTCTCCACCTTACCTATTCAAATGAACCTATGCAAATTGATATACCTGCTCAATTAACTACATTCCTATGCACTGAACTTACCGAGAAGATTGACGCTTTATTTAACCTCTCAGATGGACAAAAGGCTCAGTTAGCTCAACTCCTTGACCAATACCAAGGTTCCATTCTCCAGGATGGTGACAACGTGCCCCTCTCAAACCTAGGGGAGCATAGTATTGATGTGGGAAATGCCAAACCTATTGCTAGATGGCCATATCATATACCCCAAACATGTGAAAAGTTTTTTCAACAAGAAATTGAAAAGGTTTAGCCAGTGGACTTATCTGGCCTTCACAGTCCCCTTGGGCATTTCCAGTAGTGGTAGTACCTAAGAAAAATGGAAAACTTCGTATGTGTATTAACTATATACCACTCAATGAAATCACCAAAACAAATGCATATCCCTTGCCATTGATCACTGAGATACTAAACTCAATGGGTGGCGCTCAGTTTTTTACAAATATTGACCTGTTTTCTGGATACTATCCTTTGGGAATGGAAGAATAATCTATTGCCAAAACAGCTTTTGTAACCAAAATTGGTCAATTTGAGTATATAAGGATGCCATTTGGGTTGACTGGTGCCCCTAGAGCCTTCCAAAAAGTTATGGACAATCTCTTCAGAGACTTACTTGGATGATGTGTAACAGTTTTTTTAGATGATATTACAGTGTTCTCTAAGTCTTAGTCAGCATCTCCAATATTTAAATGAACTAAAAAGTCGAATCAAATCTGCAAAGCTAAGAATTAATGCAACCAAATTCCTCCTGTGCACTCAACAGCTCAAACTCCTTGGGCATATAATTACCCCTAAAGAAAAAAGGACTGATCCAGACAAAGTAAAAGAAATATTAACCTGGCCTACACCCACCAATTTCAATGAGCTTTTAAGTTTTTTGGGCACATCCAATTATTACCATGCTTTTATTCCTAATTATAGCCACATTGCAACTCCATTGTATGATCTACAGAAGAAAGGGGCCACATGGATTTTCTCAGCCTATGAAAAACAATGCTTTGAGACATTGAAGCTTTTCATAACCAGTGCACCTATTCTTATCTTTCCAGATTTTGAACAAGAGTTTTTAGATCTCTACTGATGCTAGTGATATTGCGCTGGGTGCAGTACTCACTCAACTACGAGATGACAAATACCTCTCCGTGGAATTTATATCTAAGAAGTTTGCAGCTGCGGAAGTCAATTACTCAACTTATGAAAAGGAAATCCTTGGCATAGTGTTTGCTCTTCGGAAATTTCGCCACTATGTGCTATACAGAAAAACCACAGTATACACTGATAGTGAGGCTGTAAGCTTCTTGTTCAGCCTTCCAATTCCAAATGGACGTCGCCTGAGATGGAGATATGAGTTAATGGAATTTGACCTTAAGTTGAAACAATTACCTGGCAAACTTATCGCTGTCGCTGATGGGCTGTCTAGAATTCCAAACAACTCAGCTGAGTATGCAACTTTCCATATGGAGGGAGTAGACCTTGAGGAGGAATTAGCAATGATACGGAAAATTCTACGCGACTTTGAAGTACCCAAAAATATTTTGAACCCAAAAACTTTTAAACTACGTTGTACTAAACTTTTAGTTTTTAAAAACCAACTTTATGTACGCACTAAGGGGTCTGTTGCACAAGTGGTACCTAGAACCCAACGAGCACAACGTATGAAAGAAGCCCAAGATGATGCAAGACACTTTGGCAAACAAGCAACCTGGACAAGACTTTTTGCATCCTATTGTTGGCCAAATGCCTATACTGATGTAGCAAACTATGTCGAAACCTGTCATGCCTGTCAAGTTTTTGATAAGAAACCCAATACACAAAAGCCTTTAAACCCTATTACTACCAAAGGACTATTCGAGATATGGGGTCTTGACTTTTCTAGGTCCCCTCCTTGAGGCTGAAGATAATTTTAAGTATATTTTAGTGGCCTCTGAATACTACACCAAATGGCCTGTGGCAAAAGCAGTGATAAAAGCTGATGCTAATACTGCTGCCAAATTTTATATGAAGAAATTTTTACTGTGTATGGACCCCCCAAGATCCTTCTAACTGATTGAGGATCTCATTTCAACAACAAATTAGTTGAGGAAATGATTAAGCAAGTTGAGACCCGCCACTCCTTCACCACCTTTTACAACCCACGGTGCAATGGACTGACTGAACGTTTTAATCAAACATTAGTACGTGCACTCCAATGCAGCACTACTTATCACCCTACTAAATGGTCTGAAGGAGTGCCCACCATATTATGGTCTTACCGTACTAAAATCCAGAACACAACAAATGCACACCTTATGAGTTACTTTATGGCATCAAATTTTAACCCAACAATTTGGCCAAACGACTAGCTGACCCAAACCAACACTGATATTAACTAAGAACTTCAGCACAGGAACAAGTCCAAAAACATGCAGAACAAATGAAGTTAAGTATGATAACAAACTTAAAAATTTACAAGTTTTCCAAGTGGGCGACCTCATTTTACTTTTCCAAAATGAATTGATTAACTCAAAATCTAAGAAGACGCATCTCATTTCAAGGGGCCTTTCAGAGTTTCAGAAGTTTAACCCTATGGCAATTATAATTTGGACACCCTCAATGGAATCCCCTATCAGGCTACCATTAATGGGAACCGTCTTAAGCTATACCTCCACAAAAATGAATAGGGGGAGTGTGGCACAAATAGCATGTATAGGATATTCTGTGCCACAAGATCAACATGATCCGCGCTTTAATCCATTTTTGTAGGATCAGCACTGTGGACTACCTCCAGTGAATGTGATGGAAAGACCTTATAGATCATTATTCAAGCCATCACTTATTTTTTAATAAAGGTTAAGTTTTTATTGCTTCAAATTAACTTACTTCTGATTTATCAGTATATTCCGAATCCAGTGGATTTCCCATCTAAGCTGATTAGATCCTAAACTGGCCTAATCAGCATACCAGATCTGAATGCCTCAAAATACTGAGAATAATGGTGCTCATAGCACAAACCTTCATGAAGTTCGTCTAATTTGGAAACCTCATGACAGTGTCAACCGAGGGTTAGACAGCTGAATCCCCTACTATATAATTCTCTAGGATTCACTAAAAAAACAGTATTACCAGTAGAAAAAAAATAATTAGTATTATTAGCAATATTGTCAATTCAGTGTATAGTTAGACTATCAACTTCCATTGTGACGTCCATCTCAAGGATATTATTGCAGAAGGCAATACTTGAAAGACTCTCAGAGAGAAGGGTAGAGATCTGAGCGGGGATCTAGAGATGAAGGGAACCACAATCAGGGATAGCTGCAGACTGTGTTGGGCTGAAAGAGACTGTCATCTGGGGATCTTAGTGTTGGTCTGGTAGACAGGAATATAGGGAACAAATCCCTACGAGTACAACTTACAGAGTATTTAATTGGAAGCACTGGCTGAAGCGTTGGGCCTAATAATAGTTTAAACTCATCTATGGATCTTAGTATTCATACTATTTTTGGATAATACATTCTATACAACGCAAAGTGCACAAGGAAATTGAATCTGTGCAGTAAAAAGGTTACTAGGTAGAGGACCAATAATCAACCGCTTAAGTAAATTTTACATTGGTGCAAGATGTATATGTAACAATTTCACAATTTTCTTGTTCTTCATTGGATGGATCAAGCTTTAATTATCAAGGTTAAGATCTATGACACTAAACTATCTCATGTCATTTAAATGGTCAAGAATATCATCACTTTGCAGTTAAGAAAATGAGTTTTTTGGTTATCTTAGTCAATAAATTAGTTTAAAAGTAACGTTAGTACATTTTTGACAATAGCAAGGGACTGTCCAAAGAGATTTAAACGGCTCAGTCATTTTTTTATAAGAAGTTGATTGAGCTCTTTTTATATGAATTCATAGCTGACCTGTCTTGCTATGCTTATATTTGAGATTGTATAGGTCTAGCTTCTCCAGTGTCAGTGTATTTTGATCCCTTTATTGCATCCTAGGTCATACTCACTATTGCAAACAGCTGAGTGTACTTCTAAGATAAACTAAAACCTTAAAATTTTCTGTTGCTCCAATAAGTCATTCAGTTGATCTTCAGAAATCGTGCTTACACTTTGAGTTACAAATAGCACTAAATTCCTGATAATACTTTTGAAGCAAACAATTGACCAAAACACTTCTCTTAGTATAAATGTAAATAGAAAATTTTCTGTCATTTCTTTATGGTATGCTTTTGGTCAATTAAGTTAACCAAGCTAACAAAATTGCTTCATGTCCAAGAGTAATTGATTCAGGCGCCACATAGGAATCAATCTGTGACATTTTCTATGGAAATTGAATCTCTTCTAGTAATTCTTCAGGTAGCATAATAGACAACCAGTTTTACGACTTTTTTCTCACCAGTAAACAGCTCATGGATTGTAGATGCTTGTAAAAAATAACATGTCTCTTTTGGAGCTATATAAGGTTAGCTGGGGCCTCCTCGTGGCGCAACTAGAGAAAGCTTAGAAAACATGGGTAAGTAGCTAATGTCAAAATCTAAGAAGCACATTAATCAGGTCTTTTAGTGCCTGAAAGGAGTTAGAATGTAGAGATGGCTGTGCCAATCTGTCCTTATGGGTGTCTACCACTTCCTGAGGGTAGAATTTGGCAGAAAGGGTGAGAATGAGTTGGGCATGGTGCCTGTCAAATGGCTTCCCACGAGCGGAGGTTGCATGGATGCGGACCCTAGGACAAGGGAGGGAAAATATAGGTTGGCTGCACATCGGTGCACCCGCCTATATTAAAAGCCACAATTTGCTAAGTTGATGAAGCTTGGCTAGCTGCCAGTTTGGTCAGCATGAGCTGGCTGGTAGCAAAAGTGATCATGCAAGAAAATATTGTATGGTCCAGGAGGTTTCTAAAGCTTCCTGGACAAAAAAGGGGCTGGAGAGCAGAGAGCTGCTAAAAAGCTGGTGACAAAGGGGAGGGCTCAGGATTCTTCCTCATGGGGCCTTAAATATGTGGGTTATCAGGTTTTGTCTCCAAAAAGATAGATTATAGGTATATCGCCTGTCCTGGCTGGGCAGATGGTCTGCCCAGTACTTAAACAGAGTGATATATGTCAGTTTTGGGGTAGTGTGAGCTACACCAAATTGCGGTCAGGCCCACTTTGGTGGTGCTTAGATTCACGCAGTCCTAGTGCAGTGGGGTGCTGTACCACTGGTCTTCATCCCGCATAGTGACTGCACTAGGAGTCCTTTGGGGCTTTTAAAACTCAAAGATAACATGACTCCAATAAATATTAGGATGAGGAAGCTGACTACATTATCTAACTTGTTACTATATGAGGACCACCTCATTGGTGTAGTTAAATTTAATTGATGTAACTATTAACCAGAACCTTATCTTTCCAAAATGACATAAAGGCAACAGCTGACCAAAGATCTCAAAAACATTCTCCAAATAGTTAAGGTCAGGTAAGTTAATTTATAAACTGATACTAATTGGAAGGTTCTAATTTAAACTAAGCTACACTATAGTGTAATCGCTGATTTGTTATAACTAATCCTTCTCATTAAAGCGCTATATGACCCTTCACTGATGGCACTTTCAGGGCCCAGCCATTCAATAATGTTGACAATGACACCATATTATAAGTAATATTAAGTGTTTATAAGCTAATTGAAGATTAAATTGACCATAGCTTATAATTTAATTAATTTATATATTCAAATGATATTTACAATTATTCTGAGTTTGAGTGCAATTAGAGAAGTATTAGAATTCATGGTTAGTGTAAGGACCACGGGATATAAAAATAATTAATCATAATATTGCAGTTTTTAATTTCAAGAAAGTGGATATTCAGATTCCATATAATTTAAGGCCACCTTGACTTCACTAAAAATTTAGGCGTTCAGATTCATTGAGTTCCCCAAAGTGAGCTTGTTTTGTAATTTATGTAGCATATGTTTTAGAAAGCAATTTTTTATTTCTTTTTAATGAATAAGCTGGCTCTGGGTTACATCTAGTAAAATTATAGAGAGCGCCATTAGAAAAGAAAGGATAGAACCTGGTTGACAACTTCATTTTGTTTTTGAGGAGGGATAGATGACTTTTTGACACTAGAGTAATCCTTCTGGTGTAATTTGGTCTGACCAATCATTAAATTTTTATTTTTTATATTTACATTTCCTTATAACTTTATTTTTTATAATTATATAAAGTCTTCATCTTTGGGCCACAATGCCAATATCAGTCCAAAAAATTAGTTACAAAGTCTACATTGCACTGCGCCACGCTTATATAAGTAGCTATTAGTTGGCAGTGTAAATTTAATCTCAGTTTTTCACTGGCCTCTGACTGAGATATATATAAATAAGGTTTGTTTTTTCCCACCCTGCCAGCAATATTCCCCAATTCACTTAATTTATTGATATTCCTTAGCTTTATGGCCATGTAAATTCAAACCCTTTTTATCATGATATCTCCCTTGCCCCCAAGCTGTCTTCTAACATTTGTTAAGCTTTTTATCTCTGAAATTCAGTTTAACGGTCCCTACAATTTCCAGAATAATTATAAACTCCCAATATTACTGTGTATGGGTTTATAATAATAGGAATATAAGTTGAAATAGGATCCTTGTTTCAACTAGCTTTTAATCATCTGAAAATAAACATTCTAAGTTTTTACCTTATTATTTAAGGCCACTGTCTTCATACAGTTCCCTTTAATTTTACCAAAGTATCCAGTTACCTTTGCATATGTAACTCACCGCATAATCAATTATTACATTTGGTGGTCACTACAGGGGGGCCACTCTAGGTACCATATCCTTATTACAATGGTTTAAATGTGACACTATGAAAACTTTTTCATTTTGACCCAACGTGCCTTGGTTATAATGACTCATATAGTGAAGAGACGTAAATGGGTTATAGCTTTACAGCCCAGTTTTCCTATATGTTTTACACTTCTGATCAACTAGATATATTGAATGCTGAGAATTGCTCTAAACCCTCATTTCGCTGTAACATCCTTGATTTACCAGAGAAAGGGTATTTTATACCATCACTGATCTTTATAAATCATTTAACGCTTTACAGATCTTGATACATTCCCAAGGACAGTATGTTAAAAAATTAAATTTTCACTTGTTGGTTTCCAATAAAATCCTTGACAGTCTGATCAACAAACTAAGGCGGAACGCCATCATTATACTAACCATTAAATCAACTCCTCCAAGAAGTGAAACCTCCATATAAGATGTATCTAATAACACGTCCATGATTCTTTTTAGATCTGATCCTAAAAACAATATAGAGGCAGTTGAGGGCAACTTGCCTACTATTCTGACTACTATATTTTCACAAACAGCTGTTCCTAGTGCTGCACCGGTATCCACTACAAGCAATGTCATGAAGGCCATGGCTTTTAACAACCCAACATCTCGTGCTACCAATTTTGATTATCTTAAGGATTTGTTTCTACTTAACCGTGAACCCAGATTTAGTAATTCTTTTAAAATCAACCCAGTTAGTTTTCCCATTTTGATAAGCGGGGGAACTATCCATACCCTCATTAATTTATTTTTTTGCAAGAAATGCTGATAACCAGGAAAAACTGGCAACGTTGATAAAATCAGTGAAAACCTATAGCCAGGAGTTTGGTTTTCCATAGATATGTGACGCTGGTATGCATTATCATAATATTTTAAAGATATTTTGATGAATTTGTGGTGCGGAACTAATGATAAATGAAAGTTGCCCTCTTTATCTATAACCTTAACCCCAGTGAAGAAGAGTCAGCTTATGCAGAACGTTTTATTTTTGAAGCACCAGGTGTTGTATGAGGCTAAGGTTTTAAGCCACTATGAAGCCCAGATCGTTTTTCATTATGCCTGTGAGCCTATAATAACTTTTTTTGGACTATGTTATCTTTTTTAATACCTATGTCAGGCATTCTCCTTCTCAACTTAAGAAAAAGAATGTTGGAGATATTAGTGCTCCCAAATCTGCTACCATGATTGGCCCATCTCCTGCCCAATCATCAAATAGTATTATGGTTATTAATGATATAAGTACCAACGATGAAAAGACCTTGGCAAATTCTCGGTGGAATCCTAACTATCATAAAAATATTGTTTATCACAAAAATTGGCTTAAAAAGGTAAATACTAATAATAGGATTACTCTGACTTCTCAGCCAAATTCGAGTTGTTTAATATTGCACAGATCTGAACCTATGCGAGGTGAGAAAATTTTACCCGTCATTGATTGGGTGCAAATTAACCACACATTACCACATGAGTCTGACCACCGCTGAGGTGAAAAGATTTTACTTGATGATGATAGGGTACAGATTAACCAATATTACCACATGAGTCTGACCGCCGCTGAGGTGAGAAGATTTTGCTCATTGGTGATTGGATACAATTCATCAAATCATTACCTCACAGGTCAGTTTTGCCTCAAAATGTTTATCTTTGATCCGATAGGTTGAAAGCCTATATTTCCTAATTTAGATGACTCAGCTTTATATCTTTTTGCCTCAAATACCCATGGTCTCAAAATTTGAACTAGTTTAAATAAAAAATACTAGTATCAAGAAAAGGACCTTTCTTGGTTTTGCCCTGCCTAAACAAAAAAAAAACATGAAAAAACTTTTTACAAGCGTTATTTATACTTTTATTAAAAAGTAAGATTCTCACTCTGAGAAAATATTTGTGGCATCCATTGGTGGATCCCACAAATTGGTGCTCACTACAGGGATCCCCTGAATACTTCAATAATTATTAAAGTATCAAGGCAATGGAGGCTGTCAACGTGAGCAGCTCTCCTGAATTATGATTAGTTGCTCTTGAGAAGCAATTAACCAGCTCTTTCTCCCATCTCAAAAAGCTAGAGCAACGGACATTTAAATTACCTATAAAAGAAAGATGCACCCGGGTGAAGGGAGCATTGATTCCTTTCTGTATGTTTATGAAGCTGCGATGGATGGCGCCACTGACAAACAAAAAGTTCAGTACGCTCTTCCCTTTTAAGCTGCAAAGCCCAAGAGCTGATCATTCCTCACCTGGATCCTCAGTACTTCTGGACAGATGTTAAGAAGGCCCTCTTGGCTGAGTTCAGATCTGAGCAGAGCTTATACAGGGAAAAACAGGCTTTCATGCGCTTTACCATGTATGAGGATGAAACCCTCTTTAGTTTTGCTGAGCGGTTCTATCTCGCTGCTCAAAGGCTGGCTACGTCCAACCTGCTTACCCTGGATGACGCTATCACCGCCATATTAACAGGGTTAGCTTCACAACCCTCTCTTGCCAGGCGCATCATATCAGTGAAACGCCACTTCACAACTTTCCGTGATATAAAAGAGGCTTTGTTAGATGTTGCCCATATTCCTTTAGGTGAGCTGCAGCCTAATGAACCGTTGGAAGTGAGGCCACCTGTGCCTATTCTCCCTGAAAAACCTGCTGCTTTGGTGCGACTTAAACTGGACATCGCTCATTCATGAAAAGCGGAGATCCCTACTGTGGTTTCCCCTTCAGTTCATCCAATAGGTGCGCGCTCTAAGGGTATATCCTCCAGAACTACTGGGGTTGTGAAAATGCCTGTTAAAGCGAAGCTAATTACCCCACCTCTCATGGTTGTTTCCCCCACTCCAATTACAACCTTGCCCCTGGTTGAGAATACCCCTGAGGCTGACTCTGAGGGGGGTTATGATGATGATGGGTACTATGTATTGGGAGCTCCCACAGAAGTGGAGGTCCCTGATCGCCATAAATGCCAAAGGAGTAGATGATACTACCATACCAAATGATACTTACCTCCTTAAAGTTATATGTTGTATGGAAACTATTGACACAGCCAGCGACACTAATCAGCTCCTATCAAGCTTAATTCATCCTTTATGCTGAGGAACAGGAACATGGAAAAGAAATGTCAACGTAGGGAAAGGCACACCTATTTCTAACAAATCTCATGCACTTGACTCATCTAAACAACTTATGTCAGTAACTCGCGTTACTAATACCCCAGGGGATGAATTTGAGGGGGGTACAGATAAGGTTGGCTATTATGTTATAGGCTTACATGCTGAAGTGGAAGTCCACTTAGTTCTAGCCCATGAAGAACCCAGCAAAGAGGAATACTCTTGAATGGATGAGTACCCCTCTTCTGCTTTGCCTTTAAATTATGTCACCTCTGGGTGCAACACTAAAAAACTTCCCAATTCAGTGGAGGCTAGCAATGGTATTCCGATTTTTGTGGCAGATGAGGTGATGATTAAGCCAGGTGAACAACGAGTGGTTGACACGAAAGTCACATCCCAAAACCCCTTAATCCCTCAAGTGAGACTGACTTTGAAGGAGAAGTTCAGGCTCCTAAAGTACAGCCTAAAAAAGAGAAGTTTACCTCTAAGCCCACGGAGGCATCCATTTCTCGTTCCAAGACTCAAGAGAATCGCTCTTCCAAGGATGCCACTCCTCTTGGACCTCATTTCAAACCTTCGCACACTGAGGATGAAAAATTATATGCTGGAAAGTCTAGCAAGCAAAAACAGTGACTAAAAAAGGCCAAGCTGCCAATGAGCTCTGAGCTCCTCTTCCTTCTTACCAAGTGTCAGATAGGGTTTTATATTACCACAATCACATAACTCCCCAAAGCGGCAAACTTGATTAACCTGGGAGGGGCCATTTACCATCATACATAAGAGAGGAGATGAGTATACTATTAAGTCTTTGGCTACAAGAATTATCATAATCTGGGTACATGGCTGCTTCTTACAACCCTACATCCCTCCCAACATTCTTGAGGGGGGAAATGTCAGACACACTCCTTCTCAACTTAAGAAAAAGAATGTTGGAGGTATTAGTGCTCCCAAATCTGCTACTATGATTGGCCCATCTCCTACCCAATCATCAAATAATATTTTGGTTATTAATAATATGAGTACCAATGGCAAAAAGAACTTGGCAGATTCTCAGTGGAATCCTAACTATTGGAAAAATATGGTGTATTACAAAAATCAGCTTAAAAAGGTAAATACTAATAATAGGATTACTCCAACTTCTCACCTGAATTTGTGAAGTTCAATATCACATGGATCAGAACCTCCACGAGGTGAGAAGAGCTTATACATCGATGATTGGGTGCAAATTAATAAATCATTACCACATGAGTCTAACCCTAATGAGGTGAAAAGATTTTACTCAACAATGATAGGGTACAGATTAACCAATATTACCACATG
Organism: Massospora cicadina; assembly: GCA_022478985.1. Taxonomy (NCBI): domain Eukaryota; kingdom Fungi; phylum Entomophthoromycota; class Entomophthoromycetes; order Entomophthorales; family Entomophthoraceae; genus Massospora; species Massospora cicadina. The sequence continues at coordinate 51,811 of JAKSZP010009255.1, forward strand.
AGTCTGACCGCCACCGAGGTGAGAAGATTTTACTCATTTGTGATTGGTTACAATTCATCAAATCGTTACCCTCACAAGTCAGTTTTGCCTCAAAATGTTTATCTTTGATCTGATAGGCTGAAAGCCTATATTTCCTAGTTTAGATGACTCAGCTTAATATCTTTTTGCCTCAAATACCCATGGTCTCAAAATTTGAACTAGTTTAAATAGAAAATACTAGTATCAAGAAAAGGATCTTTCTTGGTTTTGCCCTGCCTAAACAATAAAAAAAACATAAAAAAACTTTAGCAAGCGTTATTTATACTTTTATTGAAAAGTAAGATTCTCACTCTGAGAAAATTTTTGTGGCATCCATCGGTGTTTCCCACAACTTAAAACGCATATCTGAGTTACATTAGTATTGACTTTGCACCAATAATATTGACGCCTTTTATATTAAACCTTTACTAATTAATCTAGTATACATTAATTGACATTCACCTCAGACAATAATCTAATTAAAGCTTAAAAAGAGTAGAAAAGGATACTATATCTCCAAAAAGTTTGATCATCTCATTGAAACCCAAATAATAATGAACGGTGCCTCATCAACAGAACTAACAATAGATTTATCAAAAACATATATTAAGCCCCTTCAGTAATAGGCAATCGATAATAATTACTTCCCTGGTCCAAGATGATATCTTGACGTTCATATGCTTGTTGTCTTATATGATCATGCTGAGTGTACTTATGTTGAAATAGCATGAACAACGTTAAAGTTTTGTAATTGTAGACAGCGGGAACCCATAAACATAATTTCCTAAACACTAATGAGAGGAACTTGAAATACAACCAACATTGCTCATTACAAAGTATATGGAACCGTGGGCCTTAATGCCACTACCTCACTAGGCGCTCATAGTTCTTTGCCGCCGTGTTTTGTACTAGAGTGTTGTCTGATCCAGTTATCATTTTACCTCATGACAACTATGATATTTATTAGTATCTATTTTGCTTTAAAGTATGGCTCAAAGCTAACTTTTAACTTGGTACTTTGGATATATGAGGACAACATTTCCCACTTTGTTATACCAGTAGATCATTGAATAAGAAACATTGCCTTGTGGGCAAGGCTACTAAGAATAAGGATGCTAGCCTTTGCCCATTGAAAATAATAAACATTTCCATTATTCCATGTCCTGCTGGAACAACAAATACTACTTTTAGATGCCTAATGAGATTAAGACGTTTAGTCCATATAAAAGCATCAACCCTTCTGACTTATTTTTATGATGATTCTAATGATCTATCCTCAGACTTACAATGTTTATTGGTTAATAAAGCATATGCTGTTCCTCCGAGGCTTCTGTGGCAAGAGGATAGTGAAGCATTATCCCAAAAATAGCTTAAAATTCCACCATTTTTAACTTCTCACTTTATGAACAAGGTTCATAATCCCGTTTGATTATCTTTGTAAAATGCAGAGCGCTCTGAATATTCCAAGTAAAATTTTAGAATCTAATACATTTTACTATGATCTGAATGCAGTGTTATCATGCATTTGACCATAAAGCCCTTGTAGGAATAAATATTGGCTTAAGCTTTCCTGAATGTTTATATAAATTTTTTTACTCCCCTTCGTTGATCCAAATCAGATTATATTACTGCATTAGTGCTTTTTATCTTAACCAATGGAATTTTAGGTTTTTTAAAACACTTATTTTTACCAATTCATGTGAAAAGGCATTATATTATTGACTTTGTATATGTGCCCCCTCAGATAATGTAGTAATTAACTAAAATAGTCAGTAAGAACATACTTTACTTATGCTTGTCTTCTCAATAGCCTAAATTAAAACACAATCATTTTTGTGTTTTATTGATCAAGTGGAAGAAAATATTGCAATTCGGTCTGACTATTCATTCAATTTTTATTTTATTTTTTCCATTTACTTATAGTTTATGTTAAGATTAGATGAAGGTTTTTATCCATCAAACCTCATTGCAAAGTCAATCTATATAATCAATTTATTATAAATCCTCTCACCCCTGATCCCAAATTTTATATGTAGTTATTGATTGATGGGATTAAAGCACTATCAGTTTCCCGCCCCATCCCCAATTAAAATCCTTATAAAGAGAATTACTAATTCCTTTTCATCACTGACATTATACCCAAAAAACTTATTACTATTGACCTTATCTTTGCAGCCATGTAATTTAAAGCCCTTTTTATCATTTTATAATCTCTTCTTTGCTCCAAGACGGTGTAAAACAATTTTAAGGTTTCATTATCCATGAAAGCTAGGCAATGGTATCTGCTTTTTCCAGGATAATTATGCACTGCAGTTATTCTTGATTACAGTTTATAGTTATCAGAGTAGCTATTTATAAAGGGATCTGTTTTTTACATATTTTTTAAGGATGCTGAAAATAAAACCATATATAATAAAATCCTTTATCATTTTTATATCAGGGGCTTTTCTCATAAAGACCCTTAATTCTATTTACAATATCTGACTTTTTGTGTAGTTAAACTCAAAACCTGAGCCAATATATTACTTCCTTTATAATCGGTTTCCTTTTCCATAGTCCTCTTTGTCCAAAAGTGAAGAAATATAAATAATGTTGGGTCATTTCTTTGGGCCATTGGCATAATGTCTTTTGATATTCCATATGAAACATGTCAAATCAGATATTCCACATCAAAAACTGGTATTCCTACTTCATTTATGTCTAGCTCTTACCATGCTACTAGTGCACCTGATTTTGATTAGAAAAGTTTAATTCCCTAGGTTAAACAGCCCAAAAGCAGTCTTACTTTGTAAAGGTACTTAATCATTGGTGGTTCAAGAACTTTACCCAAAGCAGGTATAAAGGAACTGTAAAGCTTAAGATAGCTTTAATAGCTTGAGGATAATCTTCATGTCAAGTTATTCTATTGTCTCTGACTCAACTGGACCTGAGCCTCATGATAAATCTATTTGGCAAACTCAGTGATGATTTAAATTTATCAGAATTATATATCATAATCTAGCTTTTGAGCCGCCATCTTCCTTGGGACTACTAAATTTATGAAGCATAGAACTTTTAATTATTCACAAATTTTTATTTGTCTTTAAGTAGGAAAGACATAATCAGGTCTCAGCTTTGATCATTCAAGCAATTTGTTGAAGTGGTTGATATAAAGATGTTTGTCAGCTCAGTGCATGGTCCTTTAGAACATCTTCATAAATAATGTATATTCCCATGTAAAATAACTTAGGAGTAGTGACTGGATTGTTACATTGGGAAGGTTATAATAGTAGTCCAGGGGTGCTAGTTCCAAAAGCAGTTTGAGACAATTCCACATTGGGTTTTGTATTGCTGGTTTAATCTAAATGAGTCTGATCTTGAGTTTCAGTTCCTAGGAATTAGATGAAGTAAGCAGTACAGAAGGCTCGGTATTGAGTATGACTTGACATGGCGTGGATAGATACTCCTTAGAGGTTCTTCCTCAACCAATTTTCTATCTCTTGTGCTGTATATTTGGCTTATACCAATAGCCTCATTCATTTAAACCAGCCTCAATGTAGCTCTTAAGTCAAGTTTTTCTCCTTTAATTATCAAATGCTGTCAATTTGTTCCAACTATGCTGCCTCAGTTTTAATTCATGTAAAGACTATCTGAGTCCAGAGATAATCATTTTTGGTGAATATTTTAGTCAAATAGTTAAAATTTATTTGAGGCAAGCTGACCAGAGTACAGATAAAACTGAAAGATAGAAAGAAAGAATTGATATGAAACTTGAGCAGGGTCAACTCCATCAGAGAAAGTTTTCCAACTCAAGATTGGGACTCAGTTTTTTGGTTATGTCATGGGTAAGTTTTTCGTATTATTAGACCTACTAACAGCAATAGCCTCCTTTAGCTGGCACCCCAATCAGTGTGCAAAGGGCGAGAATTGAACTTACAATTTTCAGGTTGGTAGCCATACGCACTACTGACTCGCCTTCCACCTCCTATCACAAAATTATTATGCTACCTTATCTAGGTCTTTTTTTGATTGCAATACATCCTCAAATCACAGCGTGGTATATGGAGTTGTTCTTCAAGGATATAACATTTGGGCAAATGTAAATGTTGGTGTAGGAGAAGTTTTTAATTTATCATGGAGGGAACTAGTAGCTTCAGTGTACTTTTAATATTCTGGTCAGCCACTTACATTCCAGTTTATTGATGGGTGAGCTCTTCTTGTAAGGCGTGGGGAGCCCAAGTTAGCTTTGATGAGCACTGCACAGCTCCCAAGTAATTACCCGAGGCACCAAGCAAAAGGGATTAAGACATTTTCTAAGCCTTCTATCCAAATATGCATAAGTCATTTATTTTACTTTTACTAAATGTGCCCAGCCCAAAAGGGGGTCTTTCACGCATATTTATTTTCTATGTGCCAAACAAAGAGATTATTTGATAATATAAATTAATGAAAATGTTGCTGCGGCGCTAAGCATAAGCATCTATATTAGAAGGGGAAAAGAAGTTGGGAGATTTTTGTCCAGTGCCATTTTCACAAGTGGTGTGCAAAAAAGACAAGATGGAGTTTGAAAAATCAACAGTATGGGGCAGCTGGATATAAAGATGAGGTTTTAATTTTTGATTAAGCCAGCGGTGTGCATTGCATAAACATATCTTTTACGCTGTTGCTTAGCAAAAGAAATGATTTTAGGCGCAAAAGTATAAGACTTGATGTGCTATCAAGTATGAGGATAGTTAGAATCGAACAGGGATGCTCCTGAAACATTGGCACATGTGTGGCCTGATGCAAATGTGAGTTCTTCAATATAAACCTTTATATATTTAGGGAAATTATTGGTTAAAATAAGGATGTTAATACCCAAGCAAAGTCGCTTGTTTGCTTTTTTAAAGGGCATGGGGAGAGTAATTTGAAGGTGGATGCGTGTTGGGATTTTTGCCCATATTCCCAGCCTGCTAGATTACCAGGAATCGCTAGGGGATAGTTCCATAAGGTGAGGTGAATTGGAACTTGGTTGAACCTGATTTTGGAGTAGCTATGTTTGGGGGATTTTTGGATATTCGCATGGTTATATCCATTGGGTATCAATCCAGATAAATGCTTAAGATCTCATCGGGCAGAGTTACTGACGAAATAGGGGCATCTGATAGTGATTAGCTATCAGGTGTACTGATTGGTATTCGTTGGGTTTCATCAACAACTGATTGGGAATGTAAATAGTAAGTTGCAAGGCAAGTGATGCCACCTACAACTAGAAAATTGATCAATTGGACGTGACCTGCCTTAATGGGTAATAAGTCCCATTACCTAAGCAGGTAGCTAGCCAAATATACTTGGTTCACTTGGATCAAGAGGATAATGTTAGGGACATGATTTCTGACTCATTTCGTTTAGGTCTCAAGGATATCCAATAATAGAATCCTAGCCAGGAAGCTGAAGACCATTGCTGCCAAGATGAGGATGGGTGTTCAATGGCAATGGCTGCCGTTTCATCAAATAGGTGTAACCAAGAATTAGATGACTGAATCCCCATTATAAGCTCCCTAGAAATCACTCCTAATAAAAAACCAGAGTTTAGAACAGAGTTATATAACTCTATAGTTTTCATCCGGTATATAGTTTAAATAGTAAACTATCATCAGCTTTCAATTGTTCTATACTTTTCAAGGATATTATTGCTGTGTGCAATAATTGGGAGACTCTTTAAGGAAAAGAGTAAGTATCTGAGCAGGGAGCCAGAGAAGAAGAGGAAACAATAAGGGATTGCTGCCAACTTTGTGTCAAAGTGGAGAAACTGTCATCAGGGAATCTCAGAGAAGATTAGGTTGAACAGTACATGAGAAATGAATCCCTAATTTTAGACATCTCAAGTATTTTGAGTGGAAATACTGGCTGAGCGTTGCGCCAAGATCTAAAAATTCCATTCAACTATGGATATTAGTCGTCATAATATTATCAGCTGATTATATCACCAACAGTACAACGCATATGAATTGCGCAAGAACTGAACCTGTGAAAGTAATAAGTTTTTAGGGGTTATTGGCTTATAATTACCAAACTATAAAAATTTTACAATGCGTCTGCTTTGAAAGCTTTTGGATGGATATTTCTGTAAACTGGATTTTCATTTATGAGAACATGAAAGGTTGTGGTGAGCTAAATTTGGGCATTGTGTGAAAAAAATCATGCCAATTGAAGTCAGGTTTGACTCTGTAGGTTCGTTCTGCATCATTAATCCAATCTAAACCTTTTCAAATTTGAAGCAACCAGTGATGGCCAATGACAGTTGTTGGTTGGGAGGCAGGACTGTTTAGCCACGCACAATAGATGATGGTACCTTTGCCAGCTCTTGAGCATCAATCTGCTTAGGAATAGTTCTTGCAGACAAAATCAACTGGGCTGCGCCATGGGAGTAGCACCTTTGGTGGAAGAGGGTGGAGGAGGGTGTAACGAGTTAAAATCTTAAGTTCCCATCAGCCATTGAAGCACCCCAAAATTGGAAAGTATCCTCCACAAAATAAAAAAGGATAAAACTGTAATCAGCTTAAGTGCCAAAACTGGTTATACCCATTGGTTTGACTCAATCAGATGAGGTATTGTTGCAAATTAGTCAAACCACCCTCTACCACCAATGAAACCACCTGAACACCATGTATCAACTTCACCACTAGACCTCTGGATCAAGGCTTAGAACTGATCTGGCCTTTGTCACCTGGAGGTCACCAGTGCTCAGTCCATTGGATCACTATAGATTTATCAGGGGCTCTAGCATCTGGCACTCTACAGGTATCGTGCAGATTTAACCCCAGGACCACTTGGTTATATTGGGAGATATTGAATTTATAGCTGATTGGGAGAAAATCCTTATAAAGTTAGTTGGTACCTTGAGAGTGACAAAAAAGGACCAATGTAAAGAATAAATGATGAAATTAAACTTTAATTTAAGTGGAGTTTGCGATTTGGAAGCGTCAACAGATGAAGACCTGTGTGATAATCATCCCATCAATCCCTCCTTTAATGTGGGAATAAAACCAGAAGAGAGCTTAAATTAATAAATTATATTGAAATTAAAATGATTAATAATTAAAAATTCTTCTAAAATGTTTTTAAAACTCAAACGCACTGATTTAAAAACTTAATCATTCACTAACATCTGGGTCAATTGAATCATATGGATTGACCAGATTATAGTTTTGTAATCATTTATTGTAAGTTCTATATTTTTAGGATCAATTTGCAATAAATCATGTAATCACAGATGAAGGATCAATTCATAAAAAAATATTGGTAAACCAATGGTGGAGTTGACGCCTGAGGTAGGAGTGACAGAAGAAGCTTTGACAGAAACTGCTCATACTTGCACTTCAAATGGTAAAGTTCAAGACACAAGGGACAGATGGCGTCGCCATTTTTATCAGTCCCAGAGTGTAATGATTAGTGTTGGATTTTATCAGTGAAGATGGTATCATGATGTGAGTGTTGCAATGTAAGGGGTGGATCATTACAAAAGTTAGAAACCCTATGAGGCAATTGGTGCCATTGGGAGCCACAAACTGGAGTTCAGGGTCTGCACCGTAGGCTTCCAAGCCCTCTTTGATTTTTTGGTGGAGGCATCTGAGGAACAGGTGGGAGAGCAAGCCAGCAAACTAAATTAATAATTTGGCCTCATATGAAAGTTAAGTTTAAATGGCCAGGAAGGGTGTGTTTTGTATAAATCAATATAAGCTTTGCTTCCATGGTGTGGGCTTCACAGGAGAAGCTAAGATCTAGTATTCCTAAAAGGGTGGAAATCTATAAATCTGATAGGATTATGCACCACAATAATTATTTTTGATAACAACCGTTTTTGCATAGGGTAATAGGTACTCTAACTCAGTCTGGTGTTCTAAATTCAGGCTCCTCTGAGAGAGCGCCAAGAGGCTTTGTACATCGCCTGAGAGTGTGCGAAATGATGAGGTAAGTTCTGAGGTGGGACGTAGCAACTGGAAGCATTTGGGAGGCTATTTGGGATAGCCTAGGCGCGTTTTGGCGTCAGTCAATAAATGTCAGGAGGCGGTGCACCACAACCCCACATAGAGGCAGAAGGCGTTCATTGTATCAAAATAGGCTTAAAGTGGTGCAGGCAAAAAGGTTGGTCAATCATAAGTACGTTTTAGAAAATTTGAATTTTCATCAAACAAGTGATCAAATTGAGTAAAGAGTATTTAAGGATAAGCTGTTTAAGTGGGAGCATTTTGGCTACAATTCGTGCCATTATGCCAAAAATGGTGTAAGTAAAATGGAATTCAAATAAAATCAAAATGTAAAGTCTTTAAAAAAAACCTCAGGAAAATGAGTAAAGAAAAATTTATCCAGTACTCTCACAAGTATGGACACAGGATTACTAAAATGGGTTACTCTTTGGTAAACAGCTGTGCTTCCCTTTAAAATTTACTTGTAATATCTTTCTGATTTTATTTAAACTCAAGTTTTTGCATGGAAGGGGTCAGAATCACATAAGACATCGTGAGAATTTAAGATCAAAGGGTGATGGGGCATTCCATGATTGGCTCTCTCTGTTTAAGCTGTTTAAAACTTTTTATAATTTTCTAATTGAGATGCACTCCACCCATGTTAGCCTAGCGTTTGATCAGCCTAGTAAAAACATCAAAGGAATATTGGCGAAATTTGCAAAAGGGAGAGCCAAAATCATCAGGTAAAATGTTAAAATTCATGGCTAAAATTTTATAATTGCACCATAAAACTAAAATAAAAAATTCAATTAATCGGGTGTCAAGATTCTGATATGACTGGATGATAAACTCTAAGTAGTTTTGGTGGAAAGGGTGAGATTGGCCAAACCAAGGAGTATATAATATTGATGAGAGCGCCTTGACATATGGTGATATGGCGATATTGAGCTTCGAAAGAATATTTAGTGGCACGCCTTTAATCCAGGAAATAAGCTGATGTTGAATACAATGAAGATTAGTAGACAGCCTCAAACTAAGGCAATTGTGAAGCTAATAGGTTGCATAATCTCTGTAAGCCAATGAGAATATAGCGGAAACAAATAATCTGTCCAAAAGGGTCAGTATTGTCTAAAGTCTCTTATATAAGCAAGATGAGAAGATTGAAAAAGGAAATTGTTAAAAAGGAAGAGATAAGCGGAGCAGAAGGAATATGCTGTTATATTTAAATAAATAAAGTAGAGTGATGAAGCATTGCTTCATTTTTGTTAAACTTCTTTTATTTGTCTTGTGGTCCAATGATTGCCATATCATCCATCCGTTGCTAAGTGGGCTTGACCCTGACAAAAAAACCTTACAACTTATATCAACAATTCTGTCAGATTTATAGCAATGGTGCTCACTACAGTTGGCTTATTGATCAAACACCAAAACAAAAAATACATAAAAAACTCCAGGCGTTGGCTATGGCGCATCTGGACTGCACTGATGGGGAATTCTCGCGACACTGTGCCAACCAAATGTGTTAAAATTAAACTTGACTTGGACATTTTTCTTGTAAGGCAGGTTGAGATTCTTCAGGAGGTTTGTATTGATAATCTTTACCCAATTTAACTGCTATGGTAATATCCATGGGTTCTTTAAGCAAAATGAGTTTGTGGAGGAAGGAGTTTCATATTAGTGCAAAGTGAAACTGTTAATATCCACCTTGGATGTTGGAAGTGCTGACCAAGTCACCTGCTATCTTCCAACCAGTTCCATTACATACCAAGAAGTGAAGGATACTGTGCTGCAGTTGTTTGGAGGAACCGCAAAGATGTCACAGCAGAAGGCTGAGTTTTTGACCATCTGGTTTCAGCGTAATGAGACCCTCACTGCATTTGCTAATTGTATCATGGCGGAAGCCCACGTGTTAATTGGCTCAAAATTTTTTTCATATTGGGCGTGTGCAATGCAAAACCTCTACAGTGAAGACATACCACGAGTTTATAATGTCATGACTCCATCTTTAAAGGATCATGTACCCTTGCTCAAAATTGTCCAGATTTTGCGCTATTCATCCGCATAACTTCACTCCGCCCTATAAAGATATGAAAATAAGGGCAGACATCGCCAAACCTTATATTTACTGAATTATCCCACTTTGTTAAGAGTCTGACTAGTAACCCTCAGCCTTAACATGACTACGCATCTCAGCCTTGGCTGAGTTACCATAAGCAGTTCAATTATTGGGCTAGGTCTGTATATGCTGGCCACCCAAAGCCCAACTTTCAGCTTGGACCATCTTCAAAGAATCAGGGACGTAGACCCTACAGGGTAGATTTGTTTTATATGCAGTTTCCCTGGGCACCTGGCACTTAGTTGCCCCCATTGTCAGATCCGTTACATACAGCAGGGTTAGTCCTACCAGGGAAAAGTTGTAGCGGGGTAGAGATGGGACTCTCTACCTTCAATATTCCAACCTTAAGCGTCCCACCTGAACCTATAAAAATATAAAAATCAGAAGTTCTTAGTACGATGACGCCTTCCTATATTAAAAGCTTGTTGGAGGGGTGAATGTTTTGACAAAAGCACAATTTAAGTACATGGTGGAAGAAGGACCTCTTGAGCACCCAAACCTCACGCTATCAAATATTTTTAAAATTTATACAGATGAGCTGGATCTGTCCTCTGATGTGCCTTCTCTGAAAAGGGTAAACGTCGCCCTACCTGTGGACGCTATTGTGAGAGTATACCATAAAGTTGATGAGGGTATTATGGGCTTCCTTGTGAAAAATAATCCTTTAAATGTCCATGTATTAAAACCATTAAAATTCATCTTATCTGAGATTACATACTATGACATTGTTGTAGCAAAACCTAAGTCCATGCAATAATAGATATGGGCGCTCAAGTTAACATATTTTCCACTAAATTGGTGGCAAAGCTGACTTTGAAACCTGATGTGGAACATCAAATAATGTATGGGACCGCTGGAGCAGAAAACACAGTCTCTGAGAGAGCATACAGTGCGCTACCTTTGCAGTTTGGGTTAATTGTCATATTAGCCCTGGTGATAGTGTTGCCAAATGAAAACAACAACATGTTAATTAAACCACTTACATGTGACACTTTGGGGTTATCGTTGATATGATGGAAGAGATCTTTATAATATTGGTTCATCAGATCCCAATTTACTTTAACTTTAGTGGAGTGCCATAGGATTCGGTGAACATAGGGCATATCAACCTTTCATATAGTGATGGGGTGATTTCAGTGCGCCATCATTGATTAAAAATAGAATTTGGGCCTTTCCATCAGCAAATATATGAATATTAAGGGCTGCCTCTCAGAGCTGATGGGTCTGTTTCCATCCCCTCTGGACGCCAGTCATAGTAAACACCAAGTTAGAGGTGGAAGTACCAGCTGTGCTCTATATGGAGGTCATTGGACTTTATCAGCAATTGCAGTTTGAGCCTCATTTGGCTTCAGGCATTATACTCCTGGGACATGGGGAGGCCAAGATGTTAGTAGAGAACTTACAAAAACAACCACTACAGATCTGCCAACATCTTATAGTGGCGTATTTAAACTTGACCCACGTTAAGGAGGTCCTTTAGATTCATGAGTTTGGGACACTGGATGAAGTTTGTCTAACAATTGACCCACATTGCTGCGTAATGACTGTGGTACTGCGCAATGATTAATGAGGTTATTGGAAGAACTAATAATTGAACAATACCAATACTTCAAAAATACAAGAAGATTTTTGCTATTAATAACCATGATTTAGGATGCGGTGGGGGTGGTCCATCAGTTGGACACTAAAGATAATCCTCCCATAAGATCATGGCCAATTCAAAAATTGAGGGCAGCTGAGGAAATAGTGACTGATGAGGTTGAAAAGCTACTGGAGCAAAGGATGCTTGAACCTTTGAAGAATCCATGGGCTTCATCCATTCTTTTAAAAAAGAAGGACAGTACTAACTGAGTGGTAATAGACTACCAGAAGCTCAACAGTATCACCAAAAAGGACTCATATCCCTTGCCATGGATTGATGATGCTCTGGTTGGTTAAGCAAATCTCGTTACTGTTCAGCGATAGATTTGATATTGGTTACTGGCAAATCAAGTTGCCCATGGCGGAACAGGAGAAATGCGCCACTATCACGTCCAAAGGGCTTTTCCAGCCAACACATATGCCAAAAGAGTTGTGTACCTCCGGCCACGTTCCAATGGGCAATGGATACCAGCCTTGGCGACTTGAAGCTGCCATGCGTACTCATTTACCTCAATGATATCAATTCTTTCGTGCATGTTTTCTGTGAAGCTTACTCAATTGGAGGAGGTATTCCGCCAGCTTACCAAGGCCAACATGAAGATTAAGTTCTGAAAATGTCACTTTATCAAGGATCAACTAGAGTACCTTGAGTTTGTGGTAGACATAAAGGGGCTGAAACCTCAGCCAGCCAAGGTGGAGGCTATTTAAAAAATTACTCAGCTGACCAGTAAGCGGGACATACAGGTATTCTTAGGGGATGGTCAGCTACTAAAGACGCTTTATTAACAACTTTAGTTGTATTGTGGGACCGCTATTTTAGTTGTTAAAAATGTATGCTATGTTTGAATGGATGAATTGCTGTCAACACTCTTTTGATACACTTTGGATGGTAATCAATGCACCGGTACTACACTACCCAAATTTTGATAAGGAATTTATTGTCCAAATGGATGTTTCCCTTTTTGACGATGGGGCAGTTCTATCTCAAAAGGACAAATCAGGGGGAGGAGCATCCAGTTTCATACTGCAAGCATAGCTTAAACTGTCATGAATGCCATTACACCATGACCAAGTAGGAGTGCTTAGTGGAGATCTACGCATACTGGAAATTAAGGTTATATTTGAATGGGGCAAAGTTTAAAGCCATAATGGATCATGTGTTATTATTCTAGTTGCAGAATCTCAGAGAACCTGAGGTGCGTCTAGCCTCATGGGCTCTTAAGCTGCAGTCTAAAAACTTTGAAATCCTCCAAAACCTGGAGCAAAAATCAAATTGTGGATTGCTTATCATTATTGCTAACCATTGCCATTATGGCGGATCTCAGTGACATAATTTACAATAAATGCTCAGCGGGACATATGATGATGAACCGCCACAAGTCATCAAAGTACTAGATGGAATAAAGGCCAATACGTTCTAGAAGAATGGTGAATTATATAAGCGGATAAGGGATGCTACTCTGAAGTCTCAAGGCCTTCTAACCAATCAAATATTATTATGAGTGCGCACTGAGCAGTTGAACATGGTGGAGTCTGTAAGACCCTGTAATTGTTGCAACCTCGGTACTATTGGGAGGTCATAACTTTGACGTGCTTGTAACCATTTCCTGCTGCCACCAGTGCCAAGTTGAAAAACCGTTTAACCAGAAGAATTCTTCTATGGTTATGAAATCATATTTTTCTTGGCATAAGGTTTCCTTGGATGTTGTTGACCCTCTGCCTATAGGATCTAACCAGTCCAAATACATTTTATTGGCGATTACCAATTCCCCAGGTGGGTAGAAGCATGGGAGATTAGGGATTTGGGGCAGTCTTAGTGGCCAAATCCATTATGGAATGCATTATCTAGCGTCATGGCTGCCCTGGGTTCATCCTTACCAAAACAAAACTAACTTCACTTCCCACATCCTTCCCAAGCTAAACGAGCTGATGGCCATCTTCAGGGTTTTGATGACCCCATATTACCCAGAATCCAAATGGATGGTTGAGCGAGTTAATAGGACCTTAGTGAACATACTCCACAAACTGGTAGAAGATTGACCTACAGATTGGAATTTCCTCCTTTTCACCATCGTTTTTGCTTACAATATTAGTTATCATTCTGCAACAGGGAAGAATCCCTTCCAGTTACTATGTGGACAACACCCAGCTCTTCCAGCACTGCTCTATGCTTACATGAAAGATACCAGAAGAATGGACCCGCAACACTACCTGACCAGTCTAACAATTACACTGATTAAGCTGCAAACCAAAGCATAAATTATTCAGTTTAGCCAAAAAGAAAAAGAAACATGCTGCCAATCAGGTATGGTGTAGCAGTCTAGCTCATTTCAAAGATGGAAACATGGTTCTATTACATGACCAACATGTGTTTGGCTGGAAGCACAAGTCGGCCAACATCTAGATTGGTCCGTTTGAGATAATTGAGAAAATGTGCATCAACACCTAAAATATCAAGGACCCCATGAGAGGCGGATCTTTAATAGAGTGCATGCAAGTTCCTTTGGGCATATAAACAATAAGAGACTTATTGTCCAGTCAAGAGGGGTAATGTTGAGATTCTGATATGACTGGATGATAAGCCCTAAGTAGTTTTGGTAGAATAGGTGAGATTGGCCGAACTGAGGGGTATGATAATATTAATGATAGCACCTAGACATAAGGTGATTGGGTGATATTGAGCTTTAAATGAATATCTAAAGAATAGCTTCCAAATCAGGTGATAAGGCGATGTCAATGTACTATAGATAATTAGTAGATCAAATCAGAATAAGGCGATTGTGAATTCAATAAATAGTAGACTCAGCTGGAACCAATGAGAATATGGCTGAAATGAGTAATCTAGAAAAAGGTCAGTATTGACTGAAGTCTATGATATAAAGCAAGTCACGATTCCAATATATCTGGACAATAAAGCCTGAAACAACTAGGGCGGATTGGTTCCTCTGACCATGAGATCAACTATGTGTATTTGAGTCCCTCGAGATGAGGCAATATTGGGAAATAACAGATTATCATTGGATTGCCTTCAAATAAGCAAATAAGGCATAAGGCGATGTTGACATTCGATAGATATGATCTAGATCACCTCAAATTAGGGCAGTAGGGACCTGAAGAATAACAAGCCAAAACTAAGGAGAATAGCGGAATAGAATATTCCAAGCTATGGGAGTGGTATTCCCTAAAGCTGATGTATATAAGTGAGATAGGCGATTGAGAGAAGAAGGTTGTTAATAGTAGAGAGATAACAGAACAGTGAAAGGTCGCTGTATTTATAAAAACAGATAAAAAGAATGTTGCGACGATTGCTCCTATTTTTTAGTATATTTTTCAAGTATGTCAAAAGGACCGACAATCCCCACCATAATCTATCTGTTGTTTCATGGGTTCAAAATGTGCAATATTACAGTGGATTCTAACAATACCAGCTGAAGTTAGAATAGTGGTGCTCTCTACAGGGGGCCCATTGATCAACCACTAAAAGCTTAGAATCTCCATTCACTGGCTATGTATCATAAAGCCTGCGTTGCTGGGGAATCTTCACGAAATGCTTCACAAGCTGAATATAAGGAACTCAAACTCACCTTAGATGCAGTGCTAAAAAACAGGATGAACTTCTTAAAGAACAAAATGCCATTATGCACGAGCTTTACACCACATTAAGTCAAATCCAAATTCTGGGTCAACAAAACAAGGACCTAGATAATCGTTTGGATGATACCACCAAATGGCTGCAATATGCAGAGCGGAAATAGAGCAAAACCTCCTGGTCCTCTCATTGGGAAGAGGACGTATGACAAGGGAGGGCACAATATGAGAAGAATATATAATGCTGGTCAGAGCTACTACACCCAGGATGGTAGCTCTGGATATGTGTATGAGTCAGAGAGCAAATTTCCTCAAGTGATGGTGGTGCTGCCAAAAGTAGAAGGCCATGATACCCCCAAAGCATCAAACATCCCAACTTCTACTGGACCAGCTTTTCATCAAGAAAATGCTTTTAAATCTTGACCCATTCCTCAGTATGCCCCAAAAATTCATGAACGGGACAAAGAGGTCAATATTGAGAAACTGCCTCCATTTGAGCAAAATAGGAATATCCATGGCTTTTCAAACAGTTTGATTTTCCAGTAGAAGGTGCATCCAATCGATAAAAAGCCAAACTGTTAATATCTGCCTTGGATGTTGGGAGTGCCATTTAAATCACTTGTTACTCTCTAAGCAGCTCTGTTACCTATTGGGATGTAAAAGATACTGTGCTTTGTCTGTTTGGGGGCAACTCAAAGATGTCACAGCGGAAGGCAAAATTCTTGACAATTGAATTCCGCCATAACGAGACTCTCATGGAATTCACTGACTAATTTATGATGGAAGCTAATGTGCTGATTGGGGCAGGATACTTAGTGGAAGCTAACTTGTGCATCTTAATGACCTCCACGTTAAAAGCCATACTGAGAGCTTCACAATGTCATTTTGCCAATTCTGGATGATGACTTCCCCCTTCTCAAAATTGTACAGTTTTTGCATTGCATATCCCCTAACTTTCCGCCACCAAATATGGAACGTAAAACTACCACCTCTAATGTACCCTCTTATGCAGGAGAATAAACTCATCTGACTCATGTTCCGCCTACCAACCCTCAGCTTTAAAAAAATTCCGCGCCTCGTCCTCAGCTGAATTATTCTAACTAGTTTGGTTACTGCCCTGGACTAAATTATGAAAATTTGTAACAAACTAACTACTGCCCAGGACCTAGATACGCTTAATGTCACCAATCATCTTACTAACCTGGTTCTGGTTATGCCAAATGTCCCCAAACCTTCAAACCTGAGCCCTCTTATGAAAATCAAGGATGGGGCTCTTATGGGGTTAGTTGCTATGAATGTGGTCGCCCTGGCCACTTGACAAAATTTTTCCCTAACTATCATGTGTACTATGTGCACCATGATCGATACTACCAGGCAAAAGTTGGGGCGGAGTAGAGACAGGAATCTCTACCTCCACGATCCCAACCCTAAATGTCCCTGAATCAATATTAGTATATCACCAGTAGTCCCTAGTATGATGATGAAAGCTTATACCAGCATCCAGTTGGAGGAGTAAATGTAATGACATGAGCTCAGGCCAATGCCATGGTGGATGAAGGATCTTTGGAGCAACCAAAGCTGTACGCCTGCCAAATTATTGATTAAGCTTCCTTGGACAAGCTGGATTCTGCCGCGGATGGCCAACTCTGAAAGGAGTAAACGTTGGCCTTCTGGTAGATGCCATTGTTAAAGAATAACCAAAAGTCGGTGAGAAGTAATGAGTTTATTGAAAAAAGAGATCCTGTAAATGTTGATGTATTAAACAGTCATTATTCTTCTTATTCTGAGTGTGCATACTGTAATATTTTTGTAGTGAATGATAGTGTTCATGCTATAATAGATACAGGCGCTCCAGTCATCATAGTTTCTACTAATTTGATTGTAAAGTTGACATTAAGCTGGATGTGGACTTTCAAATGGTGTATGGGACCGTTGGAGCAGAAAGCATTGTCTCTGAGGGAGCGTAAAGTGCGCTACCTTTGCAATTTGGGTCCATTGTCATTGTAGCACCGATGATTGTGCTACCAAACAAAAATTACAAATTGCTAATTGAAACTGCTTTCCTGCAACATTTTGGGGCTGTAGATGGTATGAAGGAGGAGACTTTGCCATTTTGGGACAGCAGATCCCAATTTACTTCACCTTTAGTGGAGTGCCAAATGATCCTAAGCACATCAACCTTGCATATAGTGATTGAGTGATGCCAGTTTTCTATCATCAACTGAAAAACAAGACTGGCCCCTTCCCCAGAAGATATATGAATCCCAAGGGATACCTCTCCGAGCTGCAGGGCCTATATCTATTCCTTCTGGACAGCAAGTTCTTGTGAACACTGAGTTAGAAGTGGAAGTGCCTGCTGGGCTTTATGGGGAAATCATTGGCCCTATCATAAAACACAGCTTGAGCATAATGTGGTTCCAAGGATTATACTCAGGCCATGGGGAGAGTAAGGTTTTATTAGCAAATATTCAGAACGAACCAATGCAAATCTGCTAACACCATATAGTGGCATATTTACACTTGACCTCAATCAAGGAGGCCCTTCAGGCTCATGATATTTGTTCATTGAATAAATTTGGCCTAACAGTCAAACCTTTGGCCAGCGTAATGACAGTTGTACCATGTAAAACTTAATAGGGCTATTGGAAGAACAAAAAAAGCGCTAGCTTTATTTCAAAAGTGCAAGGACTTTTTTGCTGTTGACAATCATGATTTATGGTGTGCTTGGGGGGTGGTCCATTGATTGAACACAGGAGATCATCCTCACATAAGGTTTTTGCTGATCCGTTGATTGAGGAATGTGGTGACGTTTTCATTAAGGAAATTGATAAGTTCGCTGGAGCAAGGAATGATTGAACTGTCCAAGAATCTATGGGCTTCACCTGTTCTGGTTTGTAAAAAAAAAAGGACAGCACCAACTGCATAGTAATAGACTACTGGAAGCTCAATAGTATTACAAAAAAGACTCATACCACTTGCACCGGATTGATAATGCTTTGGATTGGTTAGGGGAAGTTTATTAACTTCTTGGTGATAGACTTGATATTAGGTTAATGGAAAATCAAGTTACCCATGGTGGAACAGGAAAAATGCGCTGTAATCACATCTAAAAAGCCTTTTCCAACCAACCAGAATGCCTCAAGGGCTGTGTTATGCCCCAGCTACGTTCCAACGAGCCATAGATAATATCCTTGGTGATCTGAGCTATTGTGCATAATTGTATACCATGATGATTGTCAGAAAATTGACTAAGGGCTCTGTAAATTACAGGCTAACCCGTATGAAGACTGTTCAGCCCTTGCCTTTTTGCCTTAGGCGATGGGGCCAGCAGCGCCGGCTAACCCCTTGGCATTTCACCTGCGCCATTTGGGGATCCCCTAGCCTAATCCCTAACCAACTAAATAGATAATAAACTTATAACTAAAGGTAAAATAAGCAAAGGGATATGTTTATTGAAAGGGAAGCGCCAGGTATCTATACTATTTACAAAAGGGCTACTGCGCCCACCGCCGACCTATTGGCTCTTCCACTGGTTCTTCAAGCCAACCACTTCTCTTCTTCTTCTACTGCTTCTTCTACATTATCCTTTTCCCTGGCGTTGACCCTCTCGCTCCATCCTTCCCAATGTCCAAATTAGTTTTAACTCATCCTTGGCCTTTTTTTGCCGGTGAGGCATATAGATAATTATTCTAATTAAACGTAAAATTTGTATTTGATCTTTGAGGTGATAATAATGCACCAGAAACCACTTCAGTTGCTCACTTTGACTCAGAATATCTCAGCATCTCGCCAACATCACTTCTCATCTTATCTAATAATAAGTGAGGCACCAGAAACAACTTTGGCCACCTCAAACTCATAATTGTTGGATCCGCCAACATCATATTATCAGGCAGCAAATTCATGGATGAACAATTGAAACTAATACATTGGCTTTCCACTGGAAATCCCACAATGGACCACAATTGGCCATTGGCGTTGACCACTGATTATGCTGACTGATATCAATTGGATCATCCTCGGCTATTAGTCACCAGTGATTCTTATACTAATTTGGGGCCACCAATCGACCCCAATCGAACCTAAATACCAAACTTGGTGGAATACTAATTTTGGCTCAACCCAAATTGGGGAGCAACTAACCAGAAATCATATGAAATAACACGAAATTCAGTCAATAAGCCATTCCGCTTGGATTAGCCATTTCATCTCAAATAACGCTAGATCATTGGAGGATTCCATCTGGTTAAAATTCTGTCAATGATGTTGAAGTTTTCTCTCAAACCTTGTCAGAGCACTTTGTGAATATAGAATCAGTATTCTGCTGGCTCGCTGAGGCAAACATCAAAATTAAGCCTTTTTTTTTTAGTACTAGATGGTCCCAACCCAACATCAAAATTAAGCCTTGAAAATGTAAATTCTTCAAAGATCAGTTGGAATACCTGGGGTTTGTGGTAGACTCCAAGGGGCTGAAATCACAGCTGGCTAAGGTGGAGGCCATCCACAAAATAAATACACCTAATAGCAAACATGACATACAGTTAATTTTGGTAATGGTCAGTTACTACCAGTTCTTCACCCCTAACTTTAATTGTATTGGGGGCCACTATTTGAGTTGTTAAAAAAGGATGCTGTGTTTGAATGGACAGAACGTCATCAATATGTCTTTGATATACTAATAATGGCGCTGATCAGTGTACCAGTGATATACTATCCAAACTTCAATTGAGAGTTTAGTATTTAGTCGGATGCATCCCTTTCTACTGTTGGGGAATTTCTTTCTCAGAAAGATGACGAGGGAGAGGATCATCCATTTGCATACTGCAGTCAAAGTCTGAACTGCCATGAGTATAATTATACATAACTGAGTGGGAGTGCTTAGTGGTGATCTACACATATAAGCAATATAGAGTCTACTTGCATTGAGTAAAGTTTTAGTTTGTAACAGATCACATGTCATTACATTGGCAACAGAACCTCAAGGATCCTGAAGGGCGGTTGGCTAGATGGGCTCTCAAGCTGCAGGCTTATGTATTCGAGATCCTTCATTACCCAAGAGTAAAGCATCAGAACGCCAACTGTCTATACCAATTGCCAACCATCACTGTGATGGTGGATCTCAGTGATGTGATGTATAATAAGATAATTAGTGGTAAATATGATGACAAACCACCCCAAGTGATCAAAGTGTTAAATGAGATGTGAATGAATACCTTCCAATGGAATGGAGAACTGTATATGCGGATTGGTGATTCACTGGTGAACTTTCCGCAACCCTCAGCATGGCCTGAAATTTTTTACATGAGCGCCCACAAGGAAGTTGGACATGGTGTTGTACACAAGACAATTAGCTGTTATGACCTCAGTACTATTGAGAAAGTATGAACTTTAACGTGATCAAAACCATTTCCTGTTGCCATCAGTGTCAAGTGGAGAAGCCATTCCACTGAAAGACCTTGTACCATCTAGTGAAACCACATTTTTCTTGGCATATGGTTTAGCTCAATGTTTTTGGCCCTCTTCCAATGGGAGCCAACCGGTGTAAGTAAATTCTGGTGGCTATTGATCACTTGATCAGGTGGGTTGAAGCTCAGGTGATACGTGATGTGGGGGCAGTCACAGTGGCCAAGTTTGTAATGGAGTGTAATATTTAATGACACGGCTATCCTCAGTTCATTCTCACTGATAATGGAACCAACTTCACCTTGCACATCCTCCCCGAATTTAATGAACTTATGGGTATCCACAGGGTTCTGATGACTCCATATCACCTTGAGTCCAATGGAATGGTCAAACGGGTTAATGGGACCTTGGTGAACATACTACAGAATTTTGTAACAGATCAACCTTCTGTTTGAGTTCCCTCCTTTCATCACTGCCATGATATTATAATAGTTACCATTCCGCCATGGGGAAGAGCCCCTTTCAATTACTATACATAAGACACCCAGTTCTTCCAGCATTACTTTATTTGTGCATAGAAGACACCAGCAGATTTGAACCCCACCACTATTTTAACTACCCTTGCAAACACTTTGATCAAATTGCAAACTGAAGCATATTCCTTCAGCATTGCCAATAAGATCATAAATCAGGCTGCTGATCTGGTACGTTATAGTGGGTTGGCACAGTTCAAAGAAAACGATATGGTTCTCTTTCATCTTTTACATGGGTTCAGGCAGTTACACAGGTTAGCCAGTACTTGGATTGTCCATTTAAAGTCATAAAGAAAACTGAAGTCAATGCTTATACCATCAAGGACCCCGCAAGTGGTAAGATCATTAACTGAGTGCACAGGAAGTTCCTCCAACCATATAAGCAATAGGAGTCTTATCATCCAATCATGGGGTTAATGTTGCAATTCCAATATGACTGGATGATAAAGCCTGAAACAGCTAGGCAAGATTGGGTAGAAACCGCCAACCATAATATCAGTTACTATTATTTGAGTGCCTTGAGATGAGGTGATATTGGGATATAATGGGCTATTATTTTATTGCCTACAAATAAGGTGATAAAACGATAAGGCAACGTTAACATTTGACATATACAAATTTGATTGCCTCAAATTAGGGTGATAGAGAGCTGAAGAATAAAAAGCCAAAACATAGCAGAATTGGTAAATTGGAATAGTTCAGGCTATGGAAGTGGTATCATCTGAAGCTGCTGTATATAAGCAAGATGGGAGATTAAGAGAAGAAGGTTGTTAATAGTAGAGAGATAACAGAACTGCAAAAGGTCACTGTATCTATAAGAACTTATAAAAAAGGGCATTGGGGAGATTGCTCCTATTTTTTAGTATATTTTCAAGTGTGTCCAAAGGACCAATGATGCCCACATCATCTGTCTTTTGTTCGGTGGAAAAATGTGTGAACAAAATGGTGAATCATAATGATACTGGCCAAAGTTATAACACAAGATGAGAATATTGAAAGAGGATGATTGTTATAGGAAGAGGCAAGCGGAGCAGAAGGAATCTGCTGTTATATATTAAATTAAAGTAGAGTGATTAAGCAATTGTTTTATATCTATTAAAAAACTTCTAACTTGGCTTGTGGGCCAACTATCTCCATATCATCCATCCGTTGATTAGTGAGCATTGACCCTGCGCAAAAACCTTATGGCATATCACAATGATTCCTCCAAATTTGTAACATTTTTATAGGAATGAAATTTTCTAGGGGAAAGGATAGCAGTATAGATGAGTTTACCTTAAAAAAATCTGCCATTTTGGTGGAGTGGCTGGTGGTTTCTCTGCTTAGGAGCCTAATCCCTCATTATAAAAACCTCAAGAAGTGTGAGTTGAGGCAGTACTGTAAGAAAGAAGTTAGTAGGCACTAGAAATCCTAACAATATTATGGATTCAGCCAGTTATACTTCCTCCAATATGGCAGTAATATTACTTTTTATCTCTGTCTGAAATATATTTTCATTTATTCTTTTTCAAAGGTTACGCCTTTTGCATTTGTGACTATTAACATATTATGACCATTTTACAATTATAGCGAGCAAATGATCCATAAATTAATGATAAATTTAATGACTGAGTTTGTGGTTGGTGCCATTTGCTTGTTGTACCCCTTGGAATATAAAATTTAGCTGGGCGATCAGATATTGCATGATAATCACAATATTAGGTTTCAGTAAATTAGTTTTATTCTTATTTTATGGTTTTAGAAAGTTTTTGTGAGGAATTCTAGAATGAATTTTAGAGTTACCAGAATATATCCCAAGGTGAGTGTTGTTGGTGAGAAAATTTACTTTATGTCTATTGTTTATAGTACAGAACATCGCATATTGTTCTATCAATTGCTCTTTTTTGTTATTAATAAAACAATCAAGGGTAAGAGGCAACAACTTCATGACAAAATAGCTGGAATTTGCGCAATGATATTTTGGCCTATATATAGTATCTGCTTGCTAAAAAAGTTATATGAGTTGACTTTTTTTAACAGAGGGTATAGCTAATCCAGATTCAGTATGGTTTAACTGCGATGGTCTAATGAGAAGTAGAATTAAAACAGAGCGGTCATTCTCCTCACCTTGTTCACCTGTAATAAAATTTGTTTATGTATAACTAGATGTAAGTTTGACAATTAGAGTCACCCTTTAGTGAGCACCACAATTTATTGCGCAGCAAATGTACACTATTGCACAAGTTCATTTTTTCTTTAGACCTCGTTATTATTCTCTGTTTACTGGACCTATGTCCCCTGATAAGGTCCCATTTTCTAAATACCATATATAAGAGCTATGCGTTATACCTATTTCTTCATTATTCTTGGTAAAGTAATCTCTAATAAAGGCGTTGGGATTTAATGATCATATTATTCAACCTGGTCAGGTATGATATGCCTGCTTGTCCACTAGGCAACAAAGCCCTCTAGTGGACATGGGAATTATCATTGTATATGATAACTAATGTCAATGAAATAGCCATATATATATCACTTTCTCCGGTGGGTTTGATTCTTCCAGATTGTCAATGTTTCATCGTGGAAATTCCCCAACAATAAACAAGTAGTTCCATCATCAATTTAAAACTTGGTGGATCTATTTTCATTTAGGTGTCAATCAGATTTTTTACTGATTGATTAATGGTAATTTAATTATTTTCTAGGCATTAAAAATGCTTTTGGTGACAGAAATTTGTGGTTTAACCTTTTAGGCAATGATATCTGCTGTTAATGGGTAAAAGGTCCTATTACATAAGCAGGTTGCTATTTTGATGAGGTTAATCCGCTGGGTTTGGATGAGAGCGTTGTGACAAGCTACCTCCAAATCCTATTCATATCAGACCATTATCTAGTTAGTGGTGGATATCAACTTGGTGGATGATAAGCATATGTCTCATTCGTTGTTATGCAATTTTGTAGAGGGTTAATTTATGGCAACTTCTGCCGTTTCCTGTAAAGCGCCAGCAGAAGATTTGGGCTCCAAATTACAGATATATTTTAAATTTTCATATAAAATAAAGAAGATTGAAATCTTGATATTTTATTTCAGATATTATATTCCTTTATCTAATTATCTGGCGTTCTCCGCGGCTCCTGCTTCAATAGAGAAAGGGTGAAGTTCTCTAAAAACTAATGAATTATAATTGCTGGTTAAGTTCTAAACAAAGACCTATGAAGCAGAATTAGTGGTAAAATTATTAGGAGGAGTTTGTCATGGCTAAATGATATGATAGTGGGCACCAACCCCAAGGATAAGGCTGAGCGACATGGGGCACAGAAAGTGAAGCTTCATGCCCTCCCTGACCTTAAGCACACATTAGACCAACGCTGGGTACAAGCCAAATGCACCCAGGTCGGTACTAGTGAGGTGAAGAGCGCCCAGCCCCTTGCATAGGTCCAGGCGTTAAAACAAACGGTTTATTAAATTCATGATGATGAGATTAATTCGGTTGATTGAGGAATAGTGTTCAAAACCCATTCCATTTACAAAACTATGCGTTCAGTTCAGATACAACTTCAATCAATTACTCAAGTGAAGTCAGTTTTGGTGTATTCAACCAATTCTGATGGTAGTGTTTGCCTATTGGTGAATCAGTGCTTGGGACTGCTTTAGCAGACCCTATATTACCCCGTGAAGTTTAAATTTGATTTCCATGACCAACTTTCACTGTTGGTCAACTTTCCACAATAAATTTTCCCCATTTTTCCATTTTTATTAAAAATGTTATTTTGGACAATCCTGTGCATGGACCTCTTTGAGGAGGTCTCGTGCTACATTAACCATTACATTAAAAATATGATTAGGTTATCCCCTAGTGCACCATTGGTTCGCCCAGGTTCCCTCCAACCTGGGACGCTTGACCCTTCTCCCTCTGTGCACCGCGTCACTTTTGGTTGGTTATTTATTATATAATTGCACTTCTCTACTTAAGTTAACATTGCTCCAGCACCCTCAGATGGGCTCTAGTACCTTTTGTACTAACTGCTAGTTCCCTGGCGTTGGACCTGTGCACCGTGCACTACCACGCTGTGAATAGGAGAGTTATAGACACTCTCCTTAAATTAGTTAACCAACCTCTAAATTTTATGTGCATGAACTTTTTCCATGTGGGACTTTTCCAAAGTTTAAACGGTGGGCGCCAGCTGTGGGCTTCAGCTGTGGTCAGCCACATGGCTGTTTCCTCTTTTTCCAGAAGGTTGGAGCATCTTGGCATTATTATGGATGCCTCCAACTGGAAAGTGCCCACCTTCTATGCTTGCACCAGGTGGATATGGATGCTTCTAGGCCCAAAAGTCATGATTTCCAGACTTTTTTTCAAAATTACCAAATACAGTTTAAATAAACAGGCTTTACTTTGACAGAGTGTTCATATGATGCTGGCAGATTTAGCACATATGGGCCCGGGGTTGTTGGCTTTAGTAACATCAGGCATTCCGTTGCTGTTATAGAATAGGCTCATTCACATCTAAAAACGCGTTTTATAAAAAACACTATGTATACCTCTGAACCATATTTACTCTCTAATGGCTCAGATAGAACCTATTGATTGTGTATCAAATCACCCCAGATAATCCCCATTTGACCTATTCCATGATTTGCAGCACTCAGGAAGTTGAAAAAGAGCTGGCTTACAATACAACAATGTTTATGCCCCTGCTGAAGATATGGTTGGATAAGTGTCCTCAGTTGTAAGAGTGGCCATATATCCCTCTCCATTCTTCAATTCTTAAACATACCAGGGTGACATTTTAATGCCAGATGAGTAGTTTGTTGGTGATGTTCTGGCGCTGTCTGCTATAAATAAAGACCATTCTCGGTAATTTTACTGACTGCTAAATTTCCTCCCCTTTAGGGAGACTCAGCACCACTATTCTGGTGGAAACTGGCGCCACTGAAAACTTTATGGACCAAAGCCTAGACGACTATCTTGGGCTGAGCTACTTGCCAGGTGGTATGGTTAGAGGAAGGGCGTACCAAGGTATTCTCACTCTGAAAATCATTGGAACATTGGACTATCAAGTTGCAAGTACCACTTGTCTGATCACTTCCAAGATATCAAAAACCTCTTGTACCCTATCATTTTGGGTGTGTAGTGGTGGCGTAAGTTTGACGCTAGAACCTGAAAGAAAATATCTTTCCCTAACATTAAAGAATGGTCACACATTAGTTGTACCTTTGTCAGAAGATAATTCCCAGGGCGATTGCCCCACTGGCTCATCTTCACACTCTTAGCCTTGCCTCTATTCTGAAGACCACCGTGGAGGTTCCCCTACCTTCTTGTTTGGAGGGTTTAGAATCCTCCTTTGATGCCGCATCTGTAAATGCATGACCCAATCACTCAAAGCTCAATTACGAGTTCAAGCTCAATGTGGATTTGGTGCATATTTCTTCTCCCATTTACCTATTGACCGTCCATGAGGAAGAGGCGTTAGATGTTTGGGTGAAGGAGCAGTTTGCACAGGGCGCTATTTTTCAGCGTACCTCCCCTGTATGTTCCTCACTTCTCTTTGTTGAGAAGGCTGATGGTACTCTATGCCCATGTGTTGACTATGGGAACCTCAACAACGTCACTTTACCAGATCTACATCCCATCCCTTTGGATTCTCAGATTGCGCGCTATGTGGAGAAGTCTAAGGACTTTTCCAAGCTGAATTTCCTCAATGCGTTCAATCAGGTTCGGATTAAAAAGGGACAAGAGTGGTTAACTGCTTTCCATACCATAAAAGGGATTTTCCATTTTGGGGTTATTACCTTTGGGATTAAGAATGCCCCTGCTATCTTTCAACGCCGCATTGATGCAGCGATGGGGGACTTGTAAGGACTATGCGCGGTTGCCTACTTGGATGATATCCTAGTGTTTTCCCCTGATAATGAGTCCCATGCAGTACACCTTTGGCAAGTGGTGGAGAGGTTAAAGGCAGACAGCCTTACGTTGAAAATTAGCAAGTCTTGAATTTTAAGTCCCAGGTCACTTATTGGGCAATGTCATGTTTGACCAAGGACACATGATAACTCCAGACAAGGAGAAGACTATTCGTGAATGGCCCGCCCCCACCTAAGTCAAGAGATTGAGAAGCTTTTTTAGGACGTGTACGTTCCTCAAGAAGTTCACGCCCAATCTTTCTGAGGTGTCAGCACCCTTACTTAAATCTAGCGGTGCAAAGGTACTTCAGTGGCCCCCGTTTTGAAGGATGTTTTCCAAACAGTGAAGTGCACCCTGTTGTCCACATCTATCCTTTTCCATGTTGACCCTTCAGAAGAGTTCATTGTGTCTAATGATGCCTCCAAAATCGCCATAGCAGCTTCCTTATTACAAGTAGGCGAAGATGGGATAGAGCATCTGGTAGGGTATTTTTTCTATGAAAATGTCTCTACCTGAGTTGAATTACGCCGTTTATGACAAGCGTTACTAGCAGTGGTGGAGGCGCTAACTTTTTGGCGTCACCAATTGCATGGCTCTACCCAACCTTTCTGTGTACGTACATATCACCGTGCCTTACTGTACTACCACGCTCCTTATGTCCTAACCCCACGGCAGACCCGTTGGCATGAGACCCCTGCCAATTTGCATTTTTGTATGAGTTCACCAAAGGCAAGTAGAATGGTTTAGCGGATGCTTTGAGCCTCAGCCCTGCTTTGGCTCCTGATCCAAAGGAGGTTTAAGTTAATAACACACAGATGATAATTTCGCCAAATAAAATTGTGTCTCGACATCCCTCTCCCCCAGCCAATGGGCCAGCGCTTGCACCTCTGGAAAATGCGAAGGAATACAGTATGTTCAGAACGGTATTCCTTTCTCATACGCTATCAACCAAACATACTATGG
This sequence comes from Massospora cicadina, assembly GCA_022478985.1. NCBI lineage: Eukaryota > Fungi > Entomophthoromycota > Entomophthoromycetes > Entomophthorales > Entomophthoraceae > Massospora > Massospora cicadina. The sequence goes on from JAKSZP010009255.1 coordinate 79,886, forward strand.
TACTTGCTAAGAGTGCTTTGAATCAAGAGGATCTAGCCAGGGGTTATCACGTAAAGGAGGAGATGTTGTGGTTTCAGGGGCGCCTATGGGTTCCTGCTGGACCACTGCGCCTGGAAATCATCTATGACCAGAATTATGGGCTCACCTTTGGTCATCCTGGGAAAACAAAGACCTTGAAGTTGATATGACGCACTTAGAATTGGAAGTTCTTGCCTTCTCAGGTGGGAGGGTATTGTAAAGAGTGCTTGATCTGTAATCAAATAAAACCAAATTGTCAACCTTTAGAGGGGTTGTTGGTACCAGTCCAGAAGGCTGAAGGGCCCTGGACCTAACTATAGGTAGATTTCATTGTGGAAGTACCTGTCTCTGATGGTTATGATGCCATCATGGTTGTGATGGACCGTTTTATTAATTTAGCCCACTCTATTCCTTGCAAAACTACAATAACCTAGGCTTATATTGCTAGGCTCTTCGTCACTCATGTGTTTGTGCTTCATGGGGTTCCCCAAGAGATTATCAGTGACCAGGGCCCCCAGTTTACCTCTGTCTTTTGGGAAAAGTTGTGTAAAGTTCTTCAGATTCGCCCCTGCCATTAAACTGCCTATCACCCCCTATCATATTGACAGATTGAACGAGTGAACCAGTGCTTGGAACAGTTTCTGCGGCGGTGTAACGCCGCAGATCATTCAGATTGTTTTTAACCTTCCTATGGATCAATTTAGCTACAACAATACTTTGCATCCTTTGATTGGGTGTTCCCCTTTTTCGCTAACCATGGCTTTAACCCCACCTTTAGCATGGATCCCAGCTGTGGATCTAAGGTTGAAGTGGTGGTGGACTTTGCCAATACTAAGAAGGTCCACCAGGGGGCTCCACATATTTGGAGGCAGCAATGCAAGTGTATAAGGAGAACGCTGATGGTAAGCTCCAAGTGGGTCCAATGTACAAGGAAGGGGATCTCGTGATGCTTGATGCTTGTAACATCCCTATCAAGCAGCCATGCAAGAAGCCTGGACCAAAGAGGATTAGCCTTTAATGCGTTGTTAGAAAGGTGGGCCATGCCTCATACCAGTTAGATCTTCCTTCTTCTTTTCTGATCTTCTCTGTCTTTCATGAGAGCAAATTACCGTTGTTCAAGAGCCCCCACCAGAGACTCCTGAGGCCTACTTCATGGATGGGGCGCCAGAGTAGGGAGTGGAAGAAATAGTAGCCTCCCGCCACTTTAAAAGAAGTCTTGAGTACTTGGTATCTTGGAAGGGTTTTGATGCTGCAGAGAACAGTTGGGTCCCAGCACGTGTCTGTGTGCATGCCCAGGATCTGATTGAAGCTTTCCATAAGCGTTTCCCCTAGGCCGCAGGATCTCGACCCAAACTGACCGTTGCCATGATGAAGTTAACCCTGGCCCAAAGACTTTTCCATAGCGCAAGCCCCAGGAGGGGGTCGAGCCCCATTGGGAGGAGATGGTAATGTCATGGCTAAATGACATGATAGTGGGCACAAACCCTAAAGATAAGGCTAGGCAACAGGAGGACCAGAAAGTGAATATTTAGGCCCTTTCTGACCTCAAGCACACATTAGACCAACGCTGGGTACAAGCCAAATATGCCCAGGTTGGTACTAGTGAGGTGCAGAACGCCCAGCCCCTTTCATTGGCCCAGGCGTTAAAACGAACGTTTTATTCAAGTAATGATGATGCTTCAATTTGGTTGATTGAGGAACGGGGTTTGAAACCCGTTCCATTTACAAAACTACGCGTTCAGGTCAGATACAACTAAAATCAATTACTTGAGTGAAGTCAGTTATGGTGCATTATATCAATTCAGATGGTAGCGTTTGCCTATTGGTGAATCGGTGCTTGGGACTGCTTTAGCAGACCCCAAATTACCCCGTGAAGTTTAAATTTGATTTTTATGACCAACTTTCACTGTTGGTCAACTTTCCACAATAAATTTCCCCATTTTTTCGTTTTTATTAAAAATGTTATTTTGAATGATCCTGTGCGTGGACCTCTTCAGGGAAGTTTCACGCTATATTAACCATTACATTACAAATATGTTTAGTTTTTCCCTAGTGCACCGTTGGTTCACTCAGGTTACCTCCAACCTGGGACGCTTACCCCTTCTCCCTCTGTGCACCGCATCACTTTTGGTTGGTTATTTCTTATATAGATTGCACTTCTCTATTTAAGTTTTTATTGCTCCAGCACCCTCAGCTGGGCTCTAGTACCTTTTGTACTAACGGCTAGTTCCCTGGATTTGGGTTTGTACACGGTGCACTACCACCCTGGGAACAGGAGAGTTATAGACACTCTCCTTACAGAGTTCGCTTGAGAACTGTTTGACAAAAATGGATAATTTGGGTAATATGACTACTTTAGTGCTGAATAGCTTATTTATTATTAAAATTTCTACCTAACTCTCAGCTGCAATTCTTGATCATAGTAATGATTTTACTTCTCTTATTCATCCAAATAGCTCTAAATAATCTGGATAGGGTACCTCAAACCCCCAGCAGAATGTGTGAACTGATTTGGAAGTCCACCTCTACACTAATTTGATTTTAGTGCAATTTTTTTTTTTTAAAGAAACCCCTTTTTATTAAGCTCCATGGGGCTCAGGGGTTAATTATTTTACCAGAAAATCCTCAACTAAGAACACCATTAATTATCTGAACTAATAATACTTCTAAGATAGATGATTGGAGAGATTATATTAAAATGTAACCCATGATTAAGTCATCCCAACTGTCAATAAAGCCTAAAGTTAAAATAAATCTTGATGATTGGTTTTGAAGAGTGCTGATAGGCCAAAATGTCATTTTAGCTAAATTAAGCTACCCACTGACTAACATATATTTCCCTCAAATCTAACTATTAGCCTCAGAGTAATGTAAATACTAGGAAACGTTAAATTAACAGGAGTTCACTTTTACCCCGCTTCTGATATTATATTTTTATAAAAAGAAAATCTCTTTTGTGGTTGATTTTCCCCCTAAAATCTGTAACAGAATTTAAGTATCTAATTCCCTATATCTGCTATATTATTGAAATCCTATGCCAAAAGCACCTGATAGCACCAAAGTGCAAGTATTTCAAGTATGGTTCTCACTACAGGGAATCCTTTATCTGGCGTTCTTTTAACTAAAATTGAGTATGTTCAGGTAGTAACCTTCTTAATCCCCATTCTGATAATGAACCAAGGATAGATGTTTTAGAACAGCAACTAGCCAATTATTTATTGCATCTTAAAAAGGCTCAAACCGCGTTTCTCTCAAGATCATCATAAGGCTGCTTCTGCTGTCCTTAAACCCCCTTTAGAGAAAAGATTATTTAGGAGAGGGTAACATTGCCTTGTTTCTCTTCATCGATGAATCTCTCATGGAAGGTAGGCTAATCACCAAAAAAAATCCAGATTTTCATTGGTCTAATTGCATCACCCAATAAATACTGGTTCCTCATATGGACGCCATTAGTACCTGGGTAGAGGTTAAGGAAGCGGTGGTTGAAGAATTTGGAACAACGCAGAGTTTATAAAGGAAAAATCAGCCCTTTATGTGCCTCAGCATGCAAAAGGACGAAATGGTTGCCACTTTTTTTGACAATCATACAGTAAAGCCCAGCCACTGTTACTTGCAAAATGTTACCGCATGGCGACGCTGTTACTGATATTCTGACTGACTCTGATTATCACCCTTCCATAGCAAGGCAGATTATTTTTGCTAAAATACCTGGGTAAGGTCTGCGATTTAAAGGTGGCTTTATTAGAGGTTGAGGACTTCCACAAAGTTGATACTACCCAAGGAGTTTTGTGGAAACCCCAAGTCTTAACCATTGAGGATCTCCCAACCGTAGCTTGTCCTAAGGAGTTCACTATGACTCCCATAGTGTTTCCTGTACCTATTCCCATCCTGAAACCTGTTCCTGTGTTAAAACTAAAACAGACATCACTCCACCATGTGAGATTGGTCAGAGTGCATTATTAGTGGCAGGCAATGCTCCTTCTGTTACTTCACTCAGAGCTTGTCCTGCACATTATATTAAGACTTTGCCTCGATATGCACTCCATTGAGAACTTTTCTGATGTGGCTTAATTTCCACGTTCCTTTCAGACGCAGTCCAGAGTCTCCTCAGCATCTTTACTGCCTGTTTGCTTCTTGAAACTTGCCCCCAAGGTGCACCCAAAACCCAACATACACCGCCTCATGAGGCTGAGTCCAAAGTTCCAATACATCCACCAAAGAGCTCACGGTAAAGGCTGTTGAAGCTAAAATGTCCTCTCCCATGGCCAATATGGTAGTTGAGATAAGGGAAACCTCTGCAACAATAGAGGGATTACTGACAAGGTTTATCATATGAAGCAGATCTACAAACCTGACGTGCGTGACTCTAATCTCCCTCCCGTCGCTCATCTGATGTACATAAGCAACCCTCCTGATAATGAATCTGAAGGGGGTTATGAGGACGTTGGATATTATGTCCTAGGAGCCCCAGTTGAAGTAGGGATATCAGATCAGCCGAACCCCAAAGGATTATAAAAGGCCATGATACTTGTTTAAGCATACCTTAGTCAAATTCTGGGGTGCCTTAAGGTTATTAATACCACTAATGTTTATAAACAGGTTAATGCTTTGTTGATTCGGCCTATTCAGCAGGTTCATACCCTGAAATTTAACGAAGGTAAATTTCCTGAGACAGCAAAATAGCTTGCCTCTGCCTTTAGTCTTATAGAGGTTCTAGTTCTTATCCTTAACTTTTGGAGAACTATAACCAAAGTATATGTTGTCATCAACAGGGTACGGGTGATGGCCATCCTTGACTCTGGCTCTATGATCAATGCGATCTCAAAAAACTCATTGATTAAATTAAGTTGGCGTCTGAATTAGACTACTATCAGGAGTATGGTGCTGAATGTCTAAAACGTACACGCGTTAATGGGGCATACCCTCTTTGCCATTCAGATTTGGAAGTTTAACCTATCAGCACCAGCGGTGTCCTTGGATAGCAGTAAATTATGTTATGCTTATTGGCATTTAATTCATGCATGAGTATGACGAAATCATCAATCTGAATCAGTATTTTCTCTCCTGCTTAATTATGAGGTTCCTTTGATCCTAACCAATAGAGAACCTAACAAAAAAGAATACTTTTGATCGTTGAGTCCATCTTATGCATTATGGCTGCATTTTACAACATCCAAGCGAAATAAAAAAAGTTGCATGATCCAGTGGACTCTTTGTGTGCCTTTTTATGCCTCAGAAGAGCTAGTAATCAATTCTTGTGACTAACTTATAATTGACACTAAGATCACTTTAAATCCCCTCAAACTGCTTACTCCACATAACAGCATTGATAATTTTTATCCTCTATAACCACCTCATATTTCCTGGAATACAAAATCCTGCCTACCAGAGACCTATTAATATTCTGTTAAAAACTTTACTAATCAAGACAATATTGTGAAAAAACACCAGGAGATAGTGATGTCTGCTAAACACATTAAGGATATTTAAGAATTTCACCACAACATACTATGTTAGCGATGGGATATCCACTGCTAAATTTTTATGTGCTCTGCCTAACGTTTATATTTCAGATGAACTAACCTTAGATGGGCTTAAAAAAGTTCTTTATATCAGATACCTACAGCTATAGCTTATCAAAAAACAATACTGATTACGGGCTTATGAAGGATTGAGACACTCAATTGATGTTTGTAGCAAGTCATATCCGATATAAACCTTACCATAAGTTGAAGATTAAAGAGCAACAAACGAGGGCCGAGCTCAAGTAGTTACTAGTCTTTGGGTTACTAGTACTTTTCCCAAAACCCTCATACATCTCTTTTCTTGCTTAAAAAAAGAAAAACATAGATAATCGGGTAGTTATGGACTACCAAAAATTGAAAAACCTCACAAAAAAAGATAATTATCCCATCCCCCACATTAACAATGCTCTTAAACAACTCTTTTGCTCTAGATAACTCCCCGCTATGGATATGGCTAGCAGATACTTGAAAAATGGTTTTACTACAAGATCAGGAAAAATATGCTCTCATTTGCAGTGAAGGCTTATTTCAGCCCATTTGACTACTTCAAAGATTGTGCAATTCACCCGCATCATCCAGCAAGCTATGGTTCACATCTTATGGGATCTAAGCTATGTTTTGTTATAGTCTATCTCAAAGACATCTTGGTTTTCTAATACTTTCAATAAGCATCTTACTATCTAAAGGAAGTGTTTTAACACCTGCGTGAATCTAACATTAAGTTAAAACCATCAAAAAACACTTTCTTTCAAAAAAGATTAAATTTCCTTGGACAAGCCATCTCATAAGAAGGAAGTAGCCCTTACAAGATAAGGTGGAAGCAATGTTAAAAAGGTTCCTATAATACCCCTTTTATATCCAGATGTTTCTGGGCATGATAGGTTGTTACATTTAGTCCATCTCTAGATTTCCCAGCTCAATGAGCATTTGTTTAACTTTTAGCTAAATTTTTATTTTCTATTGGGGTGCTGAACTAAAGGCTACCTTAGAGACATTATAAAATCGCTTCAAAAACGCCCTATCCTACATCACCCTTTATATGGTAAAATTTTCATTTTGTTTACTGATGCTTTAATACTCCATAGGACTATCTTAGCTCAATTGGATGAAAATGGTGTGGATCACTGTCAGGATAGGGTAGCTGAGGGGGTCGTTCCTCCAAAGCGTGCCAAAATGGATGGGATGAATTTTTCCGCAGAGATGCAATATCAGGGAGAGCAAGGGATCCAAGACGTAGGGGCCAGTGAATTACTGTAAGTTTTCAAATAGATGATGGAGGACTTATTGTAATAAAACTAGTGAATGTGTTGCCAATTGCTAAAGAGAAGCTCGCTAAAAAGGGCTCTAAAATTAAATTTAAACATGATCAAACTGGAGTTAAAAACGTATAAATATTCAGTTGAAAAGAGCGCTTTCATATAGGATGTGTCTCCGTCCTTTTTCTTCTAGGGTAGCAATGGCTTCCACCGGCAAGGTCTTCAACACCCTTTACTTCATCAGATGGAGGATTGATGGAAGGCTTGCTTTTGATAAATTTGTTAGATATCAGGGAATAATGCTTTAATGAGGTTAAGGGAATTTTGGGAAATGGGTCAGAGAAAGGAAATTTTGGATTGGGCTGAGTGGGAGCAAGGAGAATCCAGTCAGATGTAGGGAAATTCAGTTTGGGCTAAGAGGGAGCAGGTCAAATCCTGTCAGAGGTAGAGAAATATGGTTCAATTGAAGGTGGGTTCAGAATGGGTTGATCAGGTCTAATTTCAACGATCACCTGTGCCATACTTCAACAAGATGATCTCAAAAACTGAATGCACCTATAGAGTCACATTGAAGGAATGCCTTTCTGCCTTACTCGCTGTAAATTGCTACCATCCATTTTTATATGGCACCACCTTTATTGTGGTTACCAACCACGCCCTCTTGAAATGACTACAAAATATGAAGTATCCTACTTGAAAGTTGGCTCTTTGTCCTTAAAGCTCCAATAACATATATATGAGGATTTAATACCAGGCTTAAGCTCACCATATGAATGTCAATGGGTTGACTCAGTTTCCTGTCCTTCATTTAGATAGTAAGGAAGTGGAGAATTTACATGAAAATCCTTATGACCCTGATGCCTGGGACGATGAGGATTAACCCATAAAAATTGTTAGCGCTACACTTTTGCAACACCAAGGTTGAGAGAGGGAAGATATACAAAAAGGTAGGAATCTCTTTCTGCTAAGCATCACTTTTCGAAAATCAATTCAGCCTGAAATTTAGCTCCACTAAAGAGATTTACGAAAACTATTAGCAAATATGGCGGGAAACCCCGCAAAAGAACCCGCAGGCTATGCCAAACGAGCCAGCACCACCCCAAACGAAGCAACCCTCGGTTACCCACCTCAGGGTCAACCAGAATCACCCGCTCTCAAGCAGCAGCCATGAAAGCAGGCACCACCCCCCAACCTTGAGCTACTCCAACTAGCGCCAGTTCACCTGATCGCACTTCTGCAACCTGCACGCCTAACAGCTCTGTGTGTGCTGCCTCCCACCAACCCGCTGGGCCCCCTCCAACCAAGGAGGCCATCACCCACGCTGTTTTAATGGCGTCTGCTCAGTTGAATGCAACTCAGCCCATCCAGACATTCACCTCCCCCATTGTGTCAGCTAATTCAGCCCCATCTATTATTGCTGACGCCGTGTTTCTGGCTCCCTCCATGAGGGGCGATACCCAGCTACCTGGCCCCCAAATCCTCAGATGTAAGGTTGGATTAGCCGCACATTCTGGTTCACTAAGCACCAAATTGGGACAATCTACTCTTCCCAATGAGGATTCAAATGGTTCGGATTTTGGAACTTCACACCAGTTCCAATCTCACCCGTCCCATTTAAACCCCGTAATTGGCACTTCTCAAGTTGGCACTTTATCTCCATATGCTGAAAACGACAAATTCACCAATCAGCCAGTGAGTTTTGCCCACGAAATCACAGCAAACACTCGGGCTGAATTTACCCAAATAGATTGGGATGGTGATGAAACATCTCCCTCCTCCCAATTGGCTGGAGTTAATTCCAATCTGGATGGGACTCCTCAATTTAGCGAGGCCCAACAATCACCTGGCCCCCAAACCCTCGGATGTAAGGTTGGTTTAGCCGCACATTCTGGTTCACTAAGCACCAAATTGGGACAATCTACTCTTCCCAATGGGGATTTAAATGGTTCAGATTTTGGAACTTCACACCAGTTCCAATCTCACCCGTCCCATTTAAACCCCATAATCGGCACTTCTCAAGTCGGCACTTTATCTCAATATGCTGAAAACGACCAATTCACCAATCAGCCAGTGAGTTTTGCCCACAAAACACAGCAAATACTCGGGCTGAATTTACCCAAATAGATTGGGATGGTGATGAAACATCTCCCTCCTCCCAACTGGCTGGAGTTAATTCCAATCTGGATGGGCCTCCCCAATTTAGCGAGGCCCAACAAACCGCCCCTCAATTTAATATGACGCCAGCAACTGCTGTAACATTCCAGAAACAAGGGAACTCCGCAAACTTGTCCAAACCACCAGCTCACACTCAACCTGTAATTGCAGCCCAAAGCAAACACAAACGTACCAAAGGAGCCACTGGGGCGTGGCAAAAACCTCTGGCACCAACGCTACCCAAAGCTGATCCCCGTGAAGTGGCGTTTATTGCCGATGTTAAGAAGAAATGGGCCGAAACTAGAGCGCAAAAAGCTCTACCTCGCTCAACCCTCTCCCACGCAATTCGCCTTTATTATGGGCATAACCCTGTTGAATTCTATACAGAGGATTACTTCTCATACTTTGCAGCGATTGCGGAGACATTCCTATTAACACCACCATCCATGAATCAGTGGAGGGCCACTACATCGATGTGGGCTTCACTGAAGCTGCCCTTGCTGACCATGCTGCCACCCTCCAGGTCATTATTCCACGCGGATCTCTTCGCATCTCCCGCACACGCTCTCACCTGGAGAAAATTTCATGGGTTACTTTTTCCAACCTACCAACGACTGTTGATCCTGAGTCTCTTAAACTGGCACTCCATCGTGGTTTAATGGAGTTTGGGTCTGTTCTTTCAGTGGACTTTAGCGTCCCCTCTTACTATGCTCCCACTCAAAGAGCTCGCACTGCTAGGGCGTCATTCATCCCCTCCCCCACTGTATCCCGTAACATTGAGGTTATTCCTCGTGTGGCGGTAGTTGGGGCATGCCCTGAGATCTTTTTTGTCGACCCTGATCAGGCGCGCCCCGGTGTTCATGGTGTAACGCCCTTGGACACTTGTATAGTGGCTGCACAGCTCGAAAACAAGCCCTCTTACCCACCACCCAGGGGCCTAAAACAGGCCAAAAACGATCACACATGGCTACAGCAGCAATTCCACAACCCACACAATGGGTTCCCGCTCAAGACCTGTCCCCTGAGGCCTTACGCCTAGCAGTTGAAACAGCTAACCCCACTATTGGTGTGGGATACCTTCGCGCTCATGCCCCCCTTCCAATGGGCACCCCCTCCAATCTCCCAGAGTCAACTCCCTCTCTCACCAAGCGCAAGGCATCTCCCACAGGGTGCCCCTCGTCAGCCACCCCCACTCAGGGCTCCGCGGCACCCCCACCAACCCCACCAGTGATTTATCGCATCAGCCCTCAGCTCCCAATGGAGCTATGCCCACCAGCATGGACTGGCAACTCGCGGCCTGCAGTAGAAGTGCCACCTCAAAGAGTCCTACCCCAACCCCAAAGTCCATTTCGCGCGGATCCTTTGCAGTGTTGGAGGAAGTGAATATGGACTCAGACTCATCAAATGGGGACACCGCGGAGGTCACCATTGAGCACCCTCAGGTCCTTCCCCTGCAACGGAGCGGGGGCAGCATCCTAGGCTGGCTTACTGGGTCCTCCGCCCCCCACCCTCTCCTTCCCCTCAGAACCCTCGACGCTCCTCACGGATTGCAGCTAATAGTCAAGCTAAAGGACTCAAAACTAGCCGCCTCACAGCAGCAGGTTTAAGCGCTGGCAACCCCCCAGGACATGGAGGGGAACAGCTATGAGTCCCCATGGCAGCACCTTGGCCCTGCAATCCATCAACGCAAATGGGTTGCGGGACTTTAAGCGGAGAGCCCGCCTCCTCCGAAACTTCAGGTCAGCACAAATTGACATCGGTGCTGTTCAGGAGCCCCATATCCTCCCCCACGAACAATCTGCATGGAATGAACAGTTTGGAGGCAACTCCTTCTGGACAAACCATGCCGCCCTTATTGTTTTGAATCCTCGGGTTAAAACCCATTCTTTTTCACAATATCTAGGTGGCCGCCTCATACTGGCCAAACTCACCACTCCTGACTTCTCCTTCTTCGCTGCAAGCATCTACCTGCCTAATGCAGGTCAGGAGCAAAATCGGCTCTTGGAAGAGCTCCTCCAACTCAATCTCCCACGGAATACAGTTCTCTTAGGAGATTTCAACACAACCATAAGTCGCGTCCGTGACTCTTACCCCCCTGCAGCAAAAGAACGCCCTGGATCAAGTCGCCTCCAGGATTTCCTTCGCCTGAGTGGCTTTATAGATGCGCTTCCACCCTCCGCGTCTGGCCTAGGTTGCATGACTAGGATCCAGTATGATGGAGGAGCTTTCCAGTCAGCGTCACGCATAGATATGGCACTGATTGGCCCCCTGCTAATTGGCCGCGTCTCCTCTCCCATCTCTCGTGACAACCATCTGAGTGATCACAGGTCACTCACCGTTGTCCTCACCACCACACTTAGACCGTCGCGTAGGTTCTGGCCTAGGGTTGCCCCAGCTCTTCTCAACAACCCCTTCACTAAGGAGAAGCTGTCTATGACCATCCGGGAGACTCTCACCTCCCCCCACCCCACCTGCTTGACCACAAGGCTAGATGGGCGGTGACCAAGGAGGGCATCACCCGCGTTGCTTACAACTGTGCCAAAGCCCAGATGACTGCAGCTCGCGCCAGAGTCAAAAGGGCGGAAGCCAGAATCAGACATCTAGAGCGAAACTGCCAGCCTTCGCCCTCTCCCAGATGGTTGGAAGGCTGGGAAGCGGCGCAGGAAGCACTCCGCTTGGAGCTCACACTGCAGGAAGAACGGGCAGCAAACTTTACAACATCTCGTTACTATGCTCAATGGGAACGCCCCACCCGCTTCTTCTTTCAGAAACAGAAAGCCCGGTCAACAGCGCAGGATATTACTGCACTGAAGATTGGCACTACAACCACTTCAGATAAGGAGGAAATCACGCAGGAACTACACCGCTTCTACTCCAGCCTCTTCCATGCCACCCAGGTGGACCCATCGGACATCCAAGACTTCCTGTGGCGGGCTCCAGAGCCGCCCATTGACCCACGGGCTGATGAGGCTCTACTGGCGCCTATTTCCATCCAGGAGGTGATGGAAACCCTTCTGAAATCCCCACGGCTTAAAGCCCCAGGCCCAGATGGAATACCCTTTGAGGTGTACCTTCTGGAACCTGCAGTGATAGCCAGAACCCTCCGCGACCTCTTCGCTGCACTCTTGGTGAATGGCGAGGTCCTCCCCGACTCCAGAGGCTCAATCACGACCCTCATTCACAAGAAGTCAGACCGTGAGAACCTGGCAAACTGGCGCCCCATAGCGTTGATCAACACAGACCACAAGCTCTTCACAAAGCTTCTGGCCAACCGCATCACCAAATGGGTGTCACCTCGCCTCTCCCCATCCCAGTACGGTTTTATTCCGGGGAGGTCGTTATGGGACAACTATAATGACCTTCACGTGACTTTGACTGCTAACTCTCGTAAGGTGAATGGCTTTGTGGCTCTTCTGGATATGGAGAAAGCATATGATCGGGTAGCCTGGAAGTATATTGATGCTTCCCTGGCCCGCTTCCATCTCCCACCCGCAGCTAGGCGCTGGATATCATCGCTCTATGACCAGCTCCACACCAGAGTCCTGGCGCCAATGGGTTTTACAGTGGCAGTACCAGTTGGACAAGGTCTCCGGCAAGGGGACCCCCTGAGCCCTATCCTTTTTAACATCACCCTTGACCCCCTCTTGGCCTCCTTACAGGACAAGCTAACAGGGATTCTGGTCCCAGGTAAAGCCCCCACACGCACCATGGCATTTGCAGATGACACTGCCATTGCATTTGGCTGCCCTGGGGATGTTGCCCTCGCTGCTGTGACCATTGAGAGGTACACCAAGGCGTCCAACGCCATGGTCAACACCTCCAAGACAACAGTTGTACAGGTCGGCTCCCCCACCTTCCCCCCACCATTTGGTATTGAACCTGAGCGCGGTACCTTCCGTCACCTGGGAGTTCTCACCAACCAACAAGGAGTTGCGCTAAAAGACAATGAGGACTTGCTCCTTGCAGCAGTTAACTCCAGGATTGCCAGCTGGAACCGGCGGCACATCACCCCCAGGGTCGAGCTCTGATGGCCAATGTGTTCCTCCTCTCCAAAGTCTGGTTCCTAGCGCACGTCTGCCCATTCACAGATGCCTTTTATACGCGGCTCAATGTACTCCTCCGCTGTTGGATCTGGGTCAAACCATCCACCAATAGCCCTCTCAACCATTGCCCGACCCTGCAATGAAGGGGGCCTAGGGCTTCTGGACACGCGATCCCACGCCACCACAATCTTCCTGAAGTTCCTATGGCCGATTGTCTGCTGGGACGCGACCCCCATGCCCCAATGGGCGCCCGCCCTCCGCCATCCAGTGTCAGCAGCTCTGGGTCTTCCTAGAGCATCTCTGACCTCATTAGGGGAGTGGCTCACAAACCACCCAGGCCATCGCCTAAAACCATCCTCATCCCCCTACTGGAACCAGGCTCTTTGCCCTGAAACGAGTAGGCGCGCGGATCCACCATGCCTTCCCATACAGAAGGGAAGGCCCTGGCCTCAGCCCACGTCGCCATGCAATTGTGCACAATGGACAAGTTGTCACAACTCGCCTCAACCCCCAATATCGTCCTCCCATCCGCCCAAGACTCCTTGAGCTCCTCCCTCCCTCCGTGAGATTTGACCTTAAGGAATTGTGGAAGGACGTCTATCACCCCATCCTGTCAGCAAAGGTGTCCAACACCTTATGGAGAGTGCTCCACTGTTCATACAGGACAGGGGACCGGACTGGCCCTACCTTCCAGCACCGAAGCTGCCCCCGCTGTGTGGAGCCTATTGACTCCCACCTCCATCGTTTTTTCACCTGTCCAGGTGTCGCCGCATTTTGGCCAAAGGCCCGCGCGCTCCTCCATGCTCAGCCCTGGTCTGGACACCCTGTGCAAGACCTCATGTTTGAGCAGACATTGCCTGGTTGCCACCGACCCCTCCGTGTCCTCGCCTATGCCACAGCCATCTGGACCATCCATAACTCCTTCCTTCGTGCTGCCTTTGACCAGCAGGTGTGGACCCTTCCACACATGATCACCCACTTTCAGGTACACTTTGAGATGGCCCTGAAGGTCTGCACTATGTCGCCAACCCTCCCCCGCTCAGTTGTCACTGCAGCACGGCTCTGGCGCGCAAACCCCCTCCCTTTCTCGATGCCTCCTCCCTCCCCTTCCCTCGCCTCAGGCTCTTAGGAGCCCAGGCGTAATTCAATAAACATCGATGAATCCCCCCCCCTTGGGTTGGTACCATCTAGTACTAAAAAATAAAAAAAAAGATATACAAAAAGGTAGGGGCAAATTGGCTGCTCTATTTTTGACCTTCTAAACGAGTACTTGTTATCATAGAGGTTCACTTTACCCTTGGTCACGGCAAAGTAATAAAAACTAATTAGTGGGATAGATTGGTACTATTGGAAGGTAATTATTATGTCCATCATCAAAGTTCTTGGATGCCTGCTTGACCTGCAAAAAGCATCCCAGCCTCAAACTAAATATCAACATCCCCTACTAAGCCTCAACAACCATTCCCCACAATAAGTCTAGATGTGGCAGGTCCTCTCCCACTCTACCAGAATTGATATATACCAGTAGTCATTGATAAAATTACAGAGTGAGTTGAAGTTGAGGCTCTCCCTGCCCAAACTGCAAAAGCTACTGCAAGTTTCCTTTACCAGACTATTTTCACTCGCCATGGTTACTCCTCAGGTTCTGCTCTGTGATAATGGAAAAAATTTTATGACCAAAGTGGTCAAGATTCTAGCTACCTCCATGGGAGCACAGCAGCTCTTCTCAGCCCCATATAACCCTTCTATGTATGGCATTGTAAAAAGAGCAAATGAAACCTGGTATCAATACTATGAAATAGCCACTTTTGACCCTCTATACTGAAATTGGTTCTTGTCTAGTGCCCTTATGGATTATTATATCAGTTATAACTTGATCCTTAAAATCCCTTATTTCCGCATTATGTATGGTCAAGAACCTTGGGTACTGGCTCTATTAGCTAAAGATGTTTTCTTAGCTAGTACTGGAGATCCTGATCATGTCATGAGGAAAATGGCCTAAAACATCATTCAGCTTTAATCTGTTCCCATGACCAATCTAGCAAAAGCTGTCACTAAAGAGGATCAAGTTGCTAATGAGCTCAGACCAACTTTACCTTCTTTTCATGTATCAGACTTATTTTTAATATCATAATTGTATAGCTCCCAGATTTGAGAAGCTTAGTCCATTTGGAAAAAAAACTTTGTTGTCACCTATAAGTGAGGCGATGATGAGCACATCAAATCTCTTGCTTCTGGGGTTAGTAACAATCGTTTACATGGACGTTTTCAATGCCTCTATTAGCCCCCCAACTTCTTTAGGGGTAAGCTTGGGCAATTGAATGTATGACTAGTAAGTACGAATATTTTGGTGCTGAATAAGTTGATATTACGTAAAAAACTGGGCTTAATGCTCAGAAGAATTTTATTGATTGGATTAATGATTTTACTTATTGTACTCAGCTAATTAGACTTAATTGAGCTGGTGAGGTTACTTTGAACCTCTAGAAGAATGCACAAGCTGACTTTGAAGTATGCCCCTGCACTAGTTTAGATTTAGTGCAACTTCCTAAGAGAAAACAACCCCTTTTTATTGACCTGAAGGGGGCTCTGGAGATATAAATTTTTTAAGCAAATCATTACTAAGAACCTTCAGTAAATGACCAAACTGATGATATTTTTTACATGGATAAGAGATATTATATCAACCATCTAGTACTAAAAAAAGAGATATTATATCAAAATTTTACTCATGACTACATTATCCCAGATGTCAATAAAGCCTAAAATTTAACCAAATAAAGATGATAGGTTTTTGAGAGTGTTGATAGGTTAAATCATCTTTAGGTAAATTGATCTACCCACTGCCTAACATTAATTTCCCTCAAATCTTACTATTAAGCTCAGTGTAGTATAAATACTTGGAGGCGTTTAGTTAATATTGGATTGCTTTTACCCCCGCTTTGATATTATATTTTTTATAATAACAAAATCTAATTGTGGTTGATTTTTTCCCTAAAGTTTTAACAGAAGCTAAGTATTAAATTCTCTATTATTTGCTATATCATTGAAATCCTGTGTCAAAAGCACCTGTGGGCACCAAAGTGCTAGGATTCTAACATTAACCACTGAGTCTAATGTGAGTAGTTTAAGTTCTATTGATATCTAGAAGTGCCAACTTTAAAGGAAGAGTTGAAGGGATAGGATTGCCATTGCTGTCTGGATAATTCAAGTACCTTCACAAATGGGTGAAGAGAGGTTGCTAATAATTGTCCTAAGGTGAAACCTGAGCAGAAGAGATACATTAAATGTGTATCTCGGCTGGATACTAATCATCATACTAGTATCACCTACTACATACATATTTTCAGATTATATACCTTCAGTTATTGATCACGTCAAACATGTGAAGTAGACTTAGGAGTTACATAGAATAACCTCAGCTGAAAGGTTACATAAATTGCTCAACATAAGTGAAGGTTGAGTGACCTAGATCAAAAGTTTACATTTGGTGTTCACTACAAGGTAATTGATTTTAAGCTGAACATATAAGAAGCAATTATGACTGAGTTTGGTAGTCCCGCACAGATTATCAAATGTAAAAAGAAGTTTATGGGTATCCAATCTAGTAATAATGAAACATTGCCACTTTCTCTGACTAATTTTACTAAAAATCACAAAATCTGGCTGGTACAAAAAATTATCCGACTCTAATGCATGCATAACAATGCAATTGGCGCTTTGGCCCTACAGAAATCTGCTCTGAACTATGGTTTCAGCACCGATGAATCAGACTTCCTTGTCACAGATGATGGAATATATGAGAATCTTTGGCTTAACGTTTGATGCGCCTAATCAACTTAATGAAGAAATTCTAGCAATGATGATCAAATTATGGCGGAATTTGAATATGACGTTTATAAAAATTCGCTTAGTTGGGTTATTATTGGCAACAACCCTAGTAACCAATTTCACTACACAGGTTCAGTTTCCTCATGCACTTCGTCTGCATTGTATAGTAGAATGAATTATTAATTGATAATAGTATGACAACTTTTATCCATAGTTGAGTTGAATTTTTATATCTCAGACCAACGCTCAGCCAGTAATCCCAATTAAATACTTGTGATGTCATGATTGTAAAGATTTGTTCCCTCCTTCTGTCCAACCTGATCTTTGCTAAGATTCCCTGGTGACAGTCTCTTCAGTCCAACACACAATCAGAAGTAATCCTGGATTGTGTCTCCTTCTCTAGATCCCCTCTCAGATCTTTACTCTTTTCTCTAAGAGTCTCCCAATTATTTCACATAGCAATGATATCCTTGAGAAGAATAGCACAATGGAAGCTGATGATAGCTTACTTCTTAAACTATATACTAGTTGAAAACAATAGAACTATATAATTCTGTTCTTGTAATTACTGTTTTTTATTATATTGAATCCTAGGGAATTTATAGTAAGTTTTGGTCATCTAACCCTTGGTTGACACCTCTTTAATGAAATGGCAGCCATTGCATTTAAAACACTCTTCCTTGTCTCAGCAGCAATGGTCTTCCCCATCCTGTCTAGGATTCCATTATTGGACATTCTTGAGACCTAAACGGAAAGAGACAGAAAACGTGTATCTAACGTTTTCATTTTAATCCAAGTGAGCCAACCATATATTGGCTAGCGACCTGCTTAGGTAATGGGACTTATTACCCATTAAGGCAGGTCTCGCACCAACCAATTGATTTGCTAGTTGCAGGCGGCATCACTCGCCTCACAACTTGCTATTCATTCCCAATAGTTGGTGATTAAAACTGACCGATTCTAATCAGTACACTTGATAGTTAATCACTATCAAATGCCCCTATTTCATCGGCAACACCACCTGATGAGATCTTAAGTATTTGTCTGGATCAATCCACAATGGATACGACCAGGCAAATATCCCAAAATCCCCTGAACATATTTACTCTGAAACTTGTACCAACTAATTTCCAATTCACTTCGCCTTAGAAAATTTTCCCCTAGCAATTCCTGGTAATCTAGCAGGCCAGGAATATGGGCGAAAATCCCAACAACATTGAAATCAATATACTGATTAGCAGAATCAAGTTATAACGTGGAAGAAATCTGATGTAGCAAAATGGACATATAATAAAAAACCATCCTTGTAAAAGTGGTGTGACTTGTTTGAATTTAGGTTTGGGCTTCTCGCTGGTGCATTTTTTACACCTTAATTTCAAAAAATATTCAGAAGAAGTTGGTTCTTCACTGCAGGATATTTAACTAGGGGTTTTTGACCACTTGCAAAAAAATACTAAATCTTAATAATATAAATGATATATTTTTGTACTTTGTTATTAATATTTGAGGAAGTAAGAAGTGAACCCTCTCTATATTTTAATGTTTAGTATATAAATGTGTCAAGACTTAAATTTTGTAATAGATTAGTAAAGTCTTAATAGGGAATAATGGCTTTGACCTGTCAGAGCTCTCAAGACTCGCATCGCTTAGATAGAACAGCTAATGGAAAGTCAGTTGCAGGTAGGATATATCTGTGGGGCAATGATATTATATATATTTACCCAATCATTGATTGGGAAAATATTTTCACCTTGTGAGACTCCTTTTAACCCTATAAAAGGGGCTGGTCTCCTCGATGTAGGGAAAACTTTTAGTTATAATATAGGGAGTGACATCCAAATGGCTCCCTTGATTCTTCCAATGACTTAGAGTAACCCTGTTACCCAAACTCATGTTATTTGCCCAATAAGTATTGATAACGGTATTGCCCCAATTTGAGGAGTTCCACCAATAATCAGCCAGGGCCTTTATGGCCAATATTATTACTTATATCATTTGAAACACTTTTTTCACAATATTGGACTTGTAATTATCTGACATTACCCCCTTCAAGAGTTTTAGGAGGTGAATGCCGCAATAATCATCCATGGACCTTTTGACATTGACTCCAGAATCAAGAATCAAATCTGTGCTCATCCCCTCGCTTATATGTGCCTACAAAGGGCTTCCATATAGATCTGAGCTTCTTGCTTCTAGGAGTGATGCAGTTATATTAATACAACATTAAGTCAGATATCTGAAAGGAAGGAGAAGACCCCAGAGCTCATTAGGTCCTTGGCCAGCTTTAGTGACAGTCTTAGCCAAGTTATTCATAGCCTCAGTTTGTATTAGGTGGTATTCTGGGCCAACTATTTCATAGCTTTCTCTGGGTAATTTCTATCAGTGAAAATGTGTTTGCTTAGTAGAGCCATTACCCCAGGTTATTGTCCATACAACACACAGAAAGGGGACATCTTGAGGATGTGATGGTAGCTAATCTTGTAGACCCTGAGGGCACTAGGTAAGTATAGATCCCAGCGAAAAGGGTCTTAATTAGCCATTTTGTGGAATATTGAGACAAGGGTTCTATTAACTCTTTCTATGGTCCCATTGAGGATGGGTTTTAGGGGGCCAAGAAGAGTTGTTGAGCTCCCATGGAAGTGGCAAGGAGCTTTACCACTCTAAAAGTAAAATTTATTATTGTCAAATAAAAGGCCATGGGGGAACCCATGCCAAGTAAAGGTATACTGGGTTAAGAAGGTGGCCACGGCTTTAGCAGTCTGAGCGTGGAGAGCAACAGCTATAACCTATTTGGTGAAATAATCAATTCAACCAGGATATAAAGTTCTCACCTGTAATCTGGTTTAGAGGACCTACCACATCCAAGCTGATAGTGTGGAAGAGTCGTTGGGGCGGCGTAGGTTGATACTGATATTGGGTCTTGAGGCTGGATTATTTTTTACAGGCCAGGCAGGGAATCAAGACTTTATTTATGATTTCTGATGCCCGTTTAGTAGTACCGCTCTTTTACCACACTCTTAGTTTTTTGAACTTTGCCATGCCCCATGATAATGTGATACTCTAAGATGAAGGTATTCGCTCTGATGGCCGGAGATAGTTCAACCAATTTACTCCTACTTTCCTATATACCTTCCTGCTTTCCACCTTTCTGTTGAGTGAGTGCCATTCTAGCATCTTCTAAATTGTTTCTTCTTCATCAGCCCACGCGTCAGGAGTCATTAGGAGGTCATGCAACCTCTCTGTTTCGCTATTGTTAAAGTAAAGAACAGGCAGTTGCATCAACCCACTAACTTTCATATGGCGCATCCCAACTCGATTCTCAATGGTAATATTGTAGTTCTGGAGCTTAAGAGCACAGTGAGCCAACCGCTTAGTAGGATCTTACTATATTTTGTAACCAATTTAAAGAGGTGTAGTTAGTAACCACTCTAAATGAAGTCTCATATAGAAAAGGGCGGTAGTATTTGACAGCGAGCAGGATAGTCAGGCACTTTTTTATTAGTAACGCTGTAGTTGCGCTCAGCTTTTTGAAAGCTTTTGCTAAATTAAAACACAGAATGATAGACCATATGCTCATTAATTGGCCAAGATAACTCCAAAAGCGTAGTCAGAGGCTTCTGTGAACAACATGAAGGGTGTTGTCATAGTCAGGGTGACGGAGTATCAGCCTTTTTTGCAATAGTTCTTCAGGGTCTCAAAAGCGTCCTTTTGTTCAAAACCCCAAAGAAAGGGGGTGTTTTTTGCCAAGAGACGTTTGAGGGGCTCAATAAACTGGGCGAGCTTGGGGATGAACTGATGGAAATACCCCATCATTCCAAAAAATACCTGTATGTCAAGAAGAGTTTTGGGCGCGGGCATCTTAGATAATGCTTTGATTTTATCTTTCAGAGGTTGTATCCCATCTTGGGAGATGGCGTGCCTGAGGAATTCAGTTTTTACTGTAAAAAGTACAATGGAGGGCTTTTGTTTGATGTTAGATGCACAAAAGTATTAAAAACCTCCTTTAGGGCATGAGATGCTCGTTGAACGTCTTGGTGAAGATGGTGATGTCATTGAGGTAGACAAATACATAGCTCAGCTTAAGGCCTGGAGAATTTGATACTTTGACCGCTGAAAAGAAGCAGGCGAATTACGCAACCCCTGAGGTAGCCAAGTGGGTTGGAACAAACCCTCGCTGCAGATAATGGCACACTTCTCCTGATCCTGTGGAGAAAGTTCCATATACCAGTAGCCGCTAGCCACTCCATGACGGTGAAGAATTTAGACCCAGAGAGCTGGTTCAGAGCATCATTAATGCGGAGACAGGGTAGCTGTCCTTCTTAGTGGTGTTTTTCAGCTTTCAGTAGTCTACACCTGATGACCTTCATTTTTCTATTTTTATCAATAGGAGATGAGATGATCAAGTGCTTTGGGAAGGCACTAAAACCCAGCGTCCAGCAGCTTTTAGAGCTCCATCCGCATATTTTTCTCCAAAACCTTTGATTTCTGGTAGGGTTTATTTTGAATGGGTCGAGCCTCCCGATGTCAATTGTATGGGTTCAACCCTTTATGTGCCCATAGTCAGTGTCAGAAAAGGAGAAAATGTCGCTGTAGGGCTTGAGAAGGGTGTAGACTTTACCCAGCCAGCTGGGGTTAGTTCTTCAGAAATATTGTCGGAAGGTAGGGTACATAAAGACTGGTCAGCAGGTCAGCCCATATCCACCATAGACCCAATACAGTGAATTTGCTTAATTCCTCAAGGGAATCAGCATTCCTCAGCTGATTTTCTGATGCTTCTTGAAGCACCATATCCTACTTGGTGTGATTTTCTAGCACGAGGTTGATAGTCGTTGATAGGCAGGGTCTATCACGCCCAGGAAAGCTCTGGGCTCCAAAGGACTAACTCCACAAGTGTTAATTAGATGCAATAGGCAGTTTTGTGGAATTTGCAAGGTAATATTCGTATCAACTACCCTTTGTTCACCAGCCTTGATGACCACCTCTTTATTAGCATAAAAAAAATACCCTCCATGGCCTCCCCTGATTGAGGCAATATTCTTGTATGCCAGCCTGCAGTGATGTAATGTAGGGATAAGGCGGGAGAGGGATACTCAACTTTACAAGAATAAATCCTTTAATTAAGCTCCTAGCTAGTCAAAATCAGTGGAATTTGTCATTAAGCAGGGATAGATAACACTGCTCTAAATAAATACATCTTCATACACGAGCATGAACTGGGTACCAATGAAAAGATCATAGGTATTGTTATCCAGGACCACCGCTGGATCTGTTAAGGTTAGCTTCCCAAAACGGATGGTCATAGAAGAGTACGCTCTGATGGCGCAGGTGTTGTTTGGGCCTGGAATCCCAAGATCTTTATTGTAGTTGAAGCAGGGGCCAATATAATTCTTTTAATGAGTTTTGATGACACAAAGTTTACTGGAGATCCAGTGTTAAGGATATTCCTAACCCACACTCCATTTTGATGACCTCCACTTTGGTTAAGGTTTCACTGAAGTTGGGGAAAGAGTGAGGGCTTGCTTCAAACGGAGAGTAGAGGGAAGTTTTTGGCAGTTTCAGGGTATTTCTACTGGTTAGACTGCAGAGTATGAACACATGAGATAGGTCAGATCAAGGTGACAATGAGCTGGTCAGCGTCACTGGTAGTGTCAATGACCTTTAAACCCTTCACCATTTTACTAAGTTAGTTTTGTATCAGGATCCTAGCCAGATACACTTCTCATGGTTCAACCTTTTGGGTATCTCCACTTCACCTGGGGCTCCTAAGACATAGTGACTGACATCTTCACAACCCTTTTAGATTCGTCGTCAGAGGGATTATTAATGCACGTCAAAGATCCTATTAGTTGGGAGGTAAGGTTAATGCTTCCCTTGTTGGAGGGGAAGTCCTGGGGACACTCAATTACCTTGGTAATCTTTTGAAAAAGTCGCTTTAATTGTTACTACTCTATATTTAGCCTTTGATGTAGGGGTTTGGGCTGCCCCACGGCTATAGGTTTTGAGCTGGAGATTGCCGGAGGAGATGCTGATGGTGATAGAATTTCTTTCGCAGGACGTGACAATTGAGGTACTTTGGAAGGCAGCTCTGACGAAAGAGAAGAGCAGGGCAAAGTGATGGCTAACTTTAATGGCTGCACTTTGGGAGATAAAGATGGAGGGGAGCGCTTCCCCGTCACTACTAGTATTCTCCGCTTATCTTCACATGTGGGAAGAGCATCTCATTGCAGCAGCTCTGCAGGAGCAGATTTTTAAAGAAAGGCAGCCATCAAAGAGGCTGGGGGGGATATAGTAGATTCTCATCTTAAGCTCCTTGCATAGTATTACTTTCATAATTTTTGACACTGCTAACAAGGCCTCCTTGACATCCCGTACATTTTGGAATGAGCTCTTGCCAGAAGAGATATTCATAGCCAATGATGGATGAGACGATAATACAGCAAAAAAAGCACAATAACATCTTTTAGAGTAAGAATTTTGGCCAACAACAGAGGTTGAGCTTATTTATAAAATCAATCAACAAAAAAAGTGTTTGAATCTCCCTCTTTCAGACTAAGGCACATAAAGGCCTGTTTTTGTCTTTGCAAGCTCTGCAGGGATTAAAATCCTCTCTAAGCTCTTTCTTAACCTCAGCCCATGCTTCAAGGGTGTCTATATAAGATACCATCACCTCCTGGGTGGAGAGGCTGAGGCAGGGGAGGATGTGCTTTACTTTTAGGGATTAATTGTCCCTTTCATAACAGCCTCATAAACGAAGAGGGATGAGGCAATGCTACTCTCACCTGGGGTGGATTTGTCTTAGAAAGGTGGTTTGGCAATAATTGGAGCAGCCTCATGAGAGGCTTGGCTAACGCTCTGTTTAAGATTTTTAATTCAGGTCAGTGAGCTAGCTAGCTGCTGGTCTAAAGCATCTAGCTAAGGTTAAAAAGCCATGGGAAGGTTGTGAGGGTTTTTACCCCCAACAGCCTCCATTTTTTTAATTGTTTTGTGGTTTACTACCCCTGTAGTGAGCACACTTGTTAAATTCAGGAGTTGGGCTGCTCGCTGGTGCATTTTTTACACTTGAATTCAACAAATATGAAGGAAAAGTTGGTTCTCTACTGAAGGATAGATATTAGGGGTTTTTTGATCATTTGTAAGAAATTATTAAAACATCAGTAATATAAATGAATAATTTTTGTAATTTTGTCTAATAATTGCGGGGGGTTAATAAGTGAACTCTATGAATATTTCAATGCTTATTATTTAATTGTGTCGAGGCTTAAAGTTTGTATTAGCTTAGTAATGTCTGAATTAGGCAATAGTGGGATTTGACTTATCAGAGCTCTTGAGACTCACATAGTTTAGATAGAACAGCTAATGAAAAGTTTGTGCTGGTTGATATGCTTTGTGGGGCAACGATTTTATATATCTTACTTACTTTAGGCGAGAAGATATTTTATCTTGGAACCCCTTCCAACCCTATAAAAGGTTTAGTCTCCACGGTGTAGGTTAAACTAATTTTGTTGTAAGATGGGGATGGACCTCCAAATGGCTCCCTTGATTTCGCTTAAAATTCAGTTTAACCTTGGTACCTGAACTCATTTTATTTGCCAAATAAGTATTAATAATGGTATTACCCTGATTCAAAGGATTCCACCAATAATTAACCATGGTCTTATGGTCAATATTATTGCTTATTTATATTAAAACACTTTTTCAACAATATTGGACTTGTAATTGTCCAACTTTATTAAACAGTTTACTGTTAGAAGCTATGGGAAGAAGCTGAGAAGAAATATGAGTTTCGTTTTGCCTCAAGAGGAGGAAGGAACTTCTTAAGTTATAGGAAAAGGTTTAGCAGTCTTGATGTTGAATGATCTAGCTTGCAAAGGACCTGTTCCGCCAGATATATGCTCATACAAAGTAGATATCAGATTTATTTATAGAGGACATGAGATGGGATCTACTATGTTAAGATACAACGCTAAAGGTAAAAGTTATTAATTGAGCAAAGTCAAATATGAAGGCGATTGATCTAAAGTATTGTAAAGAAAGTTTCTCAACCTTCTACTAGATGAATAATGGAATAGGCAAAAATGCTGAGGATGAAAGTATCAACTTAAGTTAAAGTTAGATGAAGCTAACGTGGCGTATTAATCCATGTGTTTTAGAAGGATCATTTCTAGATCTGCCTGCAGAATTTATTTATACTTTAGGAATGGCAGTAAATGCCAAGAATCGATTTATGAATAAAATTAATAAATACAATTAGAACTAGCAATTAGCAATAAAATCACTTATTATGATATTAAATGAATCAAGTGACGGCTATCTTTTTATAAATTAGGATTAGGACCTGTTGAAAACAATGAAAAGCCTGGAATGAAGATAAATGGTTGGGACCATCCAAAATATTTACTAACTTGGTGACAGATGCCTATGTTATAAAGAACGTTGTGGATGGTCATATCTAGTGAAGAAGGTTGATACTCTTTATTTATACTATTATATCTATAAGAAATTATTTTAATGTTTCTGTGGGACCTCTGAACCTACTAACATTAGGTTAAGTTTCATTGTGTTAGCTAATTATCTATATGTGACTGCTGAACCATAGTTGCTGGTTAAGTTCAAAAACGGACCTCTGAACCAAAGGCATAGTTGGAAAAGATAAGATGGGCCTCTAAACCTACTTATATGTTAAGTCCCTTTCCAACAAGAGAGAAAAAATAAATATAAGAAATAATATAAAAACATGTAGAAGATAAAAAATGTAAGTAAAACATTATTTTTTTTATATTTTGCTGAGTTCTAAAGCATCTGGTGGTGTTCTCACATATTGTTAATAGGAGCTAGGTTGAAACTGGATCCACTAGAAAGAGGATCAATGAGAAAGGATTAAAAGAAGATCTGCTCTGATCAAAAATTAGAGAGCCCATCCTGGGAGATTATAGGAAAGATTGAATTGGTAAAGCTGACTAAGAAATTCCTCTAAATGACATGGTGTCATGGAAACTCAATCTGGATTAATAGATGCTTTAAAAAACATATCTATAATAGAAATGAACAAAATAGTTTACATGTCATGAGGCTGTAGGAATTGCGCTCTGAGGAATTGGCAGCAAGTAGGAAACAAAGAAGAGGATCCAATTTGCTGAGCATGGCATGAGATGCAATTAATGCAGACAAAAAACCTACGCTGAAATCATTTTAAAGTAAATTTTAAATTTTAAATTTTAAATTTTTATTTGAGATGGGCAACCTGAGGATGATACCGCACTGATGAGGGGAAGTGAAGAAAATGGGAAATGAGGATAAAACTCAGAAAACCTCCATGCGAGGCATATGATAGTCCAGGAACTCCATGGACCGCCTTTGCTATTTGCTATCTCAGTTTGGGGCATTGGTGTGCAATGCCAACACAATCATAATCGTCCCCTACCCAAAATTCACTACCAGGATCGAACTTGGGGAGGCATCAAAGAGGTACCTATTCTACCACTGGGGTTTATCCCATTTGAAGTCATATTAAAGTATGATGGCTGAATTATGGCCATGGTCAGAGGCGGCATCTATTCCAAGTTCCTATCCTTCACTGGATAATTGGGTCAAGCGGGGGAATGTGTTAAGTTTTGAATATTCCCATATTATCCAACCTGATCATATTATAATACATCTGCTTTTCCACTAGTGGATGAGGCCCACTGGTGGATATGGGAGTAATTATTGTACATGATGACTATTGTCAATGGATATCCCCACCATATATATTAATTCTAAGTTTTCTCAGGGAAGGTCAACCAGGGGATGGACACTTCCAATAAGTAAACTAATGAAACAAACATCAGCAAGGGGGGCACCCCAGAGAAGCAAACGCTATCTCATGTTGCCAGAGAAACGCCAAGAAATGGAAGGGGGCTTACTTTTGTAGGGGCTTGCGCCACTATTCAACACTTATGAAGGAAGGGGTCTGAAGTGATGAACCAAACTAGAAACCAGGATGAGACTAACTGGCGGCGACAGGATGGTAGGTACCCAAACATCCAAGCTTGAAAGTGGTCCACAAGGTGCAACTGGATCTGATGTACAGCTTCCTGGAGGGTGGGATTAGATCCTGAGATAGCATCTAAGACAACCATATGGATAGTCCACATAGTGATTGCAACCACTAAGGCTCAGAGGGAAGATGGGATAGGGTAATTCAAGGACAAGGCGAAGATGTCCATAGATAGGCTGAAGGGCTATTCCTAATCCTAGAGAAAGAGATGCTTAAACTCACGCCAGATCGCTTTTGAGGGAGGGCACTCTTCCAGGCAGTGAACCAAAGTTCCATACTGGTCACACATGACACAAGATGAGTGTAAAGTGTTAGAGCGCTCAGCAGTATGGTATATTCATTTCAAGCAGTGCCACACATGAGAATAAATATGCAGCTGCAGAAGAGGATGGTGGGTGTAATTCCAAATGGCTTTTCTGGGTATCGAGGGAATAGGTGATGTCCAACATGTCCAGGTAGTCCACCCTGGATATGACAGGGGACCTCATGGGTATCAAATTTGTTCAGAACGGCTTGTCCTTGTACTTCCCTGGGCGAACCAAGGAGTAGGGAGCCCTCTCTGGGCGGTGTGCCCACCGATGAAAATTCTTCACTCAGCGCTCCACATGGAGATGAGAATTATTTTGAAGTGGGGAGACGTCTCATGTGAGCCCGCAGCAGAAGGGTGTGAGGCAAGGTACTTTAAAAAAGAATGGGGGTGGGTAGGATTGCTGAGGCATAGGGCATGGGAGAAGTTGGAGCGGGCTGCACAGGACCATTGCTGGGCTGAGATCTTTGGTTTGGTTACTCAGAGATCCAGGTGTCAAGTATTTTGGCGGCGTAGACCTCAAAGTTGGGCAGGCCCATGCCACCACTATAGCGAGGGACAAACATGACATCCAGGCGCACTGGCGGTGGGCGTCCTAACCAAAGCCACATTTGCAGAAGGGCGTATAATGACTTGAATTAATGGTAAAAAGAGATGGCGTGGGCCCCAAACCAAACTTTAGAAAGGATCATAGAGTTGGCTAGCACTACCTTGCCTGTAAGGGATGTTTGGTAGGCTTTGATGGAAGCCATGCATTTTTAAACGTTGTCCAGGATATGATGCTCCATTACCATTGAGTCATATCCTCCCGCCTCCAGCCACACTCCCAAATGGCAGACTGGACTAGCGGTGGGTCTTGGCACAAAGGGGAGCATAAGCGGGGCGGTGTGGGGTGGGCAGGGCAAGTGAGCCCGTGAGCAATTTTCTGAAGCAGGTAGAAAACGGGCTGCTGGGGACCAGTGGGCTTGGTACCGACCAAGGAGAAAGATTTCACTTTTGGAGGCGTTAAGTGCAGCATAACTTACCCTGTTGTAAACCTGGATAGTGTCTTCAAGCGCGCGTGCATCATGATTGTTAGAGACCCAAACCACACAATCATCAGCAAAAGCCAACATCTTGACTGATGCTTGGCCTTGCACATGGACACCAGTAAGACTGACATTTATATTGCGAAAAAGTGGGTCAAGGCTGAAGTTATAAAAGAGTAGCCTTAAAGGGTCCCCTTGGCGTAGGCCCCTTTGAGGGCGAATTACATCCTTGAGGAAGCCAGGGCCATGCACAGCCATTGTGGCAGATTTTGTGAGCAACATCACCCAATTAATGAAATGATAGGGGATGCGAAAATTGTGGAGGAAGGCTCTGGGGTAATCCCAGTTGACTCTATCATAGGCCTTCTGCTTGTCTAAAAAACAAGTCGTCCAGAAGCCGTGGATTGGCAGACGTTGGCTACTGTGTGTATGTTTTAAATAGACCATTTGGGAATGAAGCCAAATTGCTTAGGGGAAATGAGAGCAAAGGCAAAACTACTAGGAGTTTTGCCATAATTTTGGTAAAAAGTTTAGTATCTGTGTTAGTAAGTGATATAGAGCACCAGTTGGCCAAGTCCAAATTATCCACTTTCTTGTAAAACGTTAATTGTGCAGGCCTCTTGTCCTCCAGGGAGGAAGCGCGTCTCCATTAGGCACTGGTTCGTTGAGCGAGCAGCAAGGAGGAAAAATATTTGAAATATTTCTTATAGAACTCATAAGGAATTCCATAAGAAACTGGGCATTTCCTGTAAGGTGCGCCACAAATGGCGGACCAGAGTTCATCCTGAGAACTTTTATTCAACAACTCTAGATTATGGGAAACGGTGCAGATATGTGCACTTTTGAGAAAAATGTCTCTTTGGCTGGCTGAACTGGATCAGAGCAATATAATTTGGAGCAATAATATTTATTTGTAATTGCCACTTCAGCCAGAGTATCTGTGACAGAGTGGTCTGGACGCTGCACCTGTGTGCAGGCCATGCTCTGGCGTGGTGCAAAGAATTTTTGTGAAAAGTAAGTGGAGCACGTGTCACCTGCTGTTATATGCTTTGCCTTAGACTGAACATATACCCAATGCTTGTGTTGTCTTACCAATGCATTGAGGTGAGCGGACACTTCTGACCACTTACAACCCCGAGCTGGGCTGTAGCCTGTCACGTGGACATTAGATTCCAGGTGATCCACATCTGCCAGTGTGCACAAAATGACTGCTGAGGCAGCCCAAGAGCGACGTGAGGAAATGTGGTATGCCTGGTGGATGATGTTTGCTCTGAAGGTTGACCAGGTAGAAAGTGGGTTTGCACATAATGGTATAGTAAATTCCAGAGCTGAGGTTTTAGTGTTTACTCATGAGGAAAACCTGGGCAATATGATCTTGGCTGAGCGGAGTTTCACCACTTTGGCGCCTGTGCCACTGAATATGACAAATAGAATGAATATTACCATCCTGTGGTCATATAAATCGAGTTTCGTTGTTGTAAAGTGGGCAAGTTGATACTGAAGTTTCAACGGTGTGAGAATATGGTCAATGCGAGACATAGACCTCATCTGGCCGTTGTGCACATGGGGAGAAGGCATTTTTGGGAGTAGCAGTGCACGAGGTGGTAGTTTTATCAAACAACCCCAAAGTGGATTTTATAACGTAAAGTTCTATGTGCCCCTGTGAGGGCGTAGGCAACGAGAGCCAGCGGTCATTGGCTGGGTTGGTCCAGTGGTTCATGTTGCCTACAGCAAATGGGTCAGGGGGAAGCGAGAGGGAATTAATGGCTGAGAAGAATTCCTGACAAGCTCGTGCACAGGTTGGGGTATAAATGTTACCAACAGCGTGCACTTTGTCATCCCATGAAAAGTATACAACAAGGACATGGCCGTCAAGGTATGATGTTGATGAAATAGATTTAAAATTACAGGTCACTCAAATAAGCACCCTACAGTTCAGTGACCAAAAGGAAAGGGAAGGAAAGAGCATGGTTGCCCATGTTCTTGCACCGTGCAGACAGTGGGTTTCATGAATGGCCAGGATGTTTACAGGTAAATTATTTTTAAAAAACTCAGTTTCCTAGCCCAGGATGGCGAGGTCTTGAGTCCAGCAATGTTCAACGCCCCTATAGTAAAGGCTCCCCTCATTGCACTTTAGGTGCAAGGGGAAGGGCACCCATGCCCTTCAGCCTTCTCTTTTTCAGTACGTTTCTGTGTGGCAGTGCAGGTATTCTGTGTTATGGAGTAAGGTTCACTATGGGTAGCTTTAGTTGTGGGGTTGACGTTAGCTTTTGCCTTCTGTTTATTCCCCTTTGTAATTTTATTCAATGTGGTGTGCACCTGCAGTGCACCATTGCATGTTGAAATTTTGGAAGGTAGATTGGTGGGTGACTCGTTTTGTTAAGACTTAATGCATTAGGCGGGTGAATCTGACTCAACCATCAGGTCATCAGCTTCAATGGCCCAGACTGATGGTGGAAGGATTCACGAGCCACTTCTGCAGCAAATGACTCAATGTCCTCCTGGAGCTGGGTGGGTGGGATCACAGACGCAGCCATGGCCGTCGCCTTGGCCACCGCTCTGCAGGCCTGCTTAGCCTTCTTATGCTCCTGTGGGGACACAGGCTTCACTTGAATGTAGCACCCAGGAGCGCCCCATGGGAAGGGGGCTTCAGTGTCTATTGCCAGTTCATATTGGGCGTCTGCACTGCACATTGCATCTGGGATGTTTTCAGTTTGAGTAATGCCCTCATTGGCAGGGCAGGTATGGGCCTTATGGCCAAAAGCTGACATAATGTGCAGATATGAGGCGCACTATCCACAGTGACTATAATGGGCGGGATTCTTGCCCATCAATTTCCACAAAAGTGGTGTGGGGGATTTGGGTCAAATCTTCCGCTACCCCCACAGATGGGGTGAGAACAGCAATCACTTTGCCAATGCACAGGTCCAGCATGAGCGTAAAGCACTGCATTTCAAAGATTGAATTTTCTCATATTTGGTGAGCCCAGCCTTCAGGTGGTATTTCATAACGGTGCACTTAATTGTTGTAGGTGGGAAGTTAAAAGTTATGAAAATTTGGTTAGATTTAGTCCAACGAGTGCACTTCATGTTGACTACCCATTGACCATACAGGAGGTCTACCACCACCCGCACTTATGCAGCTTCGTCCACCACATTTTTGTTTTTGAACCCTTGATACAGTAAACTGCGAGGCATGGAGTGAGGTGTGATGTACATTGCGTTCAGGAAATGTGTGCGTAAATCTCCACAAAACTTCTCCCAAAGCGCCATTTGTTGTATATCCAGGAAGACTTGCACCCCGTGCTCCACTGATGACATTAGCTGGGAGTGTGGCGTATTGATGAACTGGTTGCAGTGCACTTGCCAGGCCAAAATTTTTGGGGAAATGTTAACCGCCAGTTTTTTACTACTAATTTTATCTAGGTTGCTAGTGTCTCTGGGGCGTTCATGAAACTTGTTTGGTGTGGGGCCCGCTCCTGTGCCCTTAACTTTGCTCGCCCAACTGCTACCCAACATTGGGTCACACTTTTTCCTTGATGAGATTATCAAACTTACCTAGACTTAAATTAATTTGTTGCAAAAGTGTTTGCAATGAGAGAGAAAGGATTTTCTCTACCATAAATATTAATCAATACGTTGTTTTTGATTCTGCCAGATTGTTAATGTTTCATTGGGATGTTCCCCAATAATAAACAAGTATTTCCAACATTAACTTAACAATTGGTGGATCTATTTTCTTTTTAGGAGTCAATCAGAGATTTTCACTGATTGATTAAGGGTATTTTAATTATTTGCTAGGCATTCACAACGGTTTTATGACGACAAAAAATTGAAGTTTAGCCTTTTGGTAATACAACCTGCTGTTAATGGGTAAAAGGCCCCATTATCAAAGCAAATTGCTTAGATTGTGGTGTTAATCCGCTGGGAATGGATGAATACGTTGGGACAAACTACTTTAAATTTACACACATTATATCAATATCAGTTGAAAGTGAATATTGACTAGGTGGATGGATGAGCAGATGCATTGTTTGTCGTTGGGCGATTTGTGAAGGGTTAATTAATTGGTAACTGCTGTCATTTCCAATTAGAGCGCCAACAGAAAATTTGGACGCCAAATTTCCCTATATATCCCTTATCATATTAAATAAACAGAATAAAATCTAGATATTGATTTTAGACAATTTTTTCCTTTATCTAACTATCTGGCGTTCTCTGCACCACCTGCAAAAAAAGAGGAAGGTAAAAGTTCCCTGAAGAAGATTGCTAAACCATAATTGTGGGTTAGTTTCAAAGAAAGGACCTATAATCCAGAATCAGTGGTTAAGTCCTAATAAGAGTAGTTCCCTTGAGAACTGCTGAACCTACTGGGAGTATCATAAGTTCTATTAAAATCTAAAATTTCCAACTCTATAGGAAGAGTTGAAGGGGTAGAAAATCACTTGTTGTCTGGATAAGTATAGTATCTTCACAAGTGGGTTGAAGGGAAGTTGTCAGTATCTATCTAAGGAGAAACCTAGACAGAAGAGATGAAATTTGTTGTGGAATTTCGCTGGATACTAATATTCAAACCTTATCACCTACTCACATACATATTAGATGTATCACCAATTATTGATTGCACATCAGATTCAGTGCAATAGACTTAAGAGTTACTGAGTATGGCCCCAGCTAAAGGTTGTATTTAATTCTCAACGTAAAGGGTAGTTTTTGACTTAGTTTAAGATTTTACACCAGTGTATACTTCTAAGATCTGGCTACTCTTAGTATGGAGTATCAAATGTAAACTTTCAGATGTGTGGCTCGCTTTAGCTCTCAGTTATACTGCACAAATTCTGATGTGTGCGTTGTAATAAATATAGATAAAGTTGATTGTAATCAATTAGTTTAAAATAGTATGTAGACTATCCCCCTTTTTGAGCTTCTCAAAACCACGTTGAGTAAAGTCTCATACGCTTTACTAGTGCTTGTTCTTCTAATTATTGTTGATACTTCTGGAAAGCAAACATTTCTCCCTATGACTCTTCCTTTTAGTGAAACTTAACCTACTATCAAGTTCAGAGGTTCTCTGTTTCTCTCTTGATTCAGGATCCCGGAGAGATCTTGATAGCAATAAATAGATAATTGATAATTATCCTTAAACTCTAATCACAAGAGTAAAATAAAACTAAATGTAAGACAGTCTAAAAGATAAAATTTTTGCAATAATCTTATCTCTTTGTTTTATTTAATAAAGTACAAGGGAATTTTAAAGGAATTTGACGCACAACTCTTCTGTTGGCTCCCCTAATTGAGGATGGCAACTGTTGCAATGTATAGACCCTCCAGGGTTGCACCTAACAAAAATCTTACTCATCTTTTTAGTCATATTCCACCGCTGGTTTGATATGCTTTTTTTGGTTGAATTAAAGTACTTGGCCCAATGCCTTTGCTCAGACACAGTGTATTACTCTATTAGGTTGTCAACCTGCTTAGGTAATGAGTCCCTTTACCCATTAAAAGCAGGTAATGTTGCAAAAAAGGATAGATCTCAAGCTTCTATCTGAGGCATTGTCAACCACCTAGCAATGAAGAAATCCCTTAAATTTGTGACAAATTCTGATTGTTTCTTACAAGATAATTCTTATCAATAATCAATGATAGAATATCTTGTTTATTGTTGGGTATCATCCCCACCAAATTATTAGTAACCCAACAGAATTACATCTTGGTAAATTATTTAATCTTTGTTAAGGATATTATGCTGAACAATTATTATCATCAGAATTGATAACTTCCACATCCAATTGTGGACCTTGCCACCTAGTGGACAAGTATATTTTATAAGCAATTAAGCTGGGTAATGTGGGCATATAAAAAACCTAACACATTCCCTGCTTGACCAGATTATCCAGCAATGAGAAATTTTTGGAGGCAGATGCACTTCATTTACAGCCTGAGTTCACCAACTTGGTTTAAAAGTTATATTCTCATAGTTCAATTCCTTTTACATTCCTTGATGCACCTATAAGTGGTCCTTCTTCTCATGCATTTCCTTTTTGTGTCCTTCTCACTGCCAACTCATTAAGGAGCAGTTCTATGGCCCCATGCTGTACCAGGACTATTTCATTTAATATTGCTAATAATATATCTGATAAGCCTTTATTACCTCAGATTTGGGCTTCTATGACACACCACGTCATTTAGAGGATCACCTTAATTGGCTTTACCAATTCCTTTTTCCTGTGCTCCCCCAGGCTGGGCTCTCCATTATTGATCAGTTTGGATCTTCTCTAACTCCAATCTCCTCATGACTTTTATGGCGGATCTAGTTCCAATTTGGGCTGATTCTGCACACAATTGATGTTAAAAAAACTTGATATTATTGATCGTGGCAAAATAAAAAATCAATATTTAATTAAAGTTACCATTATTTTATAATTTTTCTCTATATTATCTATCTTATATTATCTTTTATATATATTTGCAATGGGATTTCATCTTTTATCATTAGGTTCTGAGGCCCATCTTTTCTTTTCCACTATTCTGTTTCAGAAATTCATTTTTTAAGCTTAATCAGCTATTTTGGCTCAGTGGTCTCTTTTTAAGACTAAAAATTCCTCTGGAACTTAACACTTTGTTAAAGGTTCAAAAGGCCCATGGAAACATTTGAAAATATTTTTTCTTTGGATACAATGCTTTAAATATTTTATATGGAACCTGTTCACTATACAACCATCAGTGATGTTCTTTATTGTACAGGCATCAGTTGTTGACTTGGCAATAATATTGAATGGACCTAACAATAGACCATCCAGCTTTTTTCTTCCTCAAAAAACATGGATATTACATATAGTACTTTTAGATTCTGAGGATCGCTCACTTGATAAATTTGATCCTGCGCATCTAATCAAGGTTGAGTTTGTCCAAAAAATC
Organism: Massospora cicadina; assembly: GCA_022478985.1. NCBI lineage: Eukaryota > Fungi > Entomophthoromycota > Entomophthoromycetes > Entomophthorales > Entomophthoraceae > Massospora > Massospora cicadina. The sequence goes on from JAKSZP010009255.1 coordinate 115,001, forward strand.
TTAAATCTTAGCCTGTGTCTTATGATAAATTGACATATGAAAGCTCACAAGGCTTATTCAAATTATTCTGACTCTTATAGTCGATCTTAGGCTTAATTTTCCTCTGTATTTGGAAACTTCTACTGAGGCAGGAAATGTTGAAAAGCTGGTGATTCTTAAATTCCAGATTGTCAACACTCTTTTAAAATAGGACTATGATAAGAATCCAGATAAAGAGACTTAATAAAGTTATACCTTTTATTAGCAGATATTATTTGATGATCATTCATTAGGCCAGGCACCAGTATGTATAACTATAAGGCATCTCCTGGCCACATATTGAGCATGCAATTTCCACAGATAATTATTTTTCAAATCATTTTGGCCCATGAACTATACAATTATGACCTAATACTAGGACTATTGGTGACAAATACTCAAATATTCAAGAAAGATTTCAGGGGCAAAAATTGCAATAGGAACGTGCAAAATTGTCCTAGATCATCCCAAATTTGACTTTTGTATACTGCTGACAAAATACAACTTTTGGGAAACTTGAATTTTGATTTAAATTAATTGACATAAATCTAATTGGAACATTGGCAGTCCTCTATTGATAGCACTAGTTACTCCCATTCTTGCAGTCCATGTGCTAGTGCTATCATGCTAATTATGAGGATCAACATATGAAATTCGCCATAGGGCGGAAAATTGAATATGACATTATGTCAATCTTATTATTCTACCTTTCCCTTGCAATTTTTAAAAGTACTTTTCAGGATCAATCCCTGGACGATTCTTAAGATAATTAGTTGATATTGATCCCAATTAGTTGGGACCAAATGCTGAGGTTTTTTATGTATAATTGGCCTAAATATGTAAGGATATCTGGACCAAGCTTCTGAGATAAAAAAAACTTAATTGACATTGAGATGATCATCCTGAGCTTTCAAGTGGATAATTAGTTGAAGTTAATGTTGAGATTTTTGTCACATGAAGTATAATAATAATTAGATTTAGTTTTGGAAAGAATAATTGGTCTGATCTGTTGGTTGTCAAAGGGTTTATCTTCAAGCCAACCACCAGAATCTGACAGATACCCTATACCCCACATGGTACTCTTTCAGATCTGGTTGATTCTTACCGTCCATCTTCTTTGCTCTTATTTTTCTATTCAATGTCATATTGAATGTCTGTTATTGCAATTTAATCATAATACTTGCCAGCCAGGCTAGGTTTTGGTCCGCACTCATCCCTGAAGCTGTTTCCTTGGCAGAATATAAAATTGGCAGTAGTGAGGCTCTTCATCCATATATAGGTTCAACGGTGTTTTCTATGACACAGTATATTTTTTATCTATGCTACACAAAGCTAACTTAACTCAGATACAATCCTCAAAAAGAAGTTTTCCCTGATACCAATTTTTTGCAGCATTGTGGCTAGAGTTTCATAAACTCTTTTTACCATTCTGTTAATTTCTGGTTTTTAGAAACAAATACCACTCCTCAGATTCCCAAAAGTTTTTTCAGTCTTGGTATCACATAGGATGTAAAGTTAGTTCTGTTGTCACTCAATAATTGCGTACATCCATGCTTTACATTACTTGCCATTATTAATCTCGCCATGATTGTTGCATCTACTCTGTTAAAGTATTTTGTCTCTACCCATCTAGTCTTATGGTCTATTGAAATTTTAGGTACTTTACTCTCACAGAACAACCATTCAAAGTCCCATAATATTATTTTAACCGTGTGCCGGTGAAACCAGTACATACTTGGCATTATCTCATAACATTCTTGTGATACTTGTGGAGGTGAAATTCCATGCAATAGGTCAGATAATCCGCTAAATCAATGTTGTTTGTATTCCAGTAATAATACTGGCATAAATGGTCCATGGTTTTCCTTAGGTCACTATTCCTGATGACTTTGTGCACAGTTTAAATGATTTCCGCTAATTCTGATGGTTTAGTGAATAAATACCGTTTTTTCATAAATTAATATATAAAAGGTTCATTTTCATTTTGGTATTATCCATCGTTTTCTCCAGCGCACCTTGAATCTCTCGGGATTCATCCCCAATATTCCCTTCAATTATCCACTTAAATAATTCATCTTGATGGTACACAAATTTAACGCCAGGTAATCTTGATAATCTGTAAGCATTCTGATGTGCTGCTCCTGCTTGGAGTATAAATTTGATATCATAGGCTTGCAGTTTTAAAAATATCAGGTCATTCGCCCCTCTGGTTCCTTAAGTTATGTAACCAGTGTAGGGGATAAGTGGTCAGTCACAGCTTTGAAGGATGTCCCATGAATATAAACTCTAAATTGTTTGCTGGCATACTTCGCCATGAGGCACCCACACTCTCTAATGATGTAGTTCCTTTTTTCACTGGCGTCAATGTTCTGCTCACATATGCCAACAGATGCTCTTCCCAATCATCATCTAGTTGACTTAAATATGCGCTGATCGCCCATCAATGAAGCATTATGAATATTGAATTCCCAATTGCAATTTAAAATATTCCAGTACAGGACTAGTCATCAGGTATTTTCTTGGCTCATCAAAAGTTCCTTAAACCTTCTCATTTCGCAAAGATCCTTTTTTTTCAGATTCTTTGACAATTAAATATGGTTTGGAAATTTCAATAAATTCTTAATATCTAGTGATAGTAGCGACCATCCCAAGAAAAATTTGCATGTCCTAAACGCTCTTCAGGATTAACATCCACTCAATGGCTGAAATCTTCTGCGGTTGAAGTTGAATTCCGCTGGAGTTTAGCAATAGAACATTAATTGAGCTCCTTTTTATTTAAATGGCATTTTCTTGGTTTGATCTTCAATTTCGCCATCACTAGGGTGTTTGAACACTTCCTATAAGTGTTCTATGAAAATAGGAAATGTTTGCTGAATAATTGATGTTGTTCAAGTAATCAGACTGTAAGATAACTTATCATTCAATATGGAATCCTTCACCCTCTGAATTGTCACCGGCATATTACACAATCCCTGGGCATTCTTGTCAGCTTGTACAATCCTTGTCTGTAATTAAAAAACACTTCTCTTGTTATTATTTAGGCAAATTCATCTGCTGATATCCTGAGATCAAATCCATAGCCAAATTTTTTACTTTACCCTAGGCAATTGAGCACGTCATCAAGCTTCAGAAGTGAATTTGAATCTTTCTTAATATTTTTATTCAATTGCAGTAATTGATAACCATGCATTTTGAAAAAAACCTTTTCTTTGCAATTTGTACCAGACTCACCCATGGACTTGATAGAATGAAGATCCCATGATTAATCAGCCTGCTGTTTTTTCACTAATTACTGCATCAGAAACTTTGGACTGGCAGACAGGTTGCTTTGTTATGTATGGACTTTTTCCAGTGTCACCCTTATGGATCACATTTTTAGCACATCCAAGGTCATGGTCATTATTGGAATTTTGTGAGAAATTACGATAAACAGGCGCTACAAAGGCTACAAAATTATTAGTTTTGTGGCTTTAGCAAAGATCAATTTAAATGCAACAAAGTTATTAGTTCTGTTGTGATGGTTGTTTTCAACTGAATATACAGAATCCAGTATGAAAATAGCCAAAACTAAACTACGTGAGATGAGAATTGAGATACTTTATTTATTAAAAAGCAGAGATATTATAGGGAAAATTTAGTGTTTCTTCGCAAGGATTTCCTAGATTCACCTGAGGTAAGATCTTTCCTACCAGAGGACTGATATTGTTAATTATCATTATTATTATAAGAACCATGATGATCATATCTAGTAGAGCTCTAGTTAGATGTGATTAACATTCTTAACGAGGCCTAGCCCCTTTATAATGATTAGTCATTTTGAATTGCTTTGCCATCTCAAATTACTGAGTTTCTTTGGGTTAATTAGATTCACCCATCATAGGAGGTTGATAACTCTGAAGAGTCTTTCTTTGGTCAAATTGAGAATCAGAAATACTTGTTTTGGATTTCTCAATCTTATTAGACTGAGATATCAAACCTCAATCTAGAATACTTTTGGTCATTTTAGCTGTATCTCCAACAATGCCCCCCTCAAGATCTTGCCCAGGGGGCACATACTTGCAAAGAAACCTACTATGCACTTTATTGATAACAGTACCAGTATCAATAGCGGCAATGGAGTATTCCATACCCTGACAATAAATAATCTGATAAGGGCCAGCCCATAAGGTATCCAATTTGTAAATCCTTCTTCCAGGCCTATGGTGGTAAAAAGTACAAGATCTCCAACTTGATATTCTGTAAATTAGGTCTACAAGCGTTAGTTCTGGTACCTTCCTTAAAGGTGGTAGCAGCAAGGGAACTCGAAGCTAATGCTTGTAATTGTATGATTTCATCAGCTAATCTCCTCATAGCTAAGTCAGTATTTTGTGGGGTAGCCTCTGCAAGTATAGGTTGTACACTTGAGGGGAGGATAGGTTCACAATAATATAAAGATTTAAAAGGAGACATTCCAATAATATGATGATAGCTAACTATAAGCTACCATCGCACTAGGTAAGTAAAGGTTCCACCTACTAGGATCATTGGAGGTCATTTTTTGAAAAATGGCTACAAGTGTACCATTAGCACTTTTGACCACAACATTATTTGAAGAGTTATAAAGGAATTTCAAAGGACTGATAAGTCCCCATTAGTTTGGTAAGCTCAGCCACCATCTGAGAAATGAAATTGATCCCATTATCTGATAACAGGACTTTTGGGCTACCAAACCTGGTGAAAACTTGCTTGAAAAGAAAGGCCGCCATCACCTTGGCGGTAACTGTGGAAACTAAGAATAGCTTCAATCCATTTAGTAAAATGGTCGATAGCTAACAGAATATATTGATGTCCATAGGTGGCCGTAGGGAAAGGACCCACCACATCAATACTCATAGTGAAAAAGGGTTCAGAAGGTCCCACAATTTGGTGTTGGATTGTCGAATTTTTACCACGTTGTTGCTAGCACTTAAGACAAGATTCCAGCACATCGTGTACATATTCCAGCATGTTATACCAGTAACGATGATTCTTTAACCGCTGTAGTGTCTTAGCGACAGCTCCATGACCTACAGCTTGGCGGGCCTCCATAATAGTATCAGTCCTCGCAGAGGGCCAAATAAAGGGCAACCACTTAGATCCAGACTTTTTATATAATGAACCTTCTTTAACCTGAGTGTTTTCAGTTAAGGATTGCAGTTTTGAGATAACATCCTTAGATATATGGAACCAGAGCTCAGGTCTACTGATCAGGTCATAAATACGATCTTCCTCTGCAGAAAATAACGTTAAGATAGGCAATTGAGAAAGTGCATCAGTGTTTTGATGTATAGCTCCAACATGATGTTGAATAGTGAAGTCATAATTTTGGATCTTTAATGCCCATCTAGCTAAGCGCCCATCAGGATCTTTCATTTGTTGCAACCACTTTAGGGAAGCATGATCCGTTACCATAGTGAAATGCTTGCCATATAGATAAGGGCGAAAATGCTTGATGGCAGACAATGCAGCAAGGCATTCTCTTTCAGTAACGATATAATTGTGTTCACCCTTAGAAAGGGTTTTGCTATAGTATGCGATGGAGTGATCAACCAGATTGGCATCATGTTGAGCCAGGATGGCCCCAATGGCAATATCAATGGCTCAGTAAATAGTATAAAAGGTTTGGAAAAGTCAGGATGGGTTAAGATGGGCCACTCATTAAGGCTTAGCGCAACAGAGCAAAGGATTGTTGCTGTAATTCTTCCCATACTAAAGGAACTTCTTTATGCAATAAATAAACTAAAGGTTCTGAAATTTCCGCAAAATAGGGGATAAATCTTGATAATAACCAGCCATTCCTAAAAACACTTGGATATCCCGCAAGCTTTTGGAATAGGCATGTCTAAATAGCTTGTATCTTATTAGATAAGGGTAAAATACCTTTACAATTAACTTTATGTCCCAAAAAATTCCATCTCAGCTATAAAAAAAGCACACTTCGATGGTTTAAGCTTAAGAGAGGCATGACGCAGCTGGCCAAAAACTTCCTTCAAATGAGCCAAATGATCATTGAAATTGCGTGAAAAAACAGTAACATCATCTAGGCAAACTAAAACACAAGAAAGTTTCAAATCCCCAAACAAGCCATCCATGGCTCGTTGAAAAGTAGCAGGGGCATTGCAAAGCCCCTGTGGCATATGAGTTGGCTCATGTAGCCCCTCACTAGAAATTAGAGAACATTTTTGACGATCTTCTGGGCCAAGATCAATTTGCCAATAACCACTTGCAAGGTTCATAGCAGAGAAGTATTGTGATCCAGACAATAATCTCAAGGAATCATCAATGCGAGGTAAAGGATAAGAATCCTTTTGAAGTAAAAGCATTGAGTTGATTATAGTCCATAACCACTCAGTGACCCCCATCTTTTTCCAGATGATTAGTAGAGGGGAAGCCCAGGGACTCTTATAAGGCGTTAGTAACCCAGCCTCATGTAGTTGTTTCAGTTCCGCTGAGACTTGAGCCTCCTCAACTTTGGATTCGCGATATGGTAAAGCTCAAATAAGGAAAGTATCCTCAGTTTTCACCTGATGCTGCACCTCTTTCATTAGGCCAAAATCCCCTAAACCTTGGTCAATGATATCCGCATATTCTTCAATCAGGGCCTCAGCTTCAAGTTGTCGTTATGAAGTAAGTGAATCCCCTAACTCAATGTCAATTCGAGCAACAATAGAAAGATCTTCCAGCCCAAATTCGCGTAAATCTCCACATCCCAAAACGGATAGTATGTCATTCACAGGAGTAGGATGCACATAGGCAATAGATTATTGAGATTCAGTTGCATAGGTTGGGAAGTGAGACTATCTAGTAAAATTGAGACAGTCCCATCATAGGCAGGATCAAGGATACCTGGGCAAGGTAAGGCCTCCAAATGAGGGGGATTTAGGTGACTGCAGATCTTAATACATGATAAGGAGGTACAATTACTTGTACACCTGTATCAACAATGATTTGAGCTTTGTGAGGAAAGGTAATTATAGAGTTGTAATATAACGGCATGCCTTCAGAGGCACAAGCAGACGGAGGTGGAATTATAGTTTGTAGACCCAGGATTTGGTATTCGAGACATGAGATAGAAGTGGGATATTCCAATAAGCAAACACGTCATTTGAGTTTGCCTTAGTTAGTGGGGACATAATCTAAGATCAAAGGTAATCAGTACCCAATTAAAGAAAGTTACTTATCTTTAAGACTAATTATTGCAGCAAAATCTGTAAGAAACTTAGTTCTAAGGAGCAAATCATAGCAATTGTTATCCAAGACCACTGCAGGGGCTGACACAACCAACTTTCCAAAATGCATCAGAAGAGAGGAATAGGCTCCTATACATATAGTGTAGGAAGGTCCAGCAGTTTCATAGTCTTGGGAATGGTTCAGGTCTGGAGCCAATTTGATTTTCTTCATAAGTTTGGAAGAGATCACATTGATGAGTGACCCATATCAATGATAGCCAAAACTTTCACCTTATGCACAATGACTTCCACCTGAGTTACATCAGTGCCAAAGTTAGGGATTGAGAATAATGAGGGATTAATTATCTGAATGGAATTAGAAGAAAAAGAGGAAGCATAAGAAGAAGTAGAGTCTTTGTTGGATAGTTCATCAGGGGATATCAAGCTCATTGGGAGCGGATACCACATAACAATCTAAAGAAGAATCAAAAGATTTTGACTGAGGCACCTGAGGTAGGTCAGCACAGGGAGCCTCGTGCCCTATGCTGACTCCTCTTTTTTGACTCTTCTGCCTGTTTTTTCCAACATTGAGACACCACATGACCCATGAGACCACAATAAGTACACGGCTCCTTCTTCATTTTGGATTTAAGTTTAGGTGGCATCACATGGATGTAAGAACATGGGTTACTAGAGGAGGTCGGATGTACCGCCCCATTAGAGATTTCCATAAATGCTTCCTTGATGTCAATAATGGAGCTGAAATTTCTTTTAAGAGATTTCAAGTGTAGAAATTGAGTGCGATAACCAAACGCGCTCATTACAGATGATATAGCATCATCAACAGTAATCCAGTCACATGTAGCTAGTGTCTGGGCCTCATGGTAGAATCGTTTGGCGAATTCCTGGATAGACTCTCCTCATTAAATTTGAGTATTCATGAAAGCTTGCTTTTGGTTGGAAAGGATTTGATCACTCCCAAATTACTTTATGAGATCAGTTTTCACTTGAGCCCATGTAGTGCAAACCTCAAGATGAGGAACCATGATCTCTTGAGCAAATTTGCTTAGGCAAGAAGTGATATGGCGAACCTTCTGTTGATCATTAGCTCCATCTATTGCGCGTTCATAAACAAAAAGAAAAGAATGGATGCTACCTTCACCTGGTTCAAAACTTATCCTTGAAGGCAGGATTGAAAAGGGTGGCTTCAGTGCTTAAAGATGTACGCCTGGTACAACAACCAGTCCAACCTCAGAGGGTTCAGATTCTGTGAAATGGGCATGAGGGGTTTCTCAGTCAATTTGTTGTCTCAAGAGATTCAAAATATTTTGTAAATTTTGGACCCATTGGTTAAGATGATCATTTGTAGGAGCTCAGGTTAAGTTGGAAATCGCAGCAACCATCTCCATTTTCTTAGACTCAAGTAATTCACATTTAGCAGCCAACTGTTTAATGGATGCTGTCAATGAAGCAAACTGGGTTTCTTGAGTAGTTTAATTTGCATCGCATAGCCAATGTGCATTATCAACACCATCCAGATGATTGAGTAAAGAATAGTCTGAATTGGTTGGAAGACCTTCCAGGGATAAGAAACACCCTTGAGCTATGGCTTGGATTTGGGTTTCTAATGCTTATACTCGAGATACTAAGAGCAATGAAGGTTCATCATTGGACCTTGGAAGCGAGGAGCAAGGAGACCAGGAGGTCCTGGGGGTCCTTGCGACCCATCTCTTCCTGAAGGACCTGGAAGGCCTTGTTGACCCATTGGACCAGGGGGACCACGTTCCCCAGGTGGTCCCAAGGTTACAGATGGGGAGATAGGTAGTCCCGGTGGCCCAGGAGGACCAGCTGGGCTGGATTCACCTTCTCTGATATTACCCACCACTTGGAAAAGATGTTGGGTTAACCCATTAAGCTCCCCCAAACTCTCATCATGGTTAGCCCGCAAATGATCAAATTGTCTCTTAATTTCCTCTTCCAGGGAGGTAATCCGATGGTGAATAGGGTTAGTGGCATTGCTAGCTTGATGAGTTATTTCTTGACCAATGTATCTTACAACCTCAGTATCTATTCTCACCAACTAATTATTAATATCGTTGATTTCTCTTTGATTATTGAGAATAACCTCTTGATTATCCCCTCCAAAGTTGGATGCTGTTTCATAAAATGAAGATAATTGATATTGATATTGTTGCGCTAAAGTCAACTGGCGCTGGATTTCTAGATGATGCAACCCCAAAATCTGGAGTACACGGTGGATAGCAGGATGAACGTAATGCCGGAGAGACTGCTCAGTTCCAGCCAAACCAACTTTGGTAGGCTGTAACACCGCTCAGTTATATAAATTCATCATGTTATCAGCAACTTTAGACGCTCAGTCACAATTAGGGCGACACCAGGCAGATTAACCCCTCTGACCAGGCTTTTAACGGTTTCTTCAACATTAATGGCTTGAATCTGATAGTTAGATTGGTCAGGGCCCTCAATGGCCAAGTACTTAAAGCTTGAAATTGTAGATTATTAATATTGGCGGAAGGCAAACCTTGCCATTTAGAGTGTACCCATCAGGTGATACTCAAAGATTCTCCGAAGAGGGGCTCTCTTTGCTAGACATATTCATTATTGTGAAAGTATGTTTTCACCAGGTAGCCTCAGAAGCAAACCTGGCAGGGAGCACCAGTATTGGAATTTTGTAAGAAATTATGATAAACAGGTGCTACAAAGGCTACGAAATTATTAGTTTCATGGCTTTAGCAAAGGTCAATTTAAGTGCAACGAGGTTATTAGTTCTGTCACAATGGTTAATGTCATCTGAATATACAGAATCCTCTATGAAAATAGACCAAAGTTAAACTATGTGAGACGAGAATTGAGGTACTTTATTTATTAAAAAGCAGAGATATTTATAGGAAAAATTAGTGGTTCTTCGCAAGGATTTCCTTGATTCACCTGAGGTAAGATCTTTCCTACCAGAGGACCAATATTGTTGATTATCATTATTTATATAAGATTCATGATGATCATATCTAATAGAGTCTAGTTAGATGTGATTGACCTTCTTAACGAGGCCTAGCCCCTTTATAATGATTAGTCATTTTGAATTGCTTTGCCATATCAAATTACTGAGTTTCTTTGGGTTGATTAGATTCACCCATCATAGGAGGTTGATAACTTTAAAGAGTCTTTCTTTGGTCAAATTGAGAATTGGAAATACTTGTTTTAGATTCCTCAATCTTAACAGACTGAGATATCAAACCTTGATCTGGAATACTTTTAGTCATCTTAGCTGTATCTCCAACAGTCATCCTGGGCAAATATCACCTGTTTCTTCGAATATTTGTAGGACTTTTTTTGCTATTGTTCTGATAAGTAAGCAATTTTTTTATGATTGATTGGTATGTTGATGCTTTTAGCAGCATTTGCTGTTAATCCCATCTCTTTTAACATTGAAAAGTCATGGAATTATCTTTTCCGCCGTTAGGTTTGAATGCACAAATGTGATGCTTGATTTGTTTTATTTACTTTTTCTTCATCAATATTGCTATTAGTAATTGTAATTTTGCCATGGCTGGCATTTAATCCCCAGCACTACCCACGGCTTCAGTATTAATTTATTCATGTACTTGTGACTTCTTTATATACTGTTCTGGGATTTCCAGCTTTAATCCTGTGTAGACTATAGTTTTTCATTCTGGCATAATTATGTTAATCATTTAGTTTTCAATGGTATTCATGGTTTATAAGTTCTCCTCAACAAATCCCTATTTTTTTCTTCCAACCAAATTGTACTTGATGGGTTTTATGCTGTCATTTTAAATTAAAAATACAAAAATATTCTTTTTTGTCAGCAGAGTTCCTCATCTCTGCTGATATACCAAGGGCAGAGTTTTTCTCAAAATTGATAGGGTAATTCCTTAAACATACATGACACCATACTTTTTCAGAAATTTCTCCTAATGAATTTTCATAATTTAATTTGCCAACAATGTGACAGGAGCTGATAACACTAGCAATCTGAACAAGTTTGTAGTGCAATATATGCTCCACAATATATTGTGATACCTGGTCTGGAAGTTCTTTTTTCTTTCATGTGCTCTAAATCTGGTGCAATCTTCATTTGCTTCACCAACTTGGTTTAAACAATATTGATGGGCGCACCACTATTGATTTTAGCTCATAATATTACTTGATTACAATAATATCCACATATGTACACTCAGAGTATTGTAATAAGGCGTTTACTGAGTGAATTGTGGCATTATTTTGCTGAATCTTTAATATGAATTAGTTGTGTGGATTTATTTATAAAGGATTCCTTGATTGCACTAATGGAGAGAAACTTTTGCTTTGTTAAGTCTCATCTTGATTTACCCACTCTTGCTTTTGGCAGATCTGACCTTTTCTACCAGCTGACGAGCTTATGGCCAAGAAACTTATTTCATTGTTTTGAGGTCTATCTCCTTCTTCTTTGTTCGAATATTTTCATTTACATCTAAAGTAACCATCTGATAGAACAGATCAGGTGTCTCTTCATACCAAAATAAATTGGAAATATACAGGTCATTGTGCAATATATCAGGGGGAACAGGTTTATTGCATGACTAAATTGTTCCTTATATAGACTGTAAGCCCTTTCCACAAATCCTGACCAGTTTCCTTTTCTTTAGCCTGCACCAGATTAACTTGCTCTTTAGGTTTCTTATACCAATTTTGAGCGACTACATGGCCAGGTTTTCCACATAGGTGGCAGCATATTTGACTTTTGTCCTCCCATTTCAGTGCTTTGGGATTATTTCCCAATAAAGCTTGATTCTGTTGTTCTCTATTAGGCTTGGCGTAATTTACTTATTCTGAGCTTTAAGAAATAAATCTGAAGGTTCAATTAGATGCTTCTAATGTAGCTCCTAACATCTTTAGATACTTCACCATCTGTGATGTGGAAGCCTTGGTTACCAAAGCCAATTCCATAAAGCAATAAAAATATCATTATATTGAAGTGCTGATTGCATATCTATGTGCGCATCAAACTTAAATCTGCACAAGTCATTATTAGTGATTCCTGGTAAAGTTCTTTGACAAAAGCAGCCAAGGTCTCGTCCTTTCTTGACTGGTTACTCATAAAACTCTTGTTATGGTTGGCCATTTGCGCAAGGCTACCAAACGCAGTCAAGTTGCTTTTATGGTGTTTCTATATATCCATTTAATTCACATTGAGATGAGGCAAATCCAAATATTGACAATTGGCGTCTATGCAGTTTATCACGGTTACTGCCTTCTTTCAGTTGCTATTTCTAAACATTAATATTATAAAATGATGAAAAAATTCCGGTGTGTTATCCTGGTAAAATGTGGGTATTTTAGCATATTCTGAAATTTATCTGTTGCTCTTCTGGAAGGTGATTTCTGCCTTACAACATAACTAAAAATGAGTGTTCTTGGGATTCATATCCAAATTTTCAGCGAAAGATCAAAGCAATTTCCTCAAGGGCTGTACTTTACCAACTGTTTTTTAGGTGCATAGGTTACTGGCTTAGCTCACCTCCATCTGGCTACAATCACAATTATGGATTTTTTTTGAGTTGATCTAGGCACTTTAGCATCTGCGCTATATCCTCCTGAACCCAACAGTAGCATTCTCTATCAGTTTCTTATTCAGTTTTTTACTAGTATTTCTTTGATTAATAAAGATCCTTTTCATTTGAAGGAGGTGACCTTCCCATAAAGATTTTTATAAAAATTTTGACTTGTTAATATTCTCTTTGGCTTCCATCCCACTTACCTCCATAGCAGTGAGATCAGCTTGTGAATCTGAGTTCAGCGCTTAATAATGGTTTATTGTTCCATCCATAGCTTCATAATCTCATTCTTGTATGACTTTAAACTGATATGTCTTCTATTATCTTTGCCATGTGTTAACTTTTGCGGTATCACCTAGACCAACTATGCTGGTTGCACAGGTCTAACACCACTGAGCCATATATTGAGGATATGAATTGTTCCAATTCTTAGTAAATAGTATCAATATATAAAATAAGGAGCTGTCTCCACAACTGCCACTAATATATTATATAATAAACGCAGACTACTTCTTCTAACTTTCTTCTTGTTCCGCTTCAAAAACCTCCCTCTTAAATTCTCTTATTTAGCTCTTATTCTTTAATTGTCCTGGTCAATTTTGGCCCGTTAGCTTAGTAGCTCTATATTTCCTACACATTTAGGGCTCTCATCCCATTATTGAGGGTTCAGTGGATTTCCCTAAATTTTCTGAACTATCACTACTTCATTTAATTCACTTCATATTGACATAGTCTTCCACTTAATCTTGAGCTCACCTCAACTCATAAGATACAATCCGCCAGATAAATGGCTTATTGTCAAGTCATATCAATTTATTGAAAGCGTAAAAGCTCAGCTCCCCCATTGTGAGCACCAAATGTATACATCTGAGACTTGGTTGCTCAATGTAAGGAGTAACAAATGTAAATTTTCATCTGTGTAGCTCTCCTTTCCTCAGGTCTACTGCAAAGGTTTTGATGTGTAAATTATAATAAATTATATAGTTGATAGTAATTAATTGAGTTAGCAATATTATAAAGACTATCACCATAGTTGAGCTTCTCAAAACCACTTGAATATCGTTTCCAGCGCTAGACTGGTGAATGTCCTTCTAATTCTTAAGGTACTTCTGAAAAAAGAGGAACTTCTCCCTATGACTTTTCCTTCTTGTGGAACTTAACCTACTATCAGAATCAGAATTTCTCTGCTTCTCAGTTGATGTAAGAACCCTTGGAGATCTTGATGGCAATAAATATAAAAAGATAGCTTATTCTTAAACTCTTATCACAAAAAAAATTTATAGGCTAGATGTATGAAAGTCTAAAGGTTAAAGTAACTGAACTAATCTTACCTTTTCTGTTTTATTTAACAAAGTACAAGGAAATCTATAAAAGAACTCGGCACTCAATTCTTCTGTTGGCGCACAATTGGAAATGGAAGCTGTTGCCAATGAATAAACCCTCCAAAGTTGCACTTAACGATAATTTCCTCATCATCTTGTCAGATTCAGCTGACGACTAAATATAAAACCTCTTCTGGGTTGAATTAAAGAACGTGTCTCAACGCCTTTACTTAGCCTCAGAGTATTACCCTTATTGAGTTAGCAATCTGATTAGGTAATATGACTTTTACCTATAAACAGCGTGCCCCATAACTTTAGAGTTTAAATCATAAGTTGCTATCAGAGGCTTCATCAAAACCACCTAGCAATAAGTAAATACCTTAGTTTATTTTGTAATAAACTCTGATTGCCTCTAAGACAATTAAATTATTTTAAATGGAATAAATTTATCACTTCTTTATTCTTTAAAATCATCTTTAATCAAACATTAGTAATCCTTCAAAGTCACATCCTGACAAACTAGTATATTTTGAGATTTTTGCCATATTCCCAGCCTGCTAGATTACCAGGAATCGCTAGGGGATGATTCTATAAGGCGAAGTGATTTGGAAATTGATTGGCCCAAGTTTCAGAATAACTACATTTGGGGGATTTTGGGGTATTCACCTTGTCATATCCATCAGGGATTGATCCAAATGAATACTTAAAAACTCGTTGGGTGGAGTTGCTGACAAAATAGGGGCATCTGATAGTGATTAACTATCAGGTGTACCAATTGGGATCAGTCAGGTTTCATCACTGACTGATTAGGAATAAATAGCAAGTTGCAAGGCAAGTGATGCCACCTACAATGAGCAAAACAACTAGTTGGTGCGTGACCTGACTTAATGGGTAATAAGTCCCATTACCTAAGCAGGTTGCTAACCAAATATGGTTGGTCACTTAGATCGAGAGGAAAACGTTAGGGACACGTTTTCTGACTCTTTCCGTTTAGGTCTCAAGGATGGCCAACGATGAAATCCTAGCCAGGATGGGGAAAACCATTGCTGCTGAGATGAGGATGGGTGATTCAATGGCAACAGCTGCCGTTTCATTGAAGAGTTGTTAACTGAGGGTTAGATGACCAAATCCTCGCTATAAATTCCCTAGAATTCACTCCAAATAAAAAAACAGATTTTAGAACAGAGTTATATAGTTTTATAGTTTTCATCCAGTATATAGTTTAGATAGTAAACTATTATCAGCTTTCAATTGTGCTATTCTTCTCAAGGATACTATTGCTGTGTGCAATAATTGGGAGACTTTTAGGGAAAAGAGTAAAGATCTGAGCGGGGATCTAGAGAAGAAGGAGAAACAATTATGGATTGCTGCCAACTGTGTGTTGGACAGAGACTGTCACCATGGAATCTCAGAGAAGATTGGGTTGGACAGAACGAGGGAATGAATCCCTAGATCATTACATCTCAAGTATTTTAATCATGAATACTGTCCTAGCGTTGGGCTGAGATATAAGAATTTACACTCAACTACAGATAATAGTCATCATACTATTATCGACCAATAATCTAATATACTATCCAACGCAGAAGAAGTGCACAAGAAAACGAGCCTGTGCAGTATAAAAGATTACTAAGGTTGTTTAATAATAATAAAACTCAAGTTAAATTTTACAAGTTGGTGCTCACTACAGGGGTGTAGTTGAGTTGAAGAATTTATAAGAATGTTATACAAAGATGAGTTGCAAAAACTGTGCATATAATTAGCCACTGTGAATCAGAATGCCCTAAACTCATCAAATCATCGGAAATTTGCAGTCTTGGAAGAACGAGTTGCCAAGGTAGAGGAAGGGATAGATAATGTTGCAAGTTTTGGGAATGAGTTACTTGTGAAAGTAACTTCGTTGAAGAAGAAAGAAGGGGATCCTGTTTAAGAAGTCTTATACCTGAAAATGGAGTGAGAAGCAGATTTTGTTTGTTTGAGAAATTTCAGCATGGATATAGAGCGACTGATCAAAAAAGGTGGAGGAGCTTAAAACTCACAAATGCAGTTGTGAGCCATATATGGCAAGCAATGCCAAAGAAAGAAGTCCTCGCACAATACTTGGGAAGTTGAATACCCCAAGGAACATACCGCCCAATTTTACTGCCATTTTAGAGAATATGCACAAAGTCACTCCTCAAGTTAGCCGAGTGGCTGAACCTAGAGAATCGGCTAGAGATAACTTGGAGGAAATTAAGGCAATACCAAAATTGCCAACGTTCCATCAGGATAACACCCCAGTATTAATCTGACTGTTTGATATGACCATATATGGTTATGGGAATCGTCAAAAGGCGTTGACAGTCATGAACTGCCCAGACACTGACTGTCAGTACTTAGTGTTACCTCACATGAAGGGGGACAGGTGGTTATATGAGGAGGCAAAGGTGGCCATCATGAAGGAACTTGGGAGTCCAATGCATATGTCAAAGCACAAACAGGAGTTTATGGGAATCCAGTTCCATAAAGATGAGTCTCTAGCATGCTTCGCAGATCAGTTTTACCAGAAGTTTTAGATCCTGGTTAGAGCGAAAATGCTGGATGGCTTTGATGCCAGAATCTCCTTGTAAGCGTCCCTTCAGCCCTATCATGATTTTCATCACATGATGTCTTTTGTGTTTGCGATGGAAATAACTACCTCACAAATGGTAGATATTTTTTAGATTTTGGGAGTTTCATTTAATGCCCCAAATAGAAGCTTCAAATCCAATCCAGTTTGAAATTCGAACCCCATGAAGGGGAACAAAGGTGCTAAAGGAATAACCAACCAAACTATGCCAGGGAATAAGCCCAAAAAATTCAGACGGTTGAATATGAAGGAAAAGGTCAGCTACCAATGTGGTGGGAAAGGACTTTTTGCCGTGCACTGTAAGAAGCCAAAGAATCAAATCTATGTGGTCCAGGCGAAAGAGTCAGCTGCCACCAAGGAATTGGGAAAAAACCCGCAACCTAGATGGGGAACAGTCTAGAGCTGCGGCGAAGCCTGTTTCTCCCAACATCATGACAAAGGGAATTGATATCATTGATCTGTTTGTGGATAAAGATATACAGGATCAACTGTATCAGTGGTCAACTTGAACGTAAGTGCAGTGACCAGATCTGGGGCGAAGGGAATTGGCCCCAACATAATCAAAGAAGTTTCCCAGCCATACGCCCAACAACTAGCAGACAAGATTTAAACCACTGAGAAACCTGAAGAATTAAATGAGGTCCGATTAGATGAAGCCAATCTGTCAATCCCCCTCAGCACAATAAAGGAATTGTTTCCTGATTTATCAGTGCAAATTATCCACACCCTTAATTTGTCTAATAACGCCGCTATTCACTCAGTAAACACTATATTACAATACTATGAGTGTACATATATAGACATACAAGTGAATGGAGTGCGGGTGAGGGCAATTGTCAACAGCGGAGTGCACATCAACATTGTCTTGACCAAGCTGTTAAAGAGGATGAATATCTCGCCAGACTTGGAACATAAGAAGTAATATGGGACAGCTGGGCCAAACACCACCATCTCCTACGGAGCGTATAGCGCTTTGCCACTATAATTCAGGTCACTGGTGGTATCTGCGCCAGCAATAGTTTTGGCCAACCAAAACTATGACATTCTGATCGGAATAGAGTTTCTATGCAAGTACAGAGTTAAATGTAACTTTGAGGATAATATGTTGACTATATTGGGTCAGAAGTTATAATTGGTATATCATAAGGATGGTGAAGCTCTGCTGAATAGGAGAAACAACTTCATCAATCTAATATACAATGGCTTCAGTGTCCCGTTTTGGTACCAATTAGTTGGTAGGAAGCGACGTGAAATGCAAGCAGAAATCCTAAAGAACCAGGGAATTCCAATGAGGATCAAGAATGAGAAGACCATAATGCCAGGATTGCAGATCATAGTTGACACAGGGTTGACCTTGAAGATACCTGAGCTGTTGTATGGGGAGGTCAGAAGCCCCTGGAAGAAGTCCAGAGTGGAGCCTTGGTTGTCTCCTGGGAAAATAATGCCAGGCCTTGGAGAAATCCAAGTTCTTCTGGCGAACTTAAGTGAAAAACCAATGAAGATCAAGAAGAAACAGATCATTGCGTTTGTTCATCTGATCCCACTAGCTGAATTGAGGAGATTCCATAATTTTGGGACTTTTGATGAGATGGGATTATTTGCTGGGGTAACTGAGAGCATCAACCTATTGAAGATTGAGAAAAACTTGCTGATCTGTCAGAAGTCTAGCAAGAAGTGGTGCTCAAATTATTTAAAATGTATCAAGAAGTGTTTTCTCAGGATGATCTTGATTTGGGTTATGCATGAGATGTAATCCATAAGGTTGATACCTGGGAAAATTTGTCAATCAGGATGAGACTGGTCCGACGATCAAAAGCAGCCAAAGTGGTAGTGGAGGATGATATCAACAAAATAGTGAACCATGGGCTTCTAGTTCCATCGTTGAGTCCCTGGGAGAGTCTGATTCTAATCATGAAGAAAAAGGATGGCTCTAACCGGGTGGTGATTGACTACTGAAAGCTGAATAAAATTATGGAAAAGGATTTGTATTCCCTACCAAGAATCAATGATGCGCTAGTTTAATTGGGAGAAGCGAAGTATTTCTCCACAATGGATCTGATCTTGGGGTATTAACAGATCGACTTGCCAAAAGAAGACCAGGAAAAATGCATGAGTATTACCGCGCAGGGGCTATACCAACTGACGAGGATGCTCCAGTGTATATGCAATATACCTTCAACGTTCCAGAGGGCCATGGACGCTATAATGAGCGACTTGAAGCTGTTGTGCATCCTGGTATACTTAGATGATATAAATGTGTTCAGTAGGACGTTTAATGATCACCTACACCACTTGAAAGAAATATTCAAGCGACTGTCCATGGCTAACCTGAAGATTAAGCTGAGGAAGTGTCACTTTCACAAAAAAAGTTTTGGAATATCTGTGATTTGTGATCAACTCCAGTGGATTGCAGCCGCAAGCCCAGAAAATAGAAGCCATAGAACGGATGGCTGTGCCAAAGAATGTCTGAGACATCCAAGTGTTCATTAGGATGATCGGATTCTACAGAAGATTTATTTGGTACTTCACCTTAATAGCCTAGCCCTTATTGCATCTGTTGAAGGATCCAAAAAAGGCTTCATATGGAATGAAGAAGCCCGGTAATCCTTTTATGAGCTATGCTGTTATTTAATAGATTCTCCAATTCTGAAATATCCAAATTTTGATCAAGAGTTTTCTTATACAAACTGATGCTTTGTTGATGGTGATCAGTGCCATACTAAGCCAAGTAGACGAACTTGGGGATGAACATCTGGTGGCGTATAGGAGCTGGACACTATCAGCCGCTGAGAGGAACTACACCGTAACTAAGCATGAATGCCTTGTGGTCATTTACACATGTAAGCAGTTTTGGGTGTACATCCATGGAACACACTTTAAAGCGGTGATGGACCACACTTTATTGCGTTGGCTTCACAATTTGAGAGAGCCAGAAGGACAACTGGACCAATGGGCACTTAAGCTACAGGATTATGATTATGAGATTGTCCACTGAGCAGGGGCTTCTCACCAGAATGTAGATGGCTTATTATGGTTACCAATGGTCCAGATGGTATACCTGCAGGTGGATGAGCTATTCCAGAGAATGGTTGATGGAGAAAATTGGTAATGAGCCCTTAGAAATCCAAGGTGCGCTTTGGAAAGCGATGGAAAACACTGAGACCATGGATGGACAAGTATTTAAGACGCTTAATGGGAAGCAGTTATTATTCCTGAAGCCATTGGAAAGAGCAGCTATCGTGCAAGCAGCACATAAGGTTGTCAGGCATGGAGGCCTGAGAAAAACAACTGATCATATTCGCCAGTACTACTACTGGGAGTCCATCAATTACAGTGTCACAGATTATCTAGCTTGTTACATGGAGTGCCAGCTGCACAAACCACATAAAAATACAACTGGATACTGACTGGTCCGCCCTGGATTTGCCTGGCACACGGTGTCCATTGATGTGATGGGACTGCTGATAATGAGCACATGGGGAGCCAAGAACATTATAGTTGCCATCAACCATCTTATAAGATGGGTCAAGATGAAGGCTCTAACAAAAGTAGACGCTACCATCACTGCGAGGCTCATTCTGGATCAAGTAGTATATTGACATGGATGTCCACAGGTCCTGCTTAGTAATAATTGGACAAACTTCACATTTCATGTGATCCCAATATTAAATGAGATAATGTGGATCAGAGGAGTTGTGTCAGTACCCTACAAGCTGGAGACTAATGGACTGGTAAAATGGGTGAATAGAACGTTGGCTGCGACTCTGAGGAAGCTGGTTTCAGGAAGAACTTTTATGTGGGAAACGTACCTGAGTTTGGTGATGTTTGTCAACAATATCAGTCATCATACAGTGACAGGAAAAACGCCGTTCGAGTTATTATATGGGAGGAAGGCCACGTTGCCACCAATTTTATACTTAGTGGTGGAACCAATATTAGTTATGAGTGCCAAACAGTACTTGAATCAACTGATGAATATCCTGATCAATATGCAATCACAAGAATTTGATACTACATTGAAGAAAAGGATACAAACAAAATCAACGGACAATAAGGGCCAACCAGCCTTAGCAGAATATTGAATAGGCAAAAGAGTTGCCTATTCCGATACACATGGTTTCAGAAGAAGAACAAACTAGATGCATTGTGGTCAGGTCCGTTTGAAGTTATTTCTAAGATGGCAACTGATGCCTACTCCATTAAGAATCTCTTTGGGTGGAAGAGTTGTAAATTGAGTCCATGTAAGTATCTGAAGTGATGGATTGATAAAAAAAATTAAAAGAGTTCCCAAAGGACTGATGAACCATTAAAGTTGGTCACGTCCTGATGATTAGGTCAAGTCTGAAAAAAGGACCTCTGAACCAATCTAGATAGTTAAGTCCAAAAAAGGAACTCTAAACCATAGAAAAGTGGCAGGTTTAAGTACCCAGGACCCAGTTTGGGGGAAATAATAATAAGATGGACTGCTGAACCAAAACAAGGTCAAGTCCCATGGAAAAAGAAGAATAAAAATAAAAAATTGATAAAAGATATTAGAAAAAATTAATTATTATAAACCACATAGAAAAAACGGTATAGTTTTATAATTTATATTTTTATAAATTGTCCTTGATATGGGGATGATTCCACCTATGTCGCCTATTGGGGGAGGGAGGATGGATCGCGGTAGTAATGAATAGCCCATCAAAATCAATGTGAGATCAAATGCTAGCGAGGGCTAGACCTACACGATACCATGTTCTTTGAGCAGATGCAGAGCCCTGCAAAAAGGTTACTAGGGGAAGGGAAATTGAAATGTCAGAAGAAGCCAATTATGAAACCCCAGAGCAGGGATAGCAACAGTATAAGAAGAGGCAGTCAACAAATAACCCCAAGTAGTCCTAATATGGTACTAGAGCCAGAAGATTAGTCTTGAGTGCCTGACGACAGGCTTCATCAAGAACACTGAACATATGGGCTGTCAGCAAACAAGGGATGCTTGATGGGGGTTGCTGAATCATGCCCCCTACTAACACAATCAGTGGAAGATACTGATGGGAAGTGCAGTCAAAGATATAGTTGTGCAGTGAATGAATGGCATCCTGCAAGTGATGACTACAGACTTCTTGGAAGCTTAAGCTGAAGGAGCGGTGAAACCTGGGAGAGGCTGGAAGCTTTTGTGGACCAACTTTGAAGAACTTGGCCGGCAAGGCAAAGAGCATAAGTGGTGGTATCCTGATCTAGGATCTTTGCAAGATCAGAGGGATTCAGCGCTAGGGAAAAAGACTCAGTGACTTGACCTGGAGTTAAGCGTAGGGGAGCTCAAAATGAATACTGTTACCAATGGTGAGCTTGGTAGCCAGGACAGTGGGTTTTTAGTTTTTTCTAAGTCAGAAGACAAACTCAGTAAGCAGGTCTGACATGGCAAAAAAAGAGCGACAAGAGCAAATGACATAATATCCAAAGCATCCACAACGATGGTTGGTGCATCTACAAAAGCGGCCAAATACAGGAGAGTTTTGAAATCCAACTTTAGAATCAATGATAGCGGAAGAATCAGCTGAGAGTTGTTTTAAATGATTGCAAGCCTGTAGTCAGGGATTGGTTACTGTTTCCAGTAATTCGATGGAAGGACTAGCTGCTGGCGCCAGACTAGGTGTATGAGTCCTGGAAGGACCATAGAAGAGTTTTCATTGTGCATTCCGACTCATCTGCTTGAAGAGCTGGAGGTCTTGATCAGACAAACTATACAAAAGCTGCTGTTATCACAACTCAGAATTTGACATATGAGCTGGATGAGAGGGGGATGTTGGACTTATATGGAAGTCGACATTATGCACTCTACAATCCATTAAGTTATAATTTCGGAGAAATTAATCTCAAAAATAATGGGATAAGCTCTCCAAGAGAAGAGTTAGGAATTACTTGAGCCAAGAAGTTATGATAGAAATACCAAGGGCGAACAAAAATAAGTATTTCTAATTGGGCTGTAAAACGAACATTGACAGCAAGAGTCTCCTGTCTAGGATGAGGAGAAAATTAGAAATCAAGGACGCTGGACCAGGAATCCTGAATACTATAGCAGGTCATATTCCCTGAAGGGGGAAAACTGGATCCCAGGATTAATATCGTCATGAGTAAATTGATCAGCCCAGCACAATAGTAGATTGTGGGGACCATGCTCTGAGTAGGCAGTAGTGAGGAGGAAGAGGAAGAGCACCACATGCTGAAGGTCATTTTGAGCAGTATTAAGTACTGACAATCATACTCTGCTTGAGCCAATGAAGTATTCAACCAAGTGTCCAAAGCAGTGTTCTCATGCCCCGGTCCTTTTATCACTGGAAATCTAGGCAAAAGGGGTATGTGTTGAGATTTTTGCCCATATTCCCATCCTGCAGATTACCATAAATTGCTAGGGGATAATTCCCTAAGGTGAATTGAATTGGAAATTGATATGCCCAAGTTTCAGAGTAACTACGTTTAGGGAAATTGGGATACTACCTGGTCCTATCCATTGGGGATCAATACAGATGAATATTTAAGATCTTGTTGGGTAGAGTTGCTGACAAAATACGGGTTTTCTGATAGTGATTAACTATCTGGTGTATCAATTGGGATTGGTCAGGTTTCATCACCTACTAATTGGGAATATAAGTAGTAAGTTGTGAGGCGAGGGATGTTGCCTGCAACTAGCAAATTGATCAGTTGGTGCGTGACCTGCCTTAATGGGTAATAAGTCCCATTACCTAAGCAGGTTGCTAACCAAATATGGTTGGTTCACTTATTCGAGAGGAAAACGTTAGGGACACGTTTTCTGACTCTTTCTGTTTAGGTCTCGAGGATGTCCAATGATGGAATTCTAGCCAGTATAGGGAAGTCATCACTGCTGAGATGAGGATGGGTATTCAATGGCAACAGCTGCCGTTTCATTGAAGAGTTGTTAACTGAGGGTTAGATGACCAAATCCTCACCATAAATTCCCTAGAAATTACTCCAAATAAAAAAACAGAGTTTAGAACAGAGTTATATAGTTCTATAGTTTTCATCCAGTATATAGTTTAGATAGTAAACTATTATCAGCTTTCAATTGTGCTATTCTTCTCAAGGATACTATTACTGTGTGCAATAATTGGGAGACTTTTAGGGAAAGAGTAAAGATCTGAGTGGGGATCTAGAGAAGAAGGAGAAACAATTGAGGATTGCTGCCAACTGTGTGTTGGACCAAAGAGACTGTCACCAGGGAATCTCAGAGAATATTGGGTTGGACAGAACGAGGGAATGAATCCCTAGATCATTACATCTCAAGTATTTTAATCAGGAATACTGGCTGAGCGTTGAGCTGAGATATAAGAATTTACACTCAACTACAGATAATAGTCATCATACTATTATCAACCTTTAATCTAATATACACTACAACGCAGACAAAGTGCACAAGGAACCAAACCTGTGTAGTAAAAAGATTACTATGGTTTTTTGCCGATAATAACATTCAAGTAAATTTTTACATTAAAGTTATTTAGGATATTCCACTAAACAATAATTAACATCCAATATGTTAACTCTCATATTTACTTGCGGGCCTTGACCCCTAGCGAACAAGAAGATATTTTATAATCAATTTATCTCGGTTCTGTGGACATGCTAAAGTCTTAACAACCAGGAACAACGTCTAATTGCTAAAGATTGACAGGTATTTGGTGTTACATTATTGAGATAATAGTGGGAAAAATATATAGACAACCATTTAGCTTCAGAACAATGATGTCTTCATTTTGTAAGTAAAATCAGAATTGATTAAGATGGGTACCTTAGATATAAAGGTACCTATATTTTTGAAGCAACTCATAATTGGATGAGGAACTAAGCGTGAACATTCTGGAATGACAGAGAGGTTAAATGGAAGAGCAGAAATAGCTATGCGTTTGCTAATAATTACATGTGTTATCCAGAAGTACGTCTGATTGTTAATGCAAAAATATATGAGAAGTTGATAATCTGAATTGATACAACAATCTGTAAAACAGTATCATAGAATCTGCCAATTTAGTTTTAAGCTTTGTAAAGTATCATATATGCTAGTATTCTTGTTTTTTTTGACGTTTCTACTAATAAATTGTTTTCTATCCAAACATAATATTCATAGATATTACCATTATTTAAGTTATTTTACAAATAGATGACCATGCCTGCTCTAATTTAACTTTTTAGACTAGACTTTTATATCACATATATCTTCATTTTTACCTCTAATTCTTATATGTATTACATTACTTTATGTACTTCAACTAATCTTTGATTGTAAAGTGATTCCTTATTGATATATATATTTAATTAAACAATTAGTATAATTCTAATATCTTACTATTACTGATCTATTTTTGCTTAGCATCACTTTCAAAAATCATCACAGCTTAAATTCAGCTCCATAAAAAAGAGATTTATGAAATTATAAACAATTTGGGTGGAAAACATAAAAGAACCCTTTGAATCAGTAAAAATAAGCTAGCACTATAATAAGTACTGCAATCATTAATTAACTACCTCATGGTCAACAAGATTCACCCACTCTCAATTGACATTCATGACAGCAGGCACCATCCCCACACTGGAGATATCGCAATGAGCACTAGCTCACCTGATCACTCTTCTGAGACCTGAACACCCACCGTCTTAACACACTGCAAGGCTTAACAACAATTGGTCCACAACCTAAGATTCCATCACTCATGCCGTTTTGTTGCAGCTTCCCACATGAAAACTACTCAGCACCTCATGCATTCCCCACTTCAAAGAGCACTTATGTCAGGAAGATAACAAGTTAATTTTAGACTGACCTGCAATTGAAGTGCCAAAGCACCCAAATGACAAGACCAAATGCGAGTGACACTGCTACTTTTGTGAAGTTATGAACCCAGGAAGGAATTTTGTCACTGAGTGCCCATGAGCCATGGTTGTGTATAGGAACCTAGCAAAGAACCAGGTGAACACGGCCTTGAGCCCCGTGGATTATTCAATATAGTTGGGAAGGGTGGTTTAGATTTGAACATTTTAAAGAACTGGAATTAGGTAGAGGGATTTTTATTAAAATTAAATAAAAAAATCGAACAACAATTTTCTCAGTGCAATGCAACTGGGAAAATAGTTTTTGATTTGTTGGCTTGTCAAAGCAGGGATTGAGGCCCTCAAATTTCAATTTTTTGGTAAATTTTCGATGGAGGAGAAAATAATGACTTCATTCTGAACCAAGATCAAGGGAATTGATGGCAGGCTGAGTTGCTATCAGTTTGACTGCAAATGCCTGATCTGAGGCTTTACTGCATTTGCAATGGTTAGTGCAATGTCATTTGTCCCAACGGGCAATGTGGATCCCTCAGGGCCACCACACATAGGTGTGATCCCAACGGTGTAAAACAGGTTCAGGATGACCAACTTGTCCATGCCGGTTGCTGGGTCATTCATTCAGCCAAGAAAAATTCCTTGAGCGATGATCCCAATTTTATAATGTGGGTTTTGAATTATTAGAAACGTTCCCTGATATAATACATGCCCATTGGGGATAAAGCCTAACATTTTTGAGAGGAGTTTAGGTTCAGCAACCATACTGCTCAATAACTCAATGCCATCAGCGATTTTGACTGAGAATTCAAAATTTGTCCCCTTCTGGCTATGAGTTGAACACCCGTCAGTCTTTAATCCCATATATTTTACAGTTTTCATTCAATTTGAGGATTCAGCACCATCAACTTTATAAAGTCCATTCAGCTTGTGGGGATGATTTCCAATGATTTTTTGCACAGGTTTACTCTATATGGCAAACTAACTTGGAGGAGGCAAGCGTGGGAACTGGTGGAGGAATCTTCAGAGGGAGTGCTGTTACCCAGAGCTTGTTTACTGCATGGGCGAGGTTGCCATGTGTGACAAAGTATGAAACTGCCCTCTTCAGACCCTTTTTGTTAGGAAATGGGAAAAATCGCCCAGTACACACAGAGGGGACGTTCCCCTAGACTTATATTAGCATTTCCTTTTTCTAGAGGAGGGGCGCAACCATTGGGAAACTGCATAAGAGCTACAATTTTATGAGATTTGGGCAACTTGATCACCAATAAAGTTGAAAATCTTTTGGGGGGGGCGGGGAGCATTGGGATGGGACACGTGAAAAGCTCAACTAGTCCCATGCAGTTTGCACAAGCATGTGCTTTTACTCAGGTGTTTTTGTATGATGGATAACTCTTACATGCAACGAGTTACTGAACTGAACTCTGAGATCTGCGGGATTCTAGGATACTCTCCACTTCAGACTCCTCCACATCCTCAATCAATATCAGCTTAGGATCTGAAGGGATAGTCCCCTTGAATGGGGACAGATGAGATACGTGTAAAAACTGGATGTTGTATCTAGTGAGATGGCAACTTTAACCATAAAGCACCATTGCCCAAATCATTTTTTAACAACTGGGGACCCAAACGCTTGCTTGCAAACCTCTTGGAGGGCAGCTGCATCCACAAATGGCTCATATCAAGCATGACATATGAACCCACCACAATGTCATGGGAAGGAATCCGCTTCTGATACACAAAAGGCTTGTATTCGCCAATAGCCTTAGTGAGATGCTCCCACACCAATTACTGGATAGACTTAATGTTCTCTGCATGATTTGCGGCAGCTGGGACCACTGGCCGCAGACAAAGACTGACTGAAAATGAGGGATTATATTTCAAAGTCGCTTCATATGGGGAAACCCCATCAAAGCATGCGTTCCATTATTATAAGCGAATTGAGCAAGAGGAAGGTCGTTGACCCAGGTATCCTGTGTGGCCAAATCATAACAATGCAAGTACTATTTCAAGATCTTATTAACACTCTCTTTTTCCATTGGACTGGGGATGATATGCTGTGGATCACAGAGTGTAATTTTTACATTTTTGATAACAGCTCATTCCAGAACCATGCTTTAAACTAGGGGACACAGTCACTGATAAACTCCTGCAGGAGACCAAACATAGATAACACAAGGCGCATGAAAAGACAGGAAGTTTTTTCAGAAAAAATGGTGGAAGAGCATGGGACACTTAGGGAAAATTTTGTAAGCTTAACAACCATCACCACATTAAAACCATTTGAATAAGGAAATATAACAATAAATTCCACAGACACCAATGTCCATGGATCCTCAGCCTGCTGTAACGGGTGAATGAGACTATTCATTCATGATCAATCTGACTTGGACCATGCGCAGGTAACACAATTGGCGATACAGGCTGATACATCTTTTGACAAGCCTGCCCAATTATAGTTACGCTTTATCAAGTCAATACATTTCTTATTACCCAGATGGATGATTGTGGGGGGCTGTGATGAGCTTGAAACACTTCAGCTCTAAAAAAGGAGGAACCCACACCTGCAACTAAAAATCTTAAAACCCTCCACCAAGAAATATAGGGAATGCTTATGAGCTTAGAGGAACATTTGTTCCAAAAGATCGCTCCTTCAGGACAGGTCATTTGGGCTGCTAAAACCTGTGAAATAAGAGGCGCATCAGGAGCTAAATCCACTGATGAGACCATGGGAGGGATGATGGATATGATTTTGGCTGGTTTGGATAATGGTAACCAGATCCACCTCATCTGGATCTACAGGGAAATGCGCGGGGTTATGACTTAAGAAGTCAGGAAGAACATTCAACGATCCTTTCACAAACTTATATTTGAAGTTAAAGCTACACAAATTCTGGTAGGTTCAAGCTTGCCTGTGTGCCAACTTTAATGAGTTTAGGAAGTAAAGAGGGTCTTGATGATCCATTCTCACTGTTAACTCATGTTGAGCACCTGCAAAAGATACCGCCAGTGGTTTAGGGCCCATGCCACAGCTGCCAGCCCCTTATCATAGATGGCCCAAGACTGCTCCATAGAAGAGAACTTGTGGGAACAGTAGGCAATGGGGTGCTCGAACCTCCTCATGCTCCTGAAGCAAAACAGCCCCCACCTCAACAGATGATGCATTGCAGGCTATGACATAGGGATTGGAGGGGTCTGCATGTTTCAGGATAGGGGAGACAAAAACACCTCTTCAATTGAATCAAATGTCCGCTGGCACTCAGGCGTCCAACAATAAGGGACATTCTTTCCCCTAAAAGTGGATGAAGTGGGGTGGCTAACTGGGATAAGGCAGGGGAGAATTTTTTCGAGAAATGTATAGTGCTCAAGAAGTTTTTTAATTGTTTTTTAACATTGGATTAGGCCACTCTCAGATGGCGTCCAACTTGTTAGGGGGACTGGTATATTGATCTTTTAAGACTAAATTTCCTAAAGATGTGACTTCCTCCTGATAAAACTCACATCTTGATGGCTTAAAAAATAAGCCCTCCTTATGTAATACACCATAAAAGCTTCTAAATCTTTTGCAAGTTGTTCAGGAGTTGGGGAGTATACTACAATATTGCCAATATAAGCTACTGCGCAGGTGAAGTGGAGATCACCCAACACACTATTAATCATTCATAAAAATGTGCCAGTGCATTCTTCAACCTGAAGGTTATAACTCTAAAAGTGGAAAATAACCCTCTTTTTTAAGATAGCAGTAAGCCATTATTGGCCTTCCATCACCTAAATTTGGGTAAAGGCATTAACAATTCAAGTTTTGAGAACACAATTGACTTATCAATCGCTTGACCAATAGTCAGAATTTAAACCAGATAGAATCCTCCAATGATTTATTGTTCTTTAGATGAAATGGCCTATCCCAGCTGTTGCATAATTGACTGGACCTAGTTGTTGGATATTTGATAGGGACATAATAAGGTTAGCTGTTTAAAAACTTATTATGGATCATATCAGATATCAGCGATTATGGAACAGGTATATTCTAAGCTTATGCAAAGCTTAGAATCCGCGGCCTAGCAATTTCACTTAATTATATTTGACTATGATGACATGGGCATGAGGGCTTTGCTTGTTAGGTCAGACTTAGATTAAGTTTTGACTTAATGACTCGGGCATGTGGGCTTTGTTGGTCTATGTCAAAATTAGTTTTTATGTCAGTCGAGTTTTTGATCAAATTAATTACTAATTAGTGATATGAATCGCCTTGGTATGTGCTGCCAATTGCACGTGAAAGTGAATCATTTCAGCTATTTTAAAGACACATACGAAATGCCATCTCAAGAATGATGACGGTGTTTACTCTGACTCTGAGTCTGAGCATGATGCCCTGAGTCAAAGTATTTGCAGATGCCCTTACAAACTTTTTACATGGCCAAGGGCCACTGAAAGTAAGGCGTCATGAGTAAGATGTGGTTAACATTGAACCCTATAAATAACCCTTGCATTTACACTAATAAAGACATCCTTTAACTTCTGGATTAAGTTTATAATTTATCTTATAAAATTTTTGCGTTATCACTTTAATCTATATTAAAGTCAGTTTTCACTTGGGTTCAGTAGGATCATGGCAGCGTGCCATCATCCAAGTGAAACAACCGGGTATACAATTAAAGTATTACCAAAAGCTATATCATAAATTTAAAGTACCATCCTGTCTATTGTCCTCACACAATAGGCGCTAGAAACCACATCCCACCCTTGAAGAAGAACCAGCCCTCTGAAGAAGACCCCCAAATTCAACAAGTGGCGCTCATGGCTGGGACTGCAGATGGTGATCACGCTGAACAGGGGAGCAATCCCAATCAATTATTCATAAATCATCGCCGGGACCAATGGGACACTGAAATGACTGTGTCCCAGATTAATTGGGTGAAGTAACCATTATTACCTATCACAACGATCCCACTTCACCTGAAGAGCTGGAACGTCTTGAGCAGCAGTTGTTAAGAGGGTATCAATTAGGACAAGGGCCCGCGGACAATAGTAGCAACCCTTTTTTACCGCCAATGACACCAAGATGTGTTGTGGATGAGATATATTCCTCATCATTTTAAGTGTAGCTCAGATCCGAAACCTTTTAATTGGGATAGAGAATATCTAACAATACTTAACTTAATTCATACATCCCAACATTAGAAATTCTCAGATGACAATCGCCCACCATCATGCATCCATTACTGAGTTGGTGAACTTCTCTCACAATTCCAGCCAGGCGGGCCAAATTCTAAATGAGTGATTGGAAGCCAACTTCGCTGAGGTCCATTTGAGTTTGGAGGAAAATCACAACTTAGCCACTTGGCCTAATGACCGGGTAGCAGTATTAGCACAAGAGCTAAATGACAGATTGCATCATATCTTTGAAAATTTCTTGGAGGAAAGAGGAGTCACCGAATCTTGGGTCAGCAATATCACTCAGACTTCTATTAATGCTTCAGAGTCCATGAGGCTTAATCATGAAGCCAAAGAGGCACAGTTAAACCATAACAATGAATTACATGACCAGTATTGACTCCTGAGCGCCCAAATTTTGCAGATGAAGGATGAATACACCGGAAAAATAGTTACTGATAAACAAAATTTGAGGACCAACAGGTGAAAAATGAAAAAAATCAAGACTCTATTGATCGTCTTAAGCTAAAGATCAATAATCTCAATGACAATGTTAATGTTATTAATGAGTCAAACAATAATCTTCATGGATAATTGAATCAGTGTAAGAAGGCCATAAAAGAAAAGGACCAAGTGATTTCCACTTTGCAGCTACAAGCTACTGGCCTGAATGAGGAAATTGCGAAATTAAAATTAAAAAACTGAAATCATGTCAATTGGGAAAACAAAATCAACGAGCAAATTCAAGCTCTTGATGACAGGCGTTATCAGTGTGCTACAACCCACTTGATTGAAAAAATTTTCCGAATATTATGAGGACAAAGCTTCAGAAATAACTACCAAAACGGATGCTGGGCCACGTTGACAACTGCCTAGCAATATGGTTGCCTTGGCCAACCCTAGCGCCTCAAACTGGGATACAATGCCCCAACGCCCTAGTACGCCTGGATCTAGTCAACCTAGAAGTAATCATGATAACCAGGAACGGGGAAGCAATAATTATAAACTAGAAAAACCTGCCAGCCTTTGACAAAAATGGAAGTATTACCACATTTGTCAAACGTTTTAAATGGCCATGCATGGGACCAGCGACCGCAACAAAGCAGCCACCATGATTAACTGTTTGGATGAGTGGAGCATTGAGTTGATTATGCCTCACATTAATGAAAATCCAACATATGCCAAAGTCAAGGAGGCCGTGCTTCATAAATTTGGAGGTCCAGAATGGATGTCAACCAGAAAATCCAAGTTTATGAACATCAGCTTCAAGAAAGATGAACCAATTGATGAATTTGTGGATTTATTATATTGCGAAGCTCAAGTTCTCTTAGGCGCGCGGGCTATGGTCAATTTTGACGCCAAGATTGCATTAGAGCATGCGGTAGAACCTTACCCTAATCTATCAAACACCCTATTGCCTGCTTGCATGCATAACCTTATGACATCTGAATTGGTTAACTACTTGTGCAGATGCTCAAAAATTATGGCCCTCCTAATACTGGTTACAGATCAGGAACTGCTGCCTTTGCTGGAAAGCCCTTTGAAACCAATAAGAAGATTGACAGTAATCCACCTATAAGAAATGAGTAAAACTCGAATGCAAGACCCCACAGCCAGTGATTGAAATTACTTGCTTTAATTGCCATCAAAAAGGTCACTATGCTTCCCTATGCCATCAGCAAAATGTCAATGTAGTCCTTCCCAATACCGTGCAAGAGGGGAAAAAGAATAAGCACAATAGATCCAGGACGCTCTATTGTGCCTAAGACACCAGTCCCACCCAATCAACAAGAAAACGATGGCCACAGGGCCTCGTTTAACAATGAAATCGATTCTATTTTAGTATTGAATGAATATTACTCAAATGTACATGCGGTAGCTTGCTCCCAGAGTAAGGTTGTCATATCTGAAGCCTCTGAGGTAGTCGCTAAACCCTATGCGCAACAAATACTTGAGAATATCTTAGGTGATGGGCTGAGCAATGCAGCAGATACCTCAAGCCTGAAAGGGGTCAATATAGCAATGCCAATCAACACATTCATCAATGAATGTCCCAGTATTGGGAATACTCTGAAGCACACTCTTAACTCCCTAGATTCTTCCCATATTCACTTAGTAAACTCTATTGATTCTTATTACTCTGAGTGCACTTATGTGGATATTCTGGTCAACAAGGTTAAAGTTGTAGTTATTGTGTGATAGTGGAGCACCTTTAAACATTGTTTCCACGAAGCTGGTTAAGAAACTGAAAATAGCTCCAGACATTGACCATCATCAAGAATATGGGACCGCAGGCCTTAACAGCACTAAGAGTGAAGGAGCTTACAGCGCTTTGCCACTGCGATTTGGAGCTTTAGTAGCTGTATCTGCTATAGTGCTTCTAAATGCCAATATGAAATATTAATTGGATTTAGTTTAGAAGGACCTATGGGATCTCATGTGATTTTAAAGAAAACATCTTGATGATATTGGGCCAATCACTCTCAATTTATTACTCTCACAACAATATGAAGCCCACAAGCCGTTGTAGGAATTTTATCAATATATCTTATGTCGATGGGATATTACAAGTAGGGTATATTCAGCAGGGGAATCAAAGCCGCCCCATGCCAACTGCCATAAATGAAAATCGAGGAATACCTCTACATGTGAATAAGGATGCGACAATAGCTCCAGGCCATAAACTGGCTATGAGGACCGGAACCACACTGGATATTCTAGAAGGACTGTATGGGGAGGTTGTATCCCTATGGCATTGTTCTCATATGGAACCTAGTGTGACGCCTGGAATAATACTCTTCAGGCACGGAGAGATTGATGTCTTACTAGCAAATTTGACCAGCCAAAATATTATGGTCAAGAAATATCAAGTAGTCACTTTTGTGCATCTGTTTCTGAGGAAAAGTTAATATCAGCTGTCAAATTTGGTGACTTATCTGAGTTTGGCTTACTGACTGAAACCCTTGGGGCACATACTGTAATATCCTGAGAATTATTCACCAGATTATTGGAACAACAGAAGGATGAAGCACTAGAGTTGTTTGAACGGTACTCTGAAATTTTCGCCAAAGATGACCAAGATTTAGGTTGTGCAAAAGGAGCTCAGCATTTTGTTGATACTGGGGATCATATGCCTATTAGAATGAGGCCAATTCGGCGCCCTAGGGCCAGTAACAAAATAGTCGGTGTAGAGCTAGACAAATTGCTGAAAAATGGAATGATAGTGCCATCCAAAAGCCCGTGGGCCAGCCCCATTTTAATCATAAAGAAGAAAGATGGCAGCAATTGAGTTATGATTAATTATCGACACCTCAATGCCATTATAAAAAAGGATTCTTATCCGTTGCCAAGAATTGACAATGCTCTGGACCGCCTAGGAGGGGCGAAGTACTTTACCACAAATGGACCTCATCTCCAGATATTGGCAAATTGAGTTACCACCAGAGGATCAGGAAAAGTGCGCGATGATTTCTGCTCAAGAACTTTTTCAACTGACACACATGCCCCAGGGGCTGTGTAACGCACTGGCAACCTTTCAGCATGCAATGGACACGATTTTGGGGGACCTTAAATTTTCCTGCATTCTGGTGTACCTGAATGACATCAATGTCTTTTCATGAACGTTTCCCGAACATCTGGAGCACCTTGAGCAAGTGTTTGAACGTCTGTTGAAGGCCAATATGAAGATAAAACCTAGAAAATGCCAATTTTTAAAGAACAATTGGAATACCTTGGGTTCATCATTGATTCCAAGGGCTTGTGGCCTTAGCCTCAAAAAAGGTGGAGGCACTAACAATATGCAACCTCCAATGAGTATGAGAGATGTCCAAGTGTTCTTAGGCATAGTAGGATACTATCAAAGATTTGTGGAAGGGTTTATGAAGATTGCCAAGCCTCTATTCCACTTGCTACAAGGAGGAGTTTTGTTTTTGCTGGGCAGAGGAATGCCAACAAGCCTTTGAGGCCTTGAAAAACAAAATGAGCTCAGCGCCTATCCTCCAATATCCCAATTTCAGCAAGCCTTTTTTCATACAAACTGACGCCTCATTACTGCAATTGGTAGTGTGCTATCGCAGATTAAGGATGATGGTGAGGGAGCATCCAGTCGCTTATTGCAGCAGGACGCTGAATAAGCATGAGCATAATTACACAATGACTGAAAGAGAATTTCTGGCTGTCATCTATGTGCTTGTAAACAATTTTGGGTTTACATTCCTGGCACCAAAATCCAATTAGTAATGGATCACAGCTCATTATGATGGCTCCACAATCTCAAGGAACCTGAAGGATGGTTAGCCCACTGGGCTCTGAAATTATAAGTGTAAGATTATGAAATTATTCATAGATCTGGAGCAGCCCATCAATCAGATGGACTCTCACGACTTCTTATTGTAGCTGTCCTGAGCAGCCTGGCTGATGAGCTTCATGAAAAAATGATTAACCAAACATATGGAGACGAACCACCCGAAGTTCAAAAGGTGATCAAGAAAGCATTAATTGACACTGAATATTAAAATGGAATTCTATACAAACTTAAGCCTGATGGACAACGTCAAATCTTCCCAAAACCTTCTGACTGAATGGAGATTATTACACAAGCACACAAGGCCATTGGACATGGGGGAATGACTAAGATGTAGAATTAATCTGAGCCAGTTACTATTGGGATTCCATGCGATTCAATATCCAAGATGTGCTCAAGAAATGTCATTCATGCCAAATCACAAAACCTATGAAGTCAAATGTGAAATATCAGTTGATCAAACCTGACTGGGCCTGTCATACCATATCAATTGATGTAATCAGCCCCTTGCCTGTGAGTAGCCTAGGCAACAAATACATAATTGTTGCTATCAACCATCTAATGAAATGGGTGGAAGCAAAACCAATTTGAGACGTCGGGGCTCTAACTACTTCAAGTTCATTATGGATAATATTATCTATAAGCACAGATGCCCCCAGAAGATCTTGATGGACAACGGCACAAATTTTATTGCCCAAATGGTGCAACGGCTAAATGAGTTGATGGCTATCAAAGGAGTGTTGTCAACACCATACCATCCTGAGACTAATGGTATGGTAGAGCGAGTGAATGGCACTTTAGTTGGCATTTTATGCAAAAATGCAGCCTTGGCACCTTTACAATGGGCAACTTCAATTATTGTGACTGTGTTTGCATACAATATTGGACACCACAGCAGCACAGGCCACTCTCCGTTTTAACTTTTGTATGGTAAACAGCCCGCTCTACCTCCATTATTATACTCAGTACTCAGTTTACCCGACACAATTAACCCAAATAACTATGTCAAACAATTATTGAAGACCCTAATCAAGTTGCAATCTGAAGCTTATCAAAATGTGATTAGTCAAAAAACTATTCAGAAGAGCTATGATGACGCCAAATGGGCTACAGTGAATAAGTTTAATGAAGGAGATTTAGTAGTATATTGTGACACTCATAAGCGCAGGCCGCGCACACAAACTAGCCTCACTCTGGAAGGGTCCATTTATCATTTTGGATAAATTGTCTG
The DNA here is from genome assembly GCA_022478985.1 of Massospora cicadina. Taxonomy (NCBI): domain Eukaryota; kingdom Fungi; phylum Entomophthoromycota; class Entomophthoromycetes; order Entomophthorales; family Entomophthoraceae; genus Massospora; species Massospora cicadina. The sequence continues at coordinate 151,217 of JAKSZP010009255.1, forward strand.
AAAACATATATAACATTAAGGTTCAAGGCGGCTGGGTTGTGAATCAAGTACACGCTAAGTTCCTTCATCCATATCATAAAGAATAATAATGTAAAAAATAATAATAATATTTGCAAGCCGTAGAGTTTAATTAGTTAATTTGATGCCTCGCTGGCATTAGAACTAGGTTCCCCCTCTTTGGTAGGGGGAGTAGAGCGCGATCAAACTGGAGAGAGGCGAATTTCATACAAATCCTGACTATCTAGACCCTGGCGGAGATGTGCCAAACCCAAGAAAGCTTGGCACCAGGCATGCTGACCCTGTTGGCTTAGGAAAAGCCATCAAAATAAAGGGAAAGTCCATTGGTAGGGACTTCAGAATAGGCGGGAGAAATTTGACTCTGGAGTAAACGCCGCCAAAAGGAAGACACAATCGGCAAGAAGACTCTCAAGGCAAGGGTAAATGGAGGGGAGGAACTCCTTTGAGCAAAACATTTGGGAACAGGCCTCATCTAATACCCTGCGCATGTTGGGCATGGTATCAGCGAGGAATGACAAAGGAGGGAAGCGAATGCATGCACCCAAAAGAGCCATCTGGGGGACAAACTTCTTGGGAAGCCCCTTAGCCAAGCTCTTACAAAGGGCTCAGTATAACACCAGGATGCGCCAATCCTTTGAAACCCGAGTCTTGAGGCCCAACGTGATGTGAAAATTGGTATGAACCAAAGCCGGTTCACACCAAATCCTAGCAACAGTGTTAGCAATAATAAGGGCCTGGTTGGCCTCAAAGATATTGTAAGCGGCAACCTTAGGACCATTTACAAGTGTGGATGACAAGTAGGCATTCATGAGCTCCAACATCGAGTCAGCTCAAGACCCAATGAAGCCATGCTGCCCGCGCAAAGGGAGGAAGCAAGATTTTTTGAAGGGAAGACATTAAAAAGTGAAAACAAGAAGTACGGATCAAGATCCTCATCTGAAGTGAATTGATCTTGGATTAGGTTTCTTTGGACTGAACGGCTTCAGAAGGCCAAAGAGATATTGAATATGACAAAAGGGGATACCGCTCAACCCATCGGGATGTTTGACTAACTGCACCTGTGGCCACGGAGGCTTGTTTGGGTTTATTGATTTATGCTATTGCAACAAGTTATGAAACCAAACTTTCTGGTATCGTTGAAGTGTAGCTGGTTGACCCAGCTTGAGGAACCATGGGCAACACGCCCGAGTTGACAATAGCTCACCACATGGACTTTCTTAGCCTTAGGAAGGCTCATCGGTCTGAGGTGGAAAGGCTATTGAGATAACGTTTATACTTGGAGGAGCGCGAAAAGCCAGACATTGTGACCTGAGAAGAAGGGTACCTGCCACTTATATCCAGTCAAGGCGAGGGAAGTGTTGAGTAATTGACTGGACCTAATTGTCAGATATTCAGTAGGGACATAATAAGGTTAGCTGTTCAAATACTTGTTATGGATCATATCAGATATCAGCAATTATGGACCAGGTATATTCTAAGCTTATGCAAAGCTTAGAATCCGCGGCCTAGCAATTTCACTTAATTATATTTGACTATGATGACATGGGCTTGAGGGCTTTGCTTGTTAGGTCAGACTTAGATTAAGTTTTGACTTAATGACTCGGGCATGTGGGCTTTGTTGGTCTATGTCAAAATTAGTTTTTATGTCAGTCGAGTTTTTGATCAAATTAATTACTAATTAGTGATATGAATCGCCTTGGTATGTGCTGCCAATTGCACGTGAAAGTGAATCAGTTCAGCTATTTTGAAGATGCATACAAAATGCCATCTCAAGGATGATGACGGTGTTTACTCTGACTCTGAGGCTGAGCATGATGCCCTGAGCCAAAGTATTTGTAGATGTCCTTACAAACTTTTTATATGGCCAAGGGCCACTGAAAGTAAGGCGTCATGGGTAAGATGTGGTTAACATTGAACCCTATAAATAACCCTTGCATTTACACTAATAAAGACATCCTTTAACTTCTGGATTAAGTTTATAATTTATCTTATAAACTTCTTGCGTTATCACTTTAATCTATATTAAAGTCGGTTTTCACTTGGGTTCAGTAGGATCAGGGCAGCGTGCCATCATCCAAGTGAAACAACCGGGTATACAATTAAAGTATTACCAAAAAGCTATATCATAAATTTAAAGCACCATCCTGTCTATTCTCACACAATAGGCGCTAGAAACCACATCCCACCCTAAATGAAAAACCAGCCCTCTGAAGCAGACCCCCAAATTCAACACCAGCATAATGGCTCATTTATTAATTTCGTTGTATTTGATATGATTGCTGGTTAGTTGCTCCCTAATTGGGTTGAGCCAAAATTAGTATTCCACAAAGCTTGGAAGTAAGTTAAAATGGGGCCAATTGGTGACCCCAAATTAGTATAAGGATCACTGGCGACTAGTAGCTGAGGATGATCTAATTAGTATCAGTCAGCGGAATCAGAGTTTGACGCCAACTGTCATTCATGGACTTTTGTGGGAATTTCCAAGAGAAAACTGATGTATTCTCTTTAATTGTCCATCTATGAATTTGCTGCCTGTACTGATAATCTGATGTTTGTTGGATCAGACAATTATGAGTTTGAGGCGGCCAAGGTTGTTTCTGGTGCCTCATTTATTATAACAATTATCACCTGAATAAGGCAATTCCTAATTAATCGACTGAGACAAGTTGATATGAGATGTTGGTGAGATGCTGAGATATTCTGAGTCAAAGAGAGTGACTGAAGCTGTTTTCAGCACATTAAAATTGACTTGAAGGTTGAATCCAAATTTAACATTTATTTAAATTACATTTATATGGCTCACCATTGACTTAATGCCAAGGGTGAGCAAAAACTAATTCAGATATTGGGAAGGAAAAGGCAAGAGGGTCGACGCCAGGGAAGAGAATAGTGCAGTAGAAGAATAAGAAGAGTGGTTGGCTGGAAGAACCAGCGGAAGTGCCAATAGATCAGTGGTGGTTACAGTAGCCCTGTTGTAAATAGTATGTTACCTGGCACTTCCCTAACAATAAATATATCCCTTTGTCTAATCTACCTTTTGTTTATAAGTTTATATTTCTTTCGTTGGTTGGAGTTTAGGCATGAGGATCCCCAAATGGCATGGTAGACATGCCAAGGGGTTAGCCGGCGCTGCTGGCCCCATTGCCTAAGGTGAAATGGAAAGGGCTGGCCAGTCTTTATACTGGTTGGCCTGCCAACTAGCAGAGCCCATAGTATATTTTCTGACATTGGTGCTCACTACAAATACTCTGCTGGTTGGTGTTGAAGTAGCTAAAGGTTGGTGAAGAGGTGGCAGGGATGTGCCACTGTGGTTTGGTTCTGGTGGTTGTTGATGGAGAGGAGGGGAAAGCTCTGAGCGCCTGCCCCTTGTGCCAAAGCAGGATTTAGGAGGATTATTATCTGGTTAAGTGGGGAAAATGTCACAATTTTAAACAGATGGAATCCTCTAATATTTTAATCGTTATTTAGGATGAAATGGCAAATTCTGGAGAAATGGCACATTGAATGAATTTTGTTGTATTTTATATGATTACTAGTTAGTTGCTCCCCAATTTGGGTTAAGCCAAATTTAGTATTCCACAAGTTTGAAAGTAGGTTTGAGTGGGGACAATGGTGACCCCAAATTAGTATAAGGATCACTGGTGACTAATAGACGAGTATGATCCAATAAATATCAGTCAGTGGAATCTGTGTTTGACGCCAACTGCCATTTGTGGACAGTTGTGGGAATTTTTTAGCAGAAAGCTGATGTATTCGCTTTAATTGTTCATCTATGATTTTGCTGCCTGTACTGATAATTTGATGTCAGTGCATCTGACAATATTGAGTTCAAGGCCAAGGTTGTTTCCGGTGACTCATTTATTATAACAATTATTGCCTAAATAAGGTGATTCCTAATCAATCAACTGCAACAAGTTAAAATGAGATGTCAGCAAGATGCTGAGATATTCTGAGTCAAAACAAGCAACTGAAGCTTTTACCGGTGCATTATTAGCAACTTGAAGCAAAATCCAAATTTGGCATCTATTTAGATTAGTCTTTTATATGGCTCACCAGTGACTTAAAGCTGAGGATGAGCCAAAACTAATTTGGACAATGGGAAGGATGAGGCGAGAGGGTTGATGCCAAGGAAGAGAATAGTGCAGTAAAAGAAGAAGGCTGATTGGCTGGAAGAACCATTAGAAGAGCTGATAGTTGGCAGTGGTTGTAGTAGCCATGTTGTAATAGTATAAATACCTTGCGCTTCCCTTTCAATAAAAATCTCACTTTGCTCATTCTTTTTTATGATTCAAGTTTATATTTATTTTGTTGTTTAGGGAATGAGGCTGGGATCCCCAAATGGCGCGGGTGACATGACAAGGGGTCAGTCAGCACTTCTGGACCTGTGCCTAAGGTAAAACGGCAAGGGCTGACCAGTCTTCATACTAGTTGTCCTGCCAGCTAGCAGAGCTCATAGTCAATTTTCTGACACCAATAGTTTGCTCCAGTGGCAAAGGGTAGGGATCATGAACTGTGATTTTATTTAGGTGATCATAATCCATGCAGGGACAAAGGGAACCATCGGCATTCTTGGCGAAAATGATGGGAGAAGCAACTGGTGATGTCTCTTTGAACAACTACCATTTCTTAAGCATGTCGTCTAACCATACATTAAGAGCAGCCTCCTCCTCCGCTGTGTGTGGGTACAAAGGGCAGTTAATATTTACCACCTGAACTGTTTTTTTATACCCTAGATAAAATTTAGTATGAGGGGGAAACAGTTTGCCTTCTTAGAATCAAAGATACTTTGATATCCCATTAGTGCCTCAGGAAAATCAAATGGAAGGCCCTCAGGGGAAACAAGGGAAGTGATGGAACCGTGGCCTTGAGTTTTTGTAAGAGTATCCACTAAGGGAAACTCGACTTCCCTTTCGGTCATTAGTTAATCTCAACATATTGGACTCCAGGTGAGCTTTAACATGCTGCTGACGCCAACATACCCCTAAGATTACTGGGAACACCAAATTTGGCATTGCAGAGAACAGATTGCAAAAGCTAAAGTGGTGAACAGAGAAAAGTACTGGGCGTCAAACTAGGTATGAGGGCTGGGAGGATGATAAAGTGACCATCACCATAGGATCCAAGTCCATGTCAAGTTTCAACTGGTGTAATAGCTCATCACTCATAAAATTACCTGCTACTCCAGTGTCCACCAAGGCCAAAAAGGACACATGGTGAGCTCCAATACTAATTTTCATTGGCAATAAAAAGTAGGCAAAATTCTCTTTATTGGCAGTTATAGTTGAGTCTGTAGATAAGGAAGTGATGGTACTAAGAGTGGGGGAAACCAATAGGTTTATGACAGGAGTAGCTACTTCATAAGATGGAATGCCGGATATACTGACATGGGCACGTGAGGCATGGCAACTATTTCAAATTAAATTGGACAATAAATTTGGAGCTGAGATTTATCACCAAGGCCACCTCAGTGGCTCCTAGCATAAAGATCCCAATTTGGAGGATGGACTTAAAAATGAGAGGTACTAGGCCATTGTGGCCTTAGTAGAACTTCTTCACAACCCTATTTAGTTGAGAGAAAAGAACCACTGCTACACAAAACTCAGTAAGAAGGGCGGAAATGGCTAAGGATAATGGTTGGTCGATTATGTTAGGCAGATAGCAAGTTAATTTTAGACTGACATGCCAAGTGAAGTTCCAAAGCACCCAAATGACAAGCCCAAATTCCAGTGGCACTGCTACTTGCACAAATGTTATGAAACCAGGTAGAGATTTTGTTACTGAGCGCTCATGAGCCATAGTTGCATATAGGAACCTAGCAAAGAACCAGGTGAACATGGCCATGGGCCCAATTGTGACAGATCAGGGCCAGCCAGATCTGCACATTGACCTCGTGAATATCAGTTCTAATTTGTGTGCAAATTCAGAGGTCAGATTTTGGAAGTCGAACCAATCACAAAAGTCATTAGTAACAAAAGTTGTAGGTAAGGATTTGGGGATTTGAGATAAGGATTGATCCAGTGTATCAAATGCCTGGTGTCTTGAATCCTCCGAGTTTCCACTATGTGGGACTTGAGACTTTCACATGCAACAGTGTGGATGTCGCTTGAGAGCTTAATTTAGGGTTTTAATTTATTAAACCCTTGAAAAATGCTTTAAAAATGAGAAAAAGGTAACTGCAAATACAGTTTCATTTTCTCAATCAGAAAAACACAATAAAAATTAGTTTGCTTGCTTTATAAATTAGTTTCTTTTATAAGAAGAAATTTGGTTGGAATAACCCAAACCATGAGCTCAGCAAGTGAGCTAGGCCAGGCTTTGTCCTTGTTTGCAGCACTATCTTGGGGTCAGGCCTTACTGCTTGCTTGCAGCATCGCCAGAACTCTAGTTTGCAAATGCATAGGGGAATTCAGGGAATGGCATGCAGGTGAGAGGGTGGTTCTCCATGGGAATATCAGTCATGTGGTCGGTGACATGGCTTGTGCTACCCAACTTGTTTGTCACATATTGGCAAGAACCTGTGCATTACATAAAAAACTCAAATACCTTTCTCTATGTCTTATAGGGCCTGGGAAGAAGTAGTGGTTACCATAAGAGAGTAATGGAACTGACATCTCTTGACCATGGTTATAATGGATTTTTTGTTGCCACATTTGCTATGCAAAGTGGGTCAATTATGGGGGGCAACAACTCAGCAAACCATAGTGATCCAGGCGAAACCTAAACCACCTACCATTTCATGTGGCATTATCCATGGAGGTATTAGATAAACTTTACCAAGTAATAGCGCAGGTCCATTTCCAGGCATGGTTGGTTCAGGCAACAGGGGTGAAGCCCCTCTCGCGCTCCAACTAGACCAGGTGGTGGATGCATTACCCCCAGAATTGTCAGGATGGTTCCAGGAACTCATCAAGAAGCAGGATAGTTTACAATTTCCATGGAGGAGTGTGTGGAGTTGATCAACCGGGCGGCATGTCTGGATGAAGCAAAAGATGAGGCCTGGTCATAATTATCAACAGTCAGTCAGGGTCATAGCTCTGTAGAAGAGTATGTGCGGGTCTTTCGTCCATTGGCAAAGGCAGAACTGGTTACAGATTCTCAGTCCTCACGAATGTTCTGCCAGGGGTTGCAGGAAGATTTGCTGGCAGCCTCGGCAGCAGCAAAGGTCCAAGCGATGCTGGGGGAGGTAGTGGCTTTAGCGGTTCAAGTCAAAAAACAATCAGCATTGGCATTGGACTGGTGGGAGGAATTAATGTCACCTGGGAAGGGACAGTCCCCGGTAAGCATCTGTTCCAGTCAAGGTTGGTGGCACCTAGCCCCAAGAAACGTGGGATTTGTTCAAGGGGAGGGCGCTAAGGGAATATGTCAAAATTTACATTAGTCAATTTGCAACTGAAAGACTCGTCCAAAAATAAATTGCCTTCTTTGCTTTATTCTTATCTGTTTATCCTCATAGAGTTGCATATGGATGGGAGAATGAAAAGGGCAATGGCTCTGATAGATACTGGGGCGGAATAGAATTATGTTGAACTGGCATTGGCAGAGCGTTTGAAGCTTCAGGTGCAGGGAGGACTGGTGATGGTTTTTGCAATGCCTCATGAAGGGCACCATCGTGGCATGTATGCCCTTTGGTGAAGGTACAGCATGCCCCTTTTGGGTTTTGGATGCAGTTTTGTGCGATCAAGAACCTGACCACCCAGTAGTGTTTGAGATGCGGTGGTGGCATCATTTCAGACCCCAGATTAATGTGCCTGCCAGTACTTTTACCTTGTCTTCAAGGAGTGGTCCACCAATGAGGTGGAGACTGTTAGTGGGAAACCAGAAGTTATATGAGCCTCAAACCCTGGGGGCCATGCAGGAAGAGGTTTTACCTGCAGAATACCAAGATTTTGTGGGGGTCTTTGGTCCAAAAAGGAATTCGCCGTTTTCCCCCACTGGGCCATTTGCATTCTCTTTCGAGTTTAAGAAAGGGTCTTAACTTCTTTGTGGTTGCCCAGTCTATCTGTTGAATGAACAAGCCAAGACCGCATTGGAGGACCATGTGAGTTCAATGTTGAGTGAAGGTTTTATCAAGACATCAAAATCAGCTGTGGTATCTCCAGTGTTTCTTGTGCCCAAGGCAAGCGGAGAGTTACAGCCATGCATGGATTACCAGAGGTTAAATGAGGTCACAGAACTGGATCCTTACCCAATGCCACTAATGGAGGATATCATGCCAATGGTCACGGGATACAACATTTTCATCAAGCTCAATTTGGCAGATGCACTAACCAGGTCCCTGTGAGGCCAGTGCGCCAAAAATACATGGCATTCAAGTGCCACCTTGGAATGTTCCAATACTAAGTTATGCCATTTGGGCTGCAAAATGCCCTAGCAGTATCTCAACAAATGATTGGCCAAGTACTCTAGCATTTGATCAGCAAGTGTTATATCGCTTATATGGATGACATCCTGGTGTTCTCACGTTCCAAGGAGGCTCATATATATGATGTGCGGGAGGTCCTGAAGGCATTGGCTGAGGCAGGATGATGGCTGAAGACTTCAAAAATGTGAGTTTAACTGGGAGTCAATCAGGTTTCTAGGAAATGTGATATTTGGGAAAGGCCTGAGGGTATGCCTCAATAAGATCCAGGCAGTGCATGCATGGAAGGCTCCAACCGATCAGACAGGGGTGAGAACTTTTCTGGGAATGGTAAATTTCCTCAGGCGGTTCATCAAGTATCTATCAGAGTTAGCACTGCCACTTATGCAACTGACGCAGAGGGTACTGTTCATATGGGGGAAGAAGAGGAGTGGGCATTCAACTTGCTGAAAGAGAAGCTCATTTTGGCGCCAGTCCTTACCCATCCAGATCTGGGAAAATCTTATGTGGTTAAACAGACGCCTCGAATTTCACATTGGGAGCAGTACTCATACAGAAGGGGGAAGATGGGTTGAAGCACCCAGTGTTATTTTAACCAGAAAATGATCCCTGCGGAAATGACTTACCCAATATATGACAAGGAGCTACTGGCGGTGGTTGCGGTGCTGCAGGAGTGGCAACACCACTTGTTGTATGCCTGTCACCCATCATAGTATGCACAGACCATTGGGCACTGGAATATTACTGAGAGCCCAGGAAAATGAATCAGTGCCAAGCCTGTTGGCATGTGGAGCTATATTGATATGATTGCTGAGTGTTATGTTGTCCAGGAGCCGTTAACACCATAGTCAATTGGTTGAGCTGGATGCGGGGCTATCATATGATAAGGCTGAGTTGGAGAAGTACAACACAGCAAACATGTTCCAGGAAAACCAATTTGCCGTGATGGTGAGTGAGAAGGATGAACTGAAGAGGGAAATCTGAAGAAAGCAAAGGAGGTCTTCATCCAGGAACTGGTTATTGACAGAAACAGCAGAGGGTCAGTGGCACAGCCTTCATTGTACATATGGAAGAAAAAATTGAATAATATGTCATGACTCGTGGATATGGGTTCCAAACTCATCACTTCAGTGGAGAAGTTCTGCAGACATTGCATGACCACCCGCTGGTGGGACATCCGGGGGTCATGAAGATGATTGACTTGGTGTGATGGAAGTATTCCTGGGCTAAACTGCAAAAAGATATAAAAGATTATGTGGTGAAGTGCTTGTTTTGAACACACTTGAAGCCCTTGTAAAAGAAGCCTGCGGGTAATTTAGTTCCACTCCAAAATCCAAATTGGCCATGGGGGTCAGTCAGTATGGATTTCATTACAGGGTTACCTAAGATCCAGAGGAAGGATGCAATAATGGTTGTCATCAATCAGTTAACAAAATATGCCGAGTTTTTCCCATGTACCTCAAAATTCTCAGCCAAGGACACCACAAGGGTTTTTATTGATGAGATATCTGCCCATCATGGCCTACTGGCTGAGATCATTTTGGATTGCAGTCCCCAATTTGTATTGAAATTCTGGTCTAGTCTGCTCAGTAATTTAAAGATTCGCCCATGTAGGGCTTCATCATACCATCCTCAGTCTGATGGACAAACAGAGAGGGTAAACTTGATACTGGAACAATACCTCTGGTGCTATTTAATAGACTGGCAGAACAATTGGGTTACATGGATTAAACTCACTCACTTTGCTTACAATAACTATCACCAATTGTCGACAGGAATGTCACCATTCTTTGCTAATCATGGATCAAATCTGGCTTTGTATAGGGAATCAAACGGTGGAGCATGCCAGGGGGCGGACAAATTATCCCAAAGAATGGACAAGATCGGAAGAAAATTGTAAAACAACCTGGAGCATGCCACAGCATGGCAAAAATGATATGCAGATTGATGAAGAGCGCAAGACCCATCATTTGCTCCAGGGGATTGGGTATTGGTACCAGTGAAGAATTATGCAGTATTAGTGAGGAGCTGGAAACTTGGACCAAAGTTCTTAAGCCCATTTAGAGTGATCTGGGTTGTTAACAAGGTGTCATTTAAATTGGACCTCCTGGAAGGTTCAAAAGCCCATCCAGTTATCCATGGGTCTCAACTTTGAGGATTCTGAGGGCAGGGACCATAGAGGACTGGGCCACTGAACCCACAAGAGGAGAACAACCAGGAATATGATTGTGAGCAGATCCTGAAGGAGCGTTGGGTCAGGGGTCACCAGCAATTCCTGGTAAAATGGAAGGGATACTCAGTAGAGGAAGCGACCTGGCAAACAACCAAGGAGTGTGAACGCTGCCTCAAAAATATCTTGAAGTTTCTGTACTTACAAGATGGTGATGTGATTGATTGGGGCCAACTAGATCCACACATCAACCTCATAAATATTGGTTCAAATTCGCGCACAAATTTGGAGGTTGGATTTTGGAAGTCATATCAATCATGAAAGCCACTAGTAACGAAAGTCATAGGTAAGGATTTAGGGATTTGAGAAAGAGGATTGATCTGGTATATTGAACGCCAAGTGTTTCAAATCCTACGAGTTTTCACTATGTGGGACTTTTGACTTTCACATACAACAGCGTGGATGTTGCCCAAGGGCTTAATTTAGGGTTCTAATATTAAACGTTTGAAAAATGCTTTGAAATGAGAAAATGGCAACTGCAAATACAGTTTCGTTTTCTTAATCAGAAAAAACATAGTAAAAATTAATTGTTTGCTTTATGAATTAGTTTATTTTATAAGAAGAATTTGGTCATAATAACCCATTCCATGAGCTCAGCAAGTGAGCTAGGCCAGGCTTTGGCCTTGTTTGCAGCAAAATCTTGGGGTCATGCCTTACTTCTCACTTGCAGCATTACCAGAACTCTAGTCCATGAATGCATAGAGAATTTGGGGAATGGCACACGGGTGAAAGGGTGGTTCTCCATGGGACTATAAGTCACATGGTCAGTGACATGGATGGTGCTACCCAACTCATCTGACACATATTGGCAAGAACCTGTGCGTTACACCCATGGGTTGTTGAATTATAGGCGGGAAAGGTGGTTTAGATTAAACATAATAGAGAACTGGAATTGGGTAGAGGGTTTTTTTTAAAAGTTATATAGAAAATTGACCTACAAAATTCTAAGTACAATGCATCTGGTTAAATAGTGTTTGATTTGGTAGTTGTTAAATCAGGGATTGGGGCCCTCAAATTTCAACCTAACCTGGTAAATTTTTGAGGGAGGAGAAAATAATATCTTCATTCTGAACCAACATCAAGGAAATTGATGGCAGGCTGGGTTGCTATTGATTTGACTGAATGCCAGATCTGAGGCCTTACTACATTTGCAATGGTTAGTGCAACGTCATTTGTCCCAACGGGCAATGTGGATCCCTCAGGGCCACCACACATAGGGGGGGTCCCAAAGGGTTGGAAACAGGTTTAGGATGACCAACTTGCTTATGCCCAATTGCTGGGGCATTCATTCACCCAAGAAAAATTCCTTGAGCGATGATCCCAATTTTATAATGTGGGTTTTGAATTATTGGCAACAATCCCTGATGGTGATACATGCCCATCAGGGACAAAGCCCAACAGTTTTGAGAGGTTTAGAGTCAGCAACCATACTGCTCAATGACTTAATATTATCAGCAATTTCAACTGAGAATTCATTATTTTTACTCCTCCAGCTATCAGTTGCACACCTATCAGGCTTCAATCCCATATATTTTGGAAATTTTGACTTCAATTTTGAGGATTTGGCACCATCAGTTTTATAAAGATCATCCAGCTCAAGGGAATGACAGTTTCCGATGATTTCTGCATAGAATTCCTCTATTTGGCAAACTAACTTGGTAGAGGCAAGCATGGGAACTAGTGGAGGAATCTTCAGAGGGAGTGCTGTTACCCAGCGCTTGTCTACCACGTGGGTGAGGTCACCCTTTTTGATGAGGGTACAGATGCCCTCTTCAAACCCTTTTTGTTAAAAAATGGAAAAATCGCCTGGTCCACACAGAGGGGACGTTCTCCTAGACTTATAGGTGACCCTTTCAGGTGAATAATCACTTATGCTGTCCAAGTAGTAAGTAAGCTGGCAATAGTATCATTGTTTTTATAAGATTTTAATTTTCGGTGAGTGTAAGAAAGCTGAAGTAATTATCCTAAAATTTACGTAAAATCTACTTAAAACACTAACTGATTTTTGTGAAAATTAGGGTGAGGAATTTATTGAATTATTCAATAACATTTGCCAATTCTCACCCACTTGCCCAAGTAAATTAAACTTATCAGACTCAATTAGTTTTGTGTGAGCAATTTGATAAATTATTAGATGATGTTTGTCAATTCTCACACTCAAAGCCCAGATATGTTCAACCTATTAGACTCAAAGGGCTCAGATTTGATAATATTTACCAATTCTCACCCACTCACCTAAATAGATTAAATATACCAGATTCAAAGGTTTCAGATGTCATTCAGTCATTATGTCAGTAAAAGTATTTTATCAAGTTAAATAGCATCTATTACCTGTGCTTTTCTACAGTTTTTATAAACTTTCAGATGATACAAATTAATTAATTTAGATCTTATACTTTAGATAAACAATAACTACTCAGTCAAATCTAATTGCTCAATGGAAGAAATTAAAATAAACCAACCACTTGGGTAAGCCTAAATGAACTTATCAAAACAACCAATAACTAATCACCCCTCAAAACAAAACTACTACTAAATCAACTTAAACTTAACTTGCCAAAATTATTTTATTAATTAGAGGAACCAAATTAGGCAGGCTTTTAAAACTATATAAAAAAACTTTTCTCTCTCGTTGCAATCTCTTTTGCAACCCATTCAATTCAAGTCTGAATCAAGTTTGATAAATCTCATAGAGGAGATTAGTCTGCGCCCATGTCAGGGAGCAGTTGGGCAAGTAAGGTAAGAGGAGCAGGTGGGAGGCCTGCGGCCTCAAACATTTGAAAATGCCCCAGAGAAACTGGCGGAATAGAAAAAAATTTTTAAAAAAACTGGCGGTCCCTATTTCCCCAGAAATCCTCACTTGGCAAGCACAATGCAACCAGTACATCAATACGCCGCACTCCCAGCCACTTTTGTTGGTAGAATCTGGAGTCCGCATATTTCTGGACATCCAACAAAAAGCTTTATGGGAAAAATTTTGTGGGGATGTGCACACTTTTTTCCTGACTGTGGTGTACATCGCACCTCATTCCATGTCACATGGCCGGCTGGTCCTAGGTTTCGAAAACAAGGAGGCAGCAGATGAGGCTGCTGCAGTGTGCATAGTGATCGACCTCCCTGAAGGGCAATGGGTCATCAAAACAAAATGCACTAGATGGACAAAATCCAACAAAATTTTCCTCACGTTTGACTTCTTGCCTACTATGGTAAAACGTGACATTTTGGAACAATACCTGAAAGATGGTCTCACCATCTATGGCGAAATACAATCTTTTGAAATGCAACACTTTATGCTGATGCCACACCTTTGCACTGTCAAAGCCATTGCAGTTCTGACCCCAACCGAGGAGATCGTGAAGGACCTAACCCAGATCCTGCACTCCACTTTTATTAACATTGAAGGGCATACCACCCACCCTTTCCAGGTAACCGTGGACAGCGCGCCCCCCATCTGCACCCACTGTGATGCATTCAGCCATAAGGCACGCACATGCCCCACCAAGGAGGGCGTCACATTCCAATAGTACCCCTCAGTGGCCATGGCCAGCGGAGAGGCGCACTACAAACCAACTGTAAGCACCAAAGAGGCTTTCCCGTGGGGAGCACAAGGCTGCTACCTTCTGGTAAAACCTATTTCCCCGCAAGAGCAGAAGAAGGCCAAGCAGGCCCGCAGGGCCGCGGCCAAGGAAGTGGCCAAAGTCACCACTGCTATCCCACACTCCCAACGCCAGGAGGACATCGAAACCTTCGCAGCAGAAGCAAATTGGGAATCCACCAACCAATCAGATTGGGAAGCCCATACCAATTGGGCCACCCAATCTGAGGAGCTAATGGGTGACTTGAATTCTCCCAATCTTTGCAACCAAGCACCAGTTAAAACTGAATTGGCCTTCAACCTACCTGAAAGATTTTTTTTGCCCCGCTTGATGGTGCAACAAACTCATCTGCACCGCAAAAGATTTGTCCAAAATCGGGGAAACAAAAAGCAAAGGCAAAAGCCAACGCAAACCTTTCTGCAAAAATTAACAAAGATACTGATAGTGTTGCTGCAAACACCCACGCTGCCATGAAGGCCCATGGGGTTCTAGAGGAGGCTAGTGGGCCCGGTTGCCCACCCCCTTGCACATAAGGTGTGATGGGGGAAACCTTCACTTTAGGGACATTGAATATCGCTGGACTCAAGGCCTCACCGTCTGGGCTAGGAAACTGAGTTTTTTACAACAAAATTTATCCATGGATATCCTGGCCATCCAGGAGTCCCACTGTCCATGAGGTTCCGAGGAGGCTTGGAAAACAATGCTCCTCCCATCCCTATCCTTTTGGTCAAAGCACTGTGGGGTGCTAATTTGGAAAAATAATTTTTTCAAATTTTTATGTTGGAAACCTTCCTCAATGGCTGAGTCCTCATTGTCACCTTTTTGTGGGCTGACGTGGTATATGCTATTATCAACATCTATGCCCCAAATGGTGCATGAGAGCATCAGGAATTTTTCTTGTTGGTCAAATCCCTCCTGCTACCCTCAGACCCTTTCATAGTTGGTGACATGAACTGTTGGCTAAATACTCCAATGGACCGGTGGCCTTCCTCCTCCCACGCCCCCCAGGGCCACGTTGAACTTCACGTTCTAAAGGCCACCCTTGGGTTAATGGATGCACTGCCATGGCAAGCCCCGCTGCTTGAGAACATGATGTGCCCCCACGTCCACAACGGCCAATTAAGGTCCATGTCCTGCATTGACCTTATCCTTATGCCAGTGAAATTCCAACCCCACATATCCCACTTTAAAACAACAAAAATGGAATTCTCTGACCATCGACTGGTCTCAATAACCTACCACCTACCTGTCACAGCTGCTAAGGCCCCACATTGGTGCAAAATCCGCCCCCCGAGCTCGTGTCGCCAGGATTTTCCACATGGGTGGAATCAGCAACTTTGGCAAAAGAGTTTGTTGCACCATTTTGTGTGGACCCCATTTCCACATGGGCAACTTTCAGAGAAGATACCATCCGCCAATCTCGCCACCTCTCCTCCAGACACTCACGAGCCACATTAGCTGTCATTTTTTGTGCTCTAGCAGAGTTGGCACACCTGGAGTCCAACATCCCAGCTACAGGATACAGCTCTGCATGGGGCTGGAAGTGGGTGGAGGCAGCTGCCCACCTCAACGCGCTCAAAAGGCAACACAAACATCAGGTTTGTGTTCAGTACAGGGCCAAACATATCACAAAAGGTGACAAGTGCACCGCATATTTTTTTAAAAATTTTTTGCACCACGCCAGAGCGTGGCCTGCACACAGGTGCGAAGATCAGATGATTCCATTGTGGATACGCCAGCTAAAGTGGCAATCGAAACACAAAAGTATTACTCCAAGTTGTACCAATCTGATCCAATTCAGCTGGCTGAAGTGGCAGAATTTCTTGACTAAGCCCACATCTGCACCATTTCCCAATACCCAGAAATAATGAATTTGATTACTCCGAACAAATTATGGACAGCCATTCATGGTGCACCAAACCAAAAATGCCCAGGCCTGGATGGCATTCCATATGAATTCTATAAAAAGTACTTCAAATATATATCCCCACTACTGTTGGCCTCACTTAACCAGAGCCTTTTGGAAATGCACCTCCTGCCAGGAGGACAAGAGGCCTTCACCATCACACTCTTTAAGAAAGGGGACAAGCTAGACTTAGCCAACTGGCGCCCCATTTCTTTAACTAACACGGATACAAAAATTTTAATAAAAATCATGGCTAACCGTTTAGGGATGTAGCATCTGCCACCATCTCCCCAGAACAATTCAGTTTCATACCCAGAAGGTCAATTTGGGACAACGTGCACTCGGTGGCCAACGCGTGCCAGTCCACAGCCTCTGGGGCACTGGCATTCTTAGACCAACAGAAAGCCTACGATAGAGTAAACTGGGAATACCTCAGGTCCTGCCTCCATCAATTCTGCTTACCTCCTTGCTTTATCAACTGGGTGATGCTGCTCACAGAATCTGCAACAATGGCAGTACATAGCCCTGGCTTCCTAACAGAAGTAGTCCGCCCTCAATGGGGCTTGCGACAAGGGGACCCCTTAGCCCACTCTTATACAACTTCAGCCTTGACCCACTATTTCAAAACGTGAATGCCCAACTCACTGGGGTCCATGTGCCAGGACAAGCCCCAGTCAATATGATGGCGTTTGCAGATGACTGTGTGGTGGGGGTGTCTAATAATAAAGATGCACGCGCACTTGGAGCTCTCATCCAGGAGTATTACCAGGTAAGTAATGCTGCACTGAACACCTCCAAAACTGAAATCATCCTCCTTGGTCAGTATCAAAACTGCTGGGCCCCTGCAACCAGTGCCCAGCCCGGCCCATCTGCTCATAAACGCGCTCACCCTCCCAGCTCACTCCACACCACCCCACTGGTGCTCCCCTTTGTGCCACACCATACTATAGGGCCAGTCTGCCATCTGGGCGTGTGGGTGGAGGCAGGCAGATACATATCAGCAGTAATGGAGAGTCGTATTCTAGATAACATGATGAAGCGCATCGCCTCCCTCAGAGCCCACCCTACTTACCTTACTGGTAGGGTCGTTTTGACCAACTCTATGCTCCTCTCCAAAGTCTGGTTTGGAGCCCACACCATCCCCTTCTCCCCAAGCTTCTTCAAATCCTTGTATGCCCTGCTGCAAGGATGGCTATAGTCAGGCCGCCCTCCACCAGTATGGTTAGAAGTCATGTTTGGCCCTCATCAGCATGGTGGCATGGGCCTGCTTGACTTAAGAGCCTATGCGACCAAGATCTTGGGTACCTGGATTGCAGCTGTCACTGCCCCTACACTCCCCTCCCAACACTGGTCCCATGTGGCCTGCTCCAACTTCTCCTGCACCTTGGGCCTCAACAATCCATTGAACCCCCACTCCCTGATGAAATACCTGGCTTCACACCCATTGGCCACAGGTCCTCACAGTACTAAAACCCACTACAAATGAATCTTACTCTCCATTCGGAGCACTGAGTGGAGAATTTGTATTAGTGGATATACAACCAGAAGAGGCCACCCCTCTCCTCAGTTCACACAAGAGGTACAGGGGCTACCCATCCATGATGGCATGATCCCCATACGGCCCCATGTCCTATCCAGGGTGGACTATCTGGATATGGACATCCCTTACTCCATTGAGACCCAAAAAACCATCTGGAAATATGCTCACCATCCTCTGTTGCAGCCTCAAATCTGCTCCCACGTGTGGCGCTGCCTGAGGTGGATGTACCATACAGCTGAGCACTCTAACACTTTACACTCATCCTGCATTGTGTGTGGCCAGTATGGAATGCTGTTCCACTTCCTGGAGAAGTGTCCTACCTCTAAAGTGATATGGCGTGAAGTTCAACATCTGCTGGGCCAGAATCAAACACATCCCTTCAGTCTGTCAAGAGATATATTTGCTTTATCAATGGCCTCCCCCTTCCACCCACCCTCCATGCTCTGGTGGTTGCAATCGCCATGTGGACCATCCACACGATTGTCTTGGATGCCATTGCAGGCTCCACCCCCACCCTCCCAGAAGCTGTCAACAGATTCTGGTCTCATTTGGTGAACCACTTTCAGGCGTGGATATTTGGATACCTCCCACCATGCTGCTGACAGCTGGTATCCTCCTGGTTCCCAGTTTGGTTCATCAAATCAGACCCCTTCCTCCACACGTGTTCAATTATGGGTACAGCCCCTTCACGCGTTCCCTCCCCTTCCCCATAAGTGGTGTTCCCACTGGCAACAAGAGATAGCATCACTTCTCTGGGGTGCCTTCCCTGTTACTAAGTGTTGTCTCAGTTGAGTCAATTTTGGAAGTGTCCGTCCCATGGTCAGCCTTCCCTGCAATAAATTTAAAAATTTAAAACTATATAAAACTTACATCCAGATACTCATGCTTTGCTACTGTGATTAAAGTTTATCAGATGATTGATATTGATAAGCTACTAAACTGCTTAGCTAAAACCATTGAACAAACTAAATCAACCAAACTCCAACTGCTTCATAAAACTAAGCTTATCAGAATCAAAACAAAAAACCATCAGCCACTTATTAATAACTAAAACATTAAGTTGATTAAATCTAACCAATCACCAACTGCTTTGTATTTATTAAAACAAATCTAAATCTATTGAAACGATTAAAACTATCATTCAATTAACCAATCCACTTAATTATTGAAATTATAAATCATTAACTGCTCATTAAAACCTTTATGATTATTAATCATCCAAGACCACCAACCACCCGCCAAAACCATTTAAAATTGAACCAACCGAATATCTAACTGCTCAGTCGTAACGTTATACCAACTTCCATTAAAACACATAAGATTTTCACTTGTTCCAAATAAAACTTTTTATTTTACCATGAAAAATAATAAATCCTTTCTTATTGCACATCTATAGTATCTAGTGAATACCTATGTAAAGTTTCATCTTTCTATACCTTATCATAGTTGAGATACAGTGATGAGTGAGTGGGCTTTGACAAATATCTTATAAACTATTTATCAGATTTTGGCTGAGTAAAAGTTCCTGTGTTTCGTAAGCAGAAATGAAACATATACATTTGGAATAATCATGCGATTAATGTTTGATCAAATTCCAAGATGTAGGGGTATAAATAGTCAACTGAATTAACTTCAAGATCATGTTCAGCTTAGTTTTATTTTATATTTTATCAGCTTCCGTTTTAAACCTCGGCCTAGCTAAAAGCGGCGTCGCTTACTTGGGAGCTGGGGAACTTGGCTCCGATATTTCACTTGTACCAATCAAATTACTTTATGATAAAGCCATTGGAAAGGATTCACCATTCAAATCCATCCCACCCTCTAAGTACAATGATTTTCTCAACCAAAGATATGTTTCTAAGCAACTTGAAATAAAACGTCCTAGTATTTTTCTGAAATATTACTGTTTAAATTGCTATCGTCTTGTTTGGAAGAAAGTCACTGAAAGATGGTGGTTGGTATGACCTTACTCGTTGCACGAGCTGTGTAAGAAATATTACATGTCATCGAGAGCCTCTCGCAGTTAAAATTCGAATGATGGATTACTCTTTCTCGGGAATTGATTATGAACTTATGACCAGGATGATTGGTTGGACAAATGCCAATTTGACCTATCAAAACTACATCCACTCTAAAGCTCAAGTTCCACGTGGAAGTAAAACTAGCGTAGCTTTTATCCCAAAGATGGTTCGCCTTGAAGCCAAAATTGACATATGTGATTATATGAAATTCTACCGTTGGCCTTTCAATTCATTAAGTACCAGATGTTTTCCCTATTACCTTACGATTATCATTCCGGTTGTTGCTAAAGATGTTCAAACAAAGGCATTTGGGAGAGTATTGGTTCTTAATTGCGCCAAAATCTGAGATTTTAAATTATCGCCGTAGCTTTGTTTAAATTCGTTGAACATTTTTTTAAATAAATGTTTTATTTTTACTTATATCTTTATCTATCCTTTCTTTAATCAACTTTATCTCGATATATTATTTTTAATTTAGATCTTCACTATTATTTAATGCAATTTATACACGCTGATTTATCTTTTAATAATTAACCTTTTATACTGGATAGAATTTCTAAAGATTTACTAATGGATGAAACAATCTTTAGACCACTAGCGCTAAAAAATGAAGCAATCTTAAGGGAAGATTTTAGAAGATTTTATATTTCCATCTAGTTAACTAGTAAAATACCCATGCTTCGCTACGGTACTTATAGCTTACCAGACGATTCAAATCATTAATTTAGATTTTATATAGTGATGTTACACGGCATTGCTCAGGTTTAATAAACAAAAAATTCGAAATGATTAAATTAAATTTTTAACTGACTTCGAAAAAGGAGGAGGTTCTCATTAAACCTGTATCTATTTTTCTGTTTGTTCACGCATTACTCCGAAACCACTGAACTAATTTGAATGAAATTTTTTAATGAAAGAGGATGATCCCATGGTGGACCATTCAATTTTGTAAGGATTGGTCCAGTAACTGACTAGTAGTTTAGTTTTTCTAGATATTTTTTATATACAGTATTAATCAGATTCGTTAAAATTATTCGAGGTAGGCATGTTAGGGGCCCAACTCTACCAATTTACATAATAGTGCAGCTTCGAAATTCTGGGAGTTTTATGACGCCAGCGCAATAAACTATCTTAATTTACATCACTTCAAAATGTGTTTAGATGTATTGAGCATATGAGTTTTAAAACCAAAAGTCTGAAAATTTGGCGAGTGTATCTAGAAAAATATGGAAATTTTGAAGTCAATTAATTGAATATGTCTTTTAACAATAGTA
Source organism: Massospora cicadina (assembly GCA_022478985.1). NCBI lineage: Eukaryota > Fungi > Entomophthoromycota > Entomophthoromycetes > Entomophthorales > Entomophthoraceae > Massospora > Massospora cicadina. The sequence continues at coordinate 172,161 of JAKSZP010009255.1, forward strand.
AATCCAGATAAAAAATAAATGAAATTATACTCGCAACCTTTATAATCAACAAGGATTTAAATTAGTAATAATATAGCTAATGCATAATGAAATTAATAACAAATTTTTTTTTAATTTTTATTCGAGGTGGGCCGACCTGGGGACGATACCGCACCGATTAGGGGAGTGAAGAAAATGGGAAAGGAGGATAAAATCCGGAAAACCTCCATGCGCGGCGTATGATAGGCCAGGAACTCCATGGACCGCCTTTGCCATTCGCTATCTCGGTTCGGGGCATTGGTGCGCAACACCAACACAATCATAATTGTCCCCTACCCAAAGTTCAAATACCGGAATCGAACTCGGGGAGGCAGCAGTAGAGGGTCCATACTCTACCATCGGGGTATCCTCCCCTAAAATTAATAACAAATTCTACATTATAAAATTTATTTTTCTAATAAACATCATATAATGGGTTGGCAAAAAAATATTGCTACTCAAAAGATAAGTGTAACAAACATCTTCAAATGGTAAGTAATTGCTCAAATATATAATTATGGCAATAAAAAATAAGTGATTACTTAAGATTCTACAATATATATTGTTGGAATTAGGATTTTGGTTTGCTTGCTGGTGCATTTTTACACCTGAATTACAACAACTATTTGCAGGAGAAGTATGTTTCTCTACTATAGGATAAATTTTTTAGGGTTTTACTAGACCACTTGTAATTAAAATACTAACACTTCAATTAAATAAAATGTTGGTTTTTATAAGATTTTTATTATTAATAGTTGAGGGGTCAAGAAGCAAACCCACTTTAAATCTTTATGCCTAGTATATAAATGTATCAAGACTTGAAGTGAATGATGTAAAAAATTTAAGTTAGGTTAGGAATAGCCAAATTAGGAAATATGGGGTTTGGATCTATTAGAGCTTTAAAACTTTTCCTCACTTCAATGAGATAGCTGATGGATGGGCATTAACTGGTATAATAACCCCATGGGATAACAATTTAATATAACTTATTCAATCAGATATCATGACCTCAGAATGGTTTCCCTGATTTTGCCACAGGGTTGGCGCAACCTGACTACCAACAATTGAGCATTTTGGCTGAGGTGAGTGAATAGAAGGATTACCCTGATTTTAGGAATTCTACCAAGAATTAGCATAGGTCTTTTGTGATGATCAACAATTGTTACATGAATCTCATAAAAGGTGGGAATTATGAGATTCATGTGTGTCAATAGTTGCAATTCTGTTATTCAGAGTAGGATTTTCCTATTTGGGTCAATAATGGAATAAAATTAAATAAATTATTTATTTGATTGTTTATCTGTTATGAGGTTCCCCTCCAATTCTCTGTCAAGTTGCCTGGATGCCATCAATTTTGGAGGCTTTTGCACCCCTCATTACCTACAATTCATTTAGCCTTTTTTGGTAGTATTTCAATCTGAGGTCAGCCCTAATAGACCTCAGTATTAAAATTTTATTCTGACTTTGAGTCTATTCCCAATAAAGGCCACTATTTGCTGAATTTGTTTATTTAATTTTATTTATTTAAGCAAGGATTGGGGGTGCAAATGGCAGTGCAATGAGGAGGAGAGGAAAGGGGTGGACGCGCTGGGATCCTCTTGATAGTGGCCTTGCCCTGGTGAGAGGGGAAGGAGCCAGAGTAGCCCGAGGTGACAGAGGCCAGTTGACCACATCTCAGCTGGGTAACCCCAAGGTGACAGAGGCCGTAGGGATGCACCTTGGCCCAGGGGCCCATAGTGACAGAGGCCAGTGCACTGCACCTCAGTCTGGATGCCTGGCAAGGCCATCCATTTGGACAGGACCATACGGAGTTGGTATGGCCACATATGGGGGTGGTGGTTTAGGGCCGGTGGCAGGCTGGGCCTTGGGAGCCCCATCCGTTACATTATTTCAATACTCACCTTTTCTTCAGTGGGCTGTGGTTACCAGCCATCCCGCAAGATGGGCCACAGTCAATGTACCAAGCATCAGTGTGGACATTGATCCTTTTTGTGGGTTTTGTGGGGCCTTCCCACAAAAAGGATGGGGAGCTTGGGGGGTGGGCTGGACTACTGGTGGTTGATGGCCTCTTGTGCCCACCAGGAGACCTCCAGAGAACCCGTTGATTTGATTCTGGGGCTCTGGACATCCAGTCAGTTCCCCCAAGTTGCTCATGGAAAAAGGTCCTCTGTCAGCTAGGTCATTGGTCACTGCTTGCCTGCTCTGCCAGTTCAGGTCAGGATCCACTGGGGTTTTACAGGAGGGTAATGTAACAATCGACAATTGTTACATGAATCTCATAAGGTGGGAATTATGAGATTTATGTGTGTCATTAGTTACAATTCCATTATTCAAGTAGGATTTTCCTATTTGGGTCAATAATGGAATAAAATAAATAAATTATTTATCTGATTGGTGTTCATTCTGAGGTTCCCCTCCAATTCTCCATTGAGTTGCCTGGATGCCATCAATTCTGGAGGCTTTTTCACCCCTCATTACCTACAATTCATTTAGCCTTTTTTGGTAGTATTTCAATCTGAGGTCAGCCCCAATGGACCTCAGTATTAAAATTCTATTCTGACTTTGAGTCCATTCCCAATAAAGGCCACTATTTGCTGGATTTATTATTTAGTTTTATATATTTAAGTAAGGACTGGGGGTGCAAATGGTGGTGCGATGAGGAGGAGAGGAAAGGGGGTGGACGCGCCGGGATCCTCTTGAGAGTGGCCTTGCCCTGGTGAGAGGGGAAGGAGCCAGAGTGGCCCAAGGTGACAGAGGCTGGTTGACCGCACCTCAGCTGGGTAACCCCAAGGTGACAGAGGCCGTAGGGATGCACCTTGGCCCAGGGGCCCATAGCGATAGAGACCAGTGCACCGCACCTCAGCCTGGATGCCTGGCAAGGCCATCCATTTGGACAGGACCATATGGAGTTGGTATGGCCACATATGGGGGTAATGGTTTAGGTTTGTTGGCAGGATGGGCTTTGGGAGCCCCATCCGTTACATCTTTTAGCTGATGCTACCCTCATCTGACCTGAAAATCACTCTTATTACACAATTGGACTTGTAATTGTCTGACATTACCCCCTTCAAGAGTGGTAGGGGGAATAAGGATGCAAGAACCATCCATGCACTTGGTTAATGATATTTCCAGAAGCAAAGGATTTTTGGAGTACTCATCCCCTCGCTTATAGGTAATAACAAAAGGCTCTTCCCAGATGGACCCAAGCTTTTCCCTTATAGGTATGATATGGTTTTGATAGTAGAGTACCAAGTCTGACACTTGGAAGGGAGGGAGAAGTAGCCAGAGCTCATTAGAAGCTTGGACCTCTTTAGTGACAGTTTTGGTAAATTAGTCATTGCCTCAGAATGAAACTAGATGATATGCTGCGCCACCTTCCTCATGGCTTGATCCAAATCATCAATCCTAGATGAGAAAACATCTTTGGCCAGTAATATAACGGATCAGGTGGCATTTGATCTGAATATTGCTTTAATACAAAGGGCCTTGAACTCAAGGAAGTAAGAGTTAATGAGAGTTGACATCCCAAACCCAAAATGCATTTAAGAAAATATGATGTCAGGCTTATGCACGGCATGGATGATGATCTGGTGGGATGTGGAGTCTTCACAAGTGATGTGCTAGACAGTGTTCAAGAGAGTCTAGCATAGGAGGGAGCTTACACAACACTTGTGGAGAGCTATTTGTTAGAGGATGTTTGGCCCTGAATTGCCAGTTGCATCTTCTATGAAAACATTAGAAAATATAATAAAAATTGATTGCTAATTAAAGATATTATTTTAATAAAATTAAAAGTATCAGATTGGATCTTTCTCGTAACAATCACTTTAGTTACTACAATTCAATTCAAACAGCAATTTTTGATAATCACACAGGAGAGATGGGCGATTTTCATAATAAATCTAATACAACTTGGGTGAGCGTCGCATCAAGAGGTGCGCAAAACGGTGCACCCAATGGCAAGAAGCTCCCTGGAGGGGGACCAGGAACCCAAGCCGCCAAGAAACCACAAACTCAGACACCATCCGGGTTTATGGTGTTTACTATAAAACAAGATCAATACATGTATATCCAATGTAACCACCCCCTTTCAAAGGTGGAGCACAGGCTCTGACTCTTCCTTGGGGTGAGTCCCCGACCCTGTGGGAGAAAACATGCGAAGCACAGACCTCCCTTTTCCCCCACGCAGTATATGTTGCCACCAACAACATGGGCTGCAGCTGGTTCAATATTGGTTTCAAAACAGCCAAAGAAGCGGAGGCCACAGTAAAAGTCTGCGTCAAAATTGCCCTTCCCAAGGGCAAAAAAATAGTGCACACCATGCGCACCAGATGGAACAAAGAAAAAACTTTGTTCATCTCATCCAACTTTCTCCTACAAACCTTCCCCATAAGGTAATCGAGGAGGGGCTCCGCAAAGGGCTCATAGCCTACAGAGAAATTATGCAACTCAAATTACAACGATCTCGCCTGATGCCAGCTCTGTGCACAGGCAAAGCTATCGCCATGATCAACCCATTCCCTCAAGTGGAAGATGGCTTATCAAAAATCCCCCATACAGCAGAGTTTCACTTTGTGGATGGGGGACAGTCATCTGCATTCTGAGTTACACTGGAACGTGCACCACCTATATGCAACCACTTCAGTTCATTGGGACACAAGGAACACGCATGCCCCATGAAGGAAGGATTAATGGAAACAGACTACTGTGAGGAAGCCATGGATGAAAGTAGTGAAAACTTCGCCAGAATGACCGATGGTCACCACCCATTCCGCTGGGGTGAAGGTGGACTTTACTCCATCGTGGACCCAGTTACACATAAACAACACAAAGTGGCACAAAAAGCCTGCAAGCAGGCAGCGGCCGAGGCAGCAGCACACGCGGAATCATCCATTGACCCCAGACAAATTCAAGAGAATATTTTGGATATTCACTGAGCCAACCAATCAGAACAATATTCCCAGGTTGAAAATTTTCACAGCAATTTGACTGAGTCACCAAGCGACATCAATCATGCACACTTTGAGGAAAAATTCAACTGCAATATGGGCGAAATGCAGTTCACGATTCTCCAAATTTGAACCTCAAAATTACAGAACCCAATTAGCACCCCATATTGAACCATCATGAGATACGTGCGGGAAAAGATAACACAAATTCCAAAAACTGAAATTCCCGTGAAAATTGAGTCAGATCAAGGGAACTGACATTTCCACTGAGAGAGTTGAAGTATAGACGCAGAACATGGCTAAAATGAGCTGCAGTGGGTTAGGGCCAGAGGGCCCTCCCAACTGCTCCTGAGGCGCCGTGGGCTCCTCAGTGTCAATAGGGACACTAAACATCGTGGGAGCCAGGGCTCAAACGTCCCAAGCCAAAAAGCTGGACTTCCTGCGAAAACCCCCTGTAGACATCTTGGCCATCCAAGAAACCCACTGTCTACAAGGGGAAGAAGGATCCTGGTCAGCCAGGGTCTCACCATCACAATTGGTATGGATGTCTCACTGTTGGGTGATTGTCCAAAATAACAAAAAATTAAAAATTACAAACTCCTTGTCATACCTTCACAGCTGCGTCCTGGTAGCAACAATCACATGCCAAGAGGAAACAATCTTGATAGCATGCATCTATGCGCCATGCACTGCAGCTGAGAAAAAAATTTCTCGAAACTGTTACAACACTCACCCTCCCACCAGATACCATCCTTTTGGGTGACTTTAACTGCTGAGATAACCCCGACATGGACCAATGGCTGAACCCCAGGGGATACCCACCGGGACACATCAAATTCTGCACAATGAAGGCATCCCTTGGCCTACAGGATGCCCCTCCCCCTGGATCACCACTCCTTCCCCACATGACATGGCCCAACATAAATGAGGGAACGCTCATATCAATGAGCCGCATCAATCACATCCTTGTTCTGCAATCCCAACAATCAAGAATTCCAAATTTACAACAAAAAAGTCAATTTTTCTGACCACCAACTTGTTTCAGTACAGTTATCGCCAACCTGAACCCATGCACAGGTGTCGCCCTGGAGAAAGTTACACCCAAAAACATAAAGTTACCCAAAATAACCAAATGGGTTGAACACGAGGCCATGAACCAAGAATTCACAGCCCCATTTACTTCAGATCCCATTGCAACATGGGCAAATTTTAAAAAGGAACTAATCAACAAAACATGACATATCGCATCACATAAGTACACCACCAATACAGCCACAATCAGGCGTACCTTGGAGGAACTGGACCACCTCAAGCATAACACTCTGAGACCTGGTTATAACCTCAACTGGGGATGCAAATAGGCGGAAATATCCGCCCAACTAAACACCCTCATCTTCGAGCGCCAACACAGAATCAAAGTATTGAACAAAGCTAAGTTCATAAAGGAAGGAGAAACACGTTTGACATATTTCTTCCACCAATTCCACTCCTGCGGCAACCAGACCATGTGCACACAGGTCCGCAAGACCAACGGTACTGTGGCAACTGACCCTGAGGAGGTCAAGGAGGAAGTAAACCGCTATTACACCAAATTATACCGCGATATGCCAACAGACCCACAAAAATCACAAAATTTATAAAAACTGCTAGAATACAAAGTACACCGACGAACTATAATATTCTAAATCTAATTACATGGGAGGAGCTTTTGGGATACAATCCGCGGTGCACCACGTAGGAAATGCCAAGGGCCTGATGGGATACCCTATGAATTTAAAAAAATATTTTCAACAAATTACCCCCTCCTATTGGTGTCTATGAACCAGTGCTTGCCTGAAACACGCCTCATACCTGGTGGCCATGAATCATATATATCATAATCTTGTATAAAAGGGTGACAGATTGGACCTGGCCAACTGGTGTCCAATCACTATCTAATACTGACACAAAAATTATAACGAAAATTTTAGCAGCCAGATTAGGCGCAATTGCCTCTGACGTCCTATCACCCAACCAGTTTGGGTTTATACCAGGGCGCTCAATCTGGAACAACATACACCCTGTTGCAAACATATGTCAGTCCAAAGCAACTGGAGCCCTAGTCTTCTTAGACCAGGAAAAGGCATATGACCACGTTAGCTGGCCATACCTAAAGGAATGCCTACACGCTTTCAAACTCCCACCCAGATTCATAAACTGGGCGATGCTCCTCACAGAATCTGCAACCATGGCTCTATGCAGCCCTGGCTTCCTAACTAACAAGATCACACCACACAGAGGGCTCAAATAAGGGGACCCCCTCAGCCCACTACTGTATAATTTCAGTTTTGATCCACTCCTTCGCATAACTGACTCACGCCCAATAGGCATAACTGCACAAGGACAGCCAACAGTTAAGATACTGGCCTTCGAGGATGACTGTGTGGCAGGTATAGCTAACAACAATGATGCCCGACAGCTGGAACGCACCCTAGAGGAATACTACATGGTGAGCAACGCATCGCTCAACAAAAGGAAAACAGAAATCATTCTCTTAGGCAAGTACACTTACAACTGGGCTACAACACAGAACCTCATACCCCATACGAAGGAAAAACCCACTTATCTTACCCTTTGCATCACCTCCCACCACCACTCCTGTCCGCCACCTTGGGATATGGCTGAAAACAGGGGGATATGCCAATGAGACAATGGAAAGCAACCTACTACAGCGGGTATCCAAACGCGTCACCTCTCTCAAGGGAAGATCCCCAGGACTAATGGGGCGAGTAGCAGTTGCTAACTCACTCATCCTCCCAATACTATGGTACCCTGCCCACGCGATCGCCTTCTCACCCACCTTTATAACATCAATCCGCGCGCTCATCCAGGGCTGGCTGTGGCCCAGATCCCATCCTCCCATACGGATGGAAACACTCTTTGGCCCACGCTCAAGTGGAGGCATGGGACTAATAGATTTTGAGAGCCACGCCAACCGCATCCTGGGTACCTGGATAAAGGAAGTCCTTGCCCCAGACCTCCCACAAAAACACTAGTCCAGGGCAGCAAGAATTAACTTCGCACAGGCGCTCAAATTAACCAACACACATAGCCACCCAGACTACTATCATTCCTTGATAAACACCCTACTGCAACAGGCCCGCATGGAACCCCCCCTCACTTCAAACGTATCCTCCAAATAATCCGCTGCATGGGATGGACCGTAGAGAACACTGGCACTGTGCAGGGAAGGGGATGACCCAGCCCCCACTTTAAATTAAGAAATCCAGAAAACCATCCCCAGAGAGACATGCTTGCTATGACCCCAACCATTGCTAGAATTGAATAGATGCGTTGGACATCCCCTACGATTTAACCACACAGGAAGCAGTGTGGAGAATGACGCACCACCCACTCCTACAGCCGAGGGTAAGAGATTAACGCCTGGCGCTGTCTGAGAAGGACCTATAGGACGGCGGACCTCTCCAATTCCCTCAACACAACCTGCGCAATATGTGGAGGGGAGGGCTCCCTACATCACCACCTAGAAACATGCCCCCCAACCAAAGCCATATGGCAGGAAGTCGCACGCCTGCTTAAGATCCAAAACAAGCAGGAATTTTATATACCAAAAAGCCTCCTCGCGCTCCAGATCAAATCACCAATTTCATCTACCCTCCGCTCCCTAATGATACCCATTGCAATGTGGAAAATCCGCACCATTGACTTAGATGCGTTCAGGGGCACAGACCCAACCATCCATGGGGTTATCAATAGGTTCCACGTCCAATTACTGGAGCACTTCCAAGCCTGGCTCTATGGATATATGAGGCCAAGGCAACAGGCGCTCATAGAATCGTGGTTCCCACTCTGGTTCCTCCACACAGACCCCTTCCTTCACACCTGCTCCATAGCGGGGAAACCCCCTCGGAGTAGTGCACCAACCCCCATACCTGGCAGTCCCGCTGGCAACAGGGGTAACCTGAGTACCCCAGGGTTCCCGATTTTATCTATCTTCATTTTCCACACATACTCGGTAATGCCTGTCCCCTGGTCGGCTTGCCTCAGTTAAATAAAAAGTATCAGATTGGAATAATGAGCTCAACCAGTGAGCTTGGCGTGGTGTTGGCGTTGTTCTCGGCCTTTCCCGGTCCCAGACCCTGCTGTTAATATGCAGCGTCATGGGGACAGTGGTGCGGGAATACATGGCAATGACGAGGCATGGTAGAAGGGTTCAGGGATGGGCTTCAGCAGGTCTGTCCCTAGTATGGTCAGAGACATGGCTCTTACTTCCCAAATTTCTTCATGGCATATTGGCGCAAACCCATCTGTTACATTAGATGCAACTCAAATACATTTTTGTCGGTCTTGTGGGGGCCCTGAGAAGAGGTGGTAGCTCTGGGATGGGAGGAATGGTATTTCCAGGTTTTGACAGTGGTGATGGTGAGTTTCTCACTAACATTTGTGATAAGAGAGGTGGTTTGATCATGTTTGAAAGTCCTGTGAAGGTTGTGGAGAGCCATGAAGGATCTAGATCTCCAAAAGGTTGGTCAGCATTTCCCATGGAAGCTTTGGAGAATATTCACCAAGTAGTGTTGTAGATTCATTTTCAGGTGCAATTGGCTCAAGCGATGGGAGGGGATACCCCTTTCTCACTTCAGATTGCGCAAATTATGGAGGCACTACCGTTGGACCTGGCGGGGTGGGTGCAAGAACTGAATGAGGAGCAAGGTCGCCTCCCAGGATCCATGGATGAGTGTGTCGATTGGATCAACTGGTCTGCATGTCTGGATGAGGCGCAGGATGAGGTGTGGTTGGCTTTGCTGATGGGGTGTCAGGGGTGAGGATCAGTTGAAGAATATGAGCGGATTTTCAGGCCTTTGGCAAAAGCAGCACAGGTATCATATTTGAAATCATTGTAAATGTTTTGACAGGGGCTGCAAGCAGATATGTTGGCCACTATGGCGGCTGCTAAAGTTCATAGTACGTTGGCTGAAGAAATTGTGTTGATGGTACAGGTTGAGAAACAATTGGCCTTGGCGCAAAACTGGTGGGAGGATTCTATGTCTCTGGGAAGGGGCCAGTCACCCATAGTGGCTCGTAGAGGGCAAGGAGGTTGGCAGAGATCACCCAGGAATTTTTGAAATATCCATGAAGGGTTACTCCAGGGAAACGTTGAGGAGTTAAGGAGAACAGGAGGTCAGGGACCCAGGAAGAGTAATAGTCCCAGATCTACTTTACCTGCAAATTTGCAATCTGAGAATGCTTTAAACATTAAATCTACTTCTTTGCTTTATCCTAATTTATTTATTTATTACGGTGGAGTTATAATAACAAGATCAGACGGAGAAGGTGTTGGCCCTGGTGGATACAGGGGCCAAGGAAAACTATGTGGAATTCACTCTGAAAGAACGTTTGAAGTTGGGAATGAAGAAGGGTCCTGAGGTGGTGTTCACCAACATGTCGAGGAGAGCTCCCTCATGGCGTTTGATACCTTGGGTAGTTGTTCAGCAGAACCAGTTTGGTTCAGAGAGGGCTTCTGTGCAATCAGAAATCTGGTCCATCCTGTGGTATTGGGGATGTGATGGTGGCATCATGTCCAGCCCCAGGTCGATTTGCCACATAATACAATTACTTTAAATTTTCCAACAGGACATCAGATGGGATGGAAGATGGAGGTTGGGAGCAATGTTCCAAGTGGATGCAGAAATATGGGTGGAATTCAGGAGGTAGAGTTACCGCCTGAATACAGCAACTTTGTGGGTGTTTTTGGTCCTATTGGGAACTCACCTTTTTCCCCTACTGGTCCTTTTGTGTTTTCATTCCAGTTCAAGGAAGGGTCAGAGCTTTCCAAGGGATGTCCAGTATACCCTCTTAATGAAAAAGCAAAATAAGCATTGGAGGGCCATGTGAAATCTATGTTGGACAAAGGTTTGATCGAACCTTCTAAGTCACTAGTGGTGTCTCCTGTATTACTGGCGCCAAAAGCAAGTGGCAAACTATGCCCATGCATAGATTTCCGACGTCTGAACATGGTCACCGATCCTGATCCATATCCAATGTCTTTGTTGAAGGATATTCTCCCAATGGTTACCGGATGCACCATTTTTTCAAAGTTAGACCTCATGGGTGCATTCAATCAGGTACCAGTGAGACTAAAACATCAAAAATAACTGTGTTCAAGTGTCACTTAGGGGTGTATAAATATTTTGTGATGCAGTTTGGTCTTAGAAATTCCCCAGCGGTATTTCAGCAGATGATCAATCATGTCCTTGGAGGGATGATTGGTCAATTCTGTGCCACCTATATAGATGATATCTTGGTTTTTTTGCGGTCCAAGAGGATCATGTCTGAGATGTCTGGGAAGTTCTGGGGCAATAGGCCAGATCAGTCTTATATTGAAATCTTCCAAGTGTGAATTCAATCGAAGTTCAGTGATGTTCCTAGGCAACGTGGTTTTCCATAATGGTTTGGAGTATGTCTGGATAAACTGCGCACAATACAAGAATGGAAGGCCCCTACTGAACAAATGGGGGTGCAGATTTTTTGGGAACATTAAACTTCCTACATCAGTTTGTGAAAAATTTATCCCAAGTGGCCTTAGCTCTCACACATCTAACGCAGGATGTCCCATTCATGGAGAAAAAAAGAGGAGCAGACATTTTAATTACTTAAAGAAAAGTTACTTACCTCGCCTGTATTGGCCCATCCAGATCCCATGTCGGAAAATCGACTTTGGGCTCTGCTAGTTGGCAGGCTAACCATTATGAAGACTGGTCAGCCCTTGCCATTTTACCTTAGGCGTTAGGGCTAGCAGCGCCGGCTAACCCCTTGGCATGTCACCCGTGCCATTTCAGGGATCCCCTAGCCTAAACCCTAACTAACAAAATAAATTGTAAACCTATAACAAAAGGTAAATTAGGCAAAGGGAGATATTTATTGAGAAGGAAGCACCAGGTATTTATACTATTTACAAAAGGGCTACTGCGCCCATCGCCAACCTATCAGCTCTTCCGCTGGTTCTTCCAGCCAACCACTTATCTTCTTCTTTTACTTCTTCTACTTTCTACATTATCTCTTCCCTGGTGTCGACCCTCTCACTCCATCCTTCCCAATGTCCAAATTAGTTTTGGTTTATCCTCAGCCTTAAGCCGCTGGTAAACCATATAAATAATTTATTAAAATAAACGTCAAGTTTGTATTTGACCTTTGATTTGATATAATTGCACTGGAAACCACTATGGTTGCTTGCTTTGACTCGGAATATCTCAGCATCTCACTGACATCTATTCACATCTAAACTTGATAATTAATGAGGCAACGGAATTACCATCAGCCGCCTCAACTCATAAATGTTGGATCCACCAATATTGGATTATCAGCCAGCAAATCATGGATAAGCGAATACATCAGCTTTCTGCTGGAAATACCACAATGGACCACGAATGGCTGTTGGCGTCAACCACTGATTCTGCTGACGGATTGGATCATCCTCAGCTATTAGTAACCAGTGATCCTTCTACTAATTCAGTGCCACCAATTGGCCCCATTTGAACCTAAATACCAAACTCAACGGAATACGAATTTTGGCTCAACCCAAATTGGGGAGCAACTAACCAGCGATTGAACCAAATAACACGAAATTAAGTCAATAAACCATTCCGCTGGGATTGGCCATTCATTCCAAATATTGATAAATCATTGGAGGATTCCATCTGATTAAAATCACGACATCCCAGGAAGCCATTTATGGTAGAAACTAGTGCTTTGAATTATGCTGTAGGTGCAGTGTTGTTACAGGTGGGGGAAGGCGGGCTTGAACACCCCATGTGTTATTTTAGCTGCAAAATGCTCCTTTCCAAAAAAATTATCCAATATATGATAAGGAACTGCTGGTGGTGGTGGCAGCCTTGCAGGAATGGCAGCACCACCTGCTCTATGCCCAACACCCTTTCATTATTTGAATGGACCATAAAGATTTAGAATAAAATTGTGCACCCAGGAAGATGAACAAGCGGCAGGCCAGACGGCATGTGGAGCTAGTCCAATACAATTTCCAGGTAGAATACAGGCCAGGATAGTCAATTGTCCTGGCAGACTGGTTGAGTGGAGATGAAGGCTTAGCATATAAGAAGGAGGAATTGTAGGAGTTTAATACAGCCACAATGTTCATCTGGACCAAATCACAATGATTGAGGGTGATGGAAGTGAGTTGGGGGAGGAAGTCCACCAGAAGCAAATAATGTCAGAATTCAGCTGGCAATTGAAGGCTGAGATGAAGGAGGGACAGCCTCATGAGCGCCATAGGGCCTTCATGAAGAGGCGTGGGGTGTTATACCACAATTCTAGAGTATGGGTTCACAACCCATCATTACAACGGGAGGTAATTTGGGTCTCGCATGATCATCCGTTGATGGGTTATCTGGAGTGGAGAAGATGGTGGAGTTGGTGCGATAAAACTATTAGTGGTTGGATCTGCATAGGAATGTCAAGAACTATGTGAGAGATTGTTTGGTATGTGCAAAATTAAAACCCTCAAGGGAACCTCCATTGGGTAAGTTAAGCCCACTGCAGATACCATATGCGCCATGGAATTCAATTAGCATCAATTTCATAATGGGTCTTCTGAAGGTGCAGGGGAAGAATGCAGTTATGGTGGTCATGGATAGACTGACCAAATACTCTGATTTTTTCTCATGCACAGGGAGTTTTTCAGAAAAGGATGCATTAAGGATCTTCATTGATGAAGTGTTCTCCCAGCATGGGTTACCTGGGGAAATCATTTGGACCGTGGTCAACAATTTGTCTCAAAATTCTGGTCAAGTTTGCTGGGAAATTTGGAAATCAGGCCTGGTTGGTCCTTGGTGTACCATCCCCAATCCAATGGACTGAAGGAGAGGGTGAATCAGATACTTGAGCAGTATATCTGGTATTATGTCTCCGACCAGCAGGATGACTGGGTTCCATGGGTTTGGATGGCCCAGTATGCCTATAACAATCATTGTCAATCATCAACAGGAATAACTCCATTTTTTGCAAATCATGGTCTAAATTCCAGATTGGATGGGGATCCATGGGTGGAGTGTCGGAGGGTGGATGAGATGGCACATACCATGGTGGATATCTGGTAGAAGCTATGAGGAAATTTGGAGTAGGCAGTGGCTCGGCAGAAGCAACAAGCAGATTGACAAAGAGCACCAGATCCAGCGTTTGAGCATGAGGACTGGGTATTGATGGCGGCTAAGAACTATGCTGTTCCGGTTAGGAGTCATAAGCTGGGTCCAAAATTTTTGGGCAATAACAGATCATTTGAGCCATTAAACAGGTTGATTTTGAATTGATTGCCAATAAGTTTTAAGACCCATCCAGTGATTCACACTTCCCAGTTTCGGGCATTCAAAGGAATAGGTTTGGAATGACCAGGTCTGTTAAACCCTAAGGAAGGGGATGTTCCAGAATATGAGGTGGAACGGATATTGGATGTGAGATGGGTGAGGGCTGGCAGCAACTGCTGGTGAAGTGGAAAGACTATCCAGTGGAGGAGGCGACGTGGCAGATGAAGGAAGACTGCGCACAATGCCCAGGGAAGGTCCAGGAGTTTTGGGCCTCACAGGGGGTGATGTAACGGACCAGGCGGCACCTGATCTGTACATTGCCTCAGATGGGGTGGCTTTTGATCCGAATGTTGCTTTAATACAAAGTACCTTGAACTCGAAGAAGTCAGAGTAAGTGAGAGTTGACATCCTGAAATTAAAATGCATCAGAGAAAAAATGATATCAGGATTATGCATTGCATGGATGAAGATCGGGTGGGATGTGAAGTCTTTGCAACCAATGTGCTGGATAGTATTTGAGAGAGCCTAGCATAGGAGGGAGCTTACACATTACTTGCGGAGTGCTATTTATTAAAGGATGTTTTAGCCTTGAATGGCCAGTTGCATCTTCTATGAAAAATCAGAAATTCTAATAAAAATCGCTTGCTAATAAAAGATATTATTTTATTAAAATTATAAGTATCATATTGGAATTATAAGCTCAACCAGTGAGCTTCACGGGGTTTTGGCGTTGTTCTCGGCCCTTTCCTGGTCCCAGACCCTGCTGTTGATGTGCAGCGTCATGAGGACAGTTGTGCGGGAATACATGGCAACAATGAGGCCTGGCAGAAGGGTTTATGGATGGCTTCAGCAGGCCTGTCCCTAGTATGGTCAGTGACATGGCTCTTACTTCCCAATTCCTTTCATGGCATATTGGCGCAAACCCACCTGTTACAAGTATAGCAGGAACCTCAGGTTCTCAGCCATACAACACATGGTAAGGGGAAATCTTGAAGATCCGGTGCTAACTGATATGGTAGGCCATGAGGGCACTGGGAAAATATAGAATCCAGTGAAGAGGATCTAATTAGCCATCTTTCTCAAGATAGAGACCAAGATTCCATTATCTCTTTTCAACAGTACCATTGATGGAAGGCCGAAAGGGGCTAAGAATAATTGCTGGGATCTTATAGAGGTGGCTGGAACATTGACCACTTTAGAGGTTAGTTTTTCCCATTAACACAGAGAAGAACCTTGGGGAAACCATGACGAGTGAATATATACTGGTGGAGGAAAGTGGAGGTGGCTTTGGCTGTCTGAGTTGGAAGAGCTGCAGACTCAACCCGTTTGGTAAAGTGATCAATCCCTACCAAAAACCCTTGATTTCCTACCCATAGTTTGGGGTAGAGGGCCAACCAGATCTAGGCTTAAAGTGTGGTAGTGCTCTTGAGAAGTGGTAGGCTGCTAATGATACCTGGTTTTGAAGATGGAATGCTTTTATAAATGTTAGACAGGCATCAAGGACTTTGTCATGTTTACATGACTTCATTGTGGGAATCAACTGCCAAGACAAAGATGAACGTCAGGAGTCTAAAAATGTCAAGCTGCATAACCTCACTGACTTAAAGTACACCTTGGACCAATTAAGGGTGCAGGCCAGATATTCCCAGGTTAGTCCAGGGGAAGTGTGTGATACCCAGCCCTGCGTTACATCAGGGGCATTAAAAAGCACTTGTTATCTTAATGACAATGGGTCAGTTCAGTTTCATGGAGAATGGGAGTTAGAAACCAGACAAATTTTTAATTTCCAAATTGGGTTAGCTCATCTTGCAATAAGTAACTCAAGTTTGTTTGATCTTAAGCTACAGTACCCAGGCTGATGGTTGGGTGCGCCGATTGGTTTGCTTAGGCTTAGTAACATTTTTCCTGATTGATGACTTGCTTACCTTGTTTAAAGTATAGTTCTTGAGACAAACTTTCTTCGGTGGTAATCTTCCTTATTAATAAAATCCCATTAGTTTACGTTTTTAATATGTTAACTTGGGAGAGCCTGTGTGCAGACCTCTTTGGAGAGGTCTCTAATAACGTCAGCCATTTTATTTGCAAAAATTAACTACAGCATCTGGTGCACCGCTGAGCCACCCTGTTCCCCTCTAGACTGAGGCACCTAAGCACTCCAGCCCATATCTCCCCTTGGATATGGACTCCCATTTGGGGTCCACCCAAGACTTTTTGTTTATTTGCTATCAATTAGTATATACCTCATTGTACACGCTTTGCCCTGTGTTACTTTAGCTCCAGTACCCTCTGCGGGCTATGATCACCATTATACTAACAACGGTTCCCTTGAGGTGTGGCTGTACATCTCGCACTACCTCACTGGGAATGGGAGAGTTACAGACACTCTCTTGACATTAGATGACCAACCTATTTTTTATGTGCACTAGAATTATCCTTGTGAGACTTTTAAAAAGTGTGAATTGGGTGCGCCAGCTGCTGGCCATGACCGCGGTGGGGCTCACTACCATTTTCTCATTTTACCAATGGTTGGTTCATTTTGATTTTATTATTGCTACCTACACTAGGAAGTACCCATCCTTCTTGCTTGTACCTGGTGGATTCAGACGTTTTACAATCTGAGTGTTTTGATTCCCTGACTTTCCCCCAAAATCAACGAAATCTTTGTAATTAAAATGATATTTATCTTGGCACCACATTTTGATGGTGCAAGTGTAATCATCAACAAAGAGCTTGGTGGTGATGGCCTTTATAATGATGCACAACCCGACGCCAAAATGGCTATGAGCTTGTTCACGTCCCAAAACGCGTTTTAGAACGCCAATTCATTATAAAAATGAGCTAAATATTATCCCTTGTGTATCAAATTTAGAGCCATTTCATTATACCATATCACCCCAGAGAACCTGTGCTTGACCCCTAACATGATCCAAAGAGCACAGGAGGTGAAAAAAAGATACTTTTGTGATACAAAAATGTTTATGCAATTGCTGAAGATATGGTGGGATATGTGACCTCATTAGTAAGAGTGGCCAACTATCCTTATCCATATTATGATGCATAAAAACACCCTGGAGGCATGCTTATGCCTGAAGATTTTTATAGTGAAGTGTTGGCGTTGTCTGCTATGAATAAAGACCATTATGGATACTTTTTGTTGACTTCTAACCTTTCATCCCCTTTAGGGAAAACCAGCACAACTATATTGGTAGATACAGGACCCTCTGAGAATTTTTTTGTCCAAGACCTAGCTGACTACCTTGAGCTGAGTTACTTTCCAGGTGGTATGGTTAGGGAAAAGCTTTTCAAAGGTATTCCCACGCTGATAAATTATGAGGTCAGTGGATTATCATATTGGCAAATACCATTTGGCTGATCGCTTCCAAGCTTTCAAAAACCTCTTGTACCCCATTATTTTAGGAGTAAAGTGGTGGCAAAAGTTTGACGTTAGAACCAACTTGAAAGGAAAACTTGTCTGTATCTTTATAGAATGTTCACTAATTTAATGTCCCTTTTTCTAAAGCAAATTTCAGGACGATCTGTCCCACTGGCCCAATAGCCACACTCTCAGTCTTACCCCCATTGCTGAAGCCCTCTCTGGAGGTACTGTTATGGCTTATAGATGACATCATAATGCAGACAAACGTTAAGGACAAAGATGCATGTCAGGAGGCCAAGAAAGTAAAGTTGGCAGGCCTCCCTGACCTCAAGCATACCTTAGATTAACGCTAGGTTAAGACGTGGTATGCTCAGGTTGGTCCTAGGGATGCAAGAGAAGTTAAGCCCTGTATAACAGCAGGTGCGTTAAAACGAACTATCTTTGCAATTAATGAAAACGGTTTGTTTTGGTTTCTCAGTGAACTGGGCTCAGAACCCATTCAGTTTTCGAAATTTACAGCTCAAGTCGGCCTCTTCTACAATCAATAACCCAAGTTTGGTCAATTACTAAGTATAGTATACTGCCCAATGGAAGCATGCACTTATTGGTGCACCTCAGCTTAGACCCACTTCCATTGATTGATTGTTTCCCCAAATTCCCTTAAATCCTTTTCCTTGAGATCAATCTCTCTCTTTGGTCGACTTCCCACATAATAAAACCCTTTGCTAGTACACTTTTTTATATATGTTATTGTGGAAGAACCTGTGCCCATACCTCTTTGAGGAGGTCTCATGCAACGTTAACCATAGAGTTTTAAAAACAGCAAGTCTCTCCTACCATACACCGTCGGGCCGCCCAGGTTCCCTCCAACCTGGGTCACCTATACACTTCCATTATAAGCACCACGCTGTTCAAGTTTGGGTTTCCCTATAATGATAACTATCCTCAACTTAAGTTACTGCAGCTCCTTCACCCTCTGCGGGGCTTTAGTAACTTTACTACTAATGACTAGTCTAATAACGTTGTCCCTGTGCACCATGCACAACCACGCTAGGAACAGAAGAAATATAGACACTCTCCTTACATTTGTTGACCAACCTTTTCCTTTTATGTGCATATACTTTTTCCATGTGTGAATTTCACAAAGTGCAAATGGTGTTCGCCAGCTTTTGGCCACAGCTGTGGTGGGGCTCACCACTGTTTACTCTTTTTACCAAAGGTTAGAGCATCTCAGCGTTCTTTTTGCTACCTCTGACTGAAAAGTACCACCCTTCTTGCTCGTACCTGGTGGATATTGGCACTTTGCAGTCTGAGAGTCTAGATTCCCTGACTTTTTGCTGAAAATAATTAAATTGATTCAAATAAACTGGGTCTTCATTAACACTGCCTTTGGATGATGCAGGCGGTATCCTCAATGGTGGGCCTGGGGATGCTGGCTTTGGATAATGTTGGAGAACCTGTTGCCAAAATGGGAATAGGGTTGTTTGTGACCAAAAACGCGTTTTATAATGACGTTGCAATATATAAACCCAAACCATATTTAATATCTTATGGCTCAGATATGAAACCCATTCCTGTGTATCAAATTATCCTAGATAACCCACGCTTAACCACCATAATGATCCGTGGAACCCAGGAGGTGGAGAAGGAGTTACATATACAATATAAAAACGTTTATGCAGTTGCTGAAGATATGGTAGGATATGTGGCTTCAGTAGTAAGAGTGGCCAAATATTTCTCTCCATTCTTTGATGCAGAAATGTACCCTGGGGGCATGTTAGAACCTGAAGAAGAGTTTGGTGGTGAAGTTTTGTCGTTGTCTGCTATGAATAAAGACCATTCTTGATTTTTTGTTAACTGTTACCCTTTCATACCCTTCAGGTAAAAGTAGCACTATGATCTTGGTGAATACTGGAGCCTCTGAGAATTTCATGGACCAAGAACTAGCCGAATACCTTGATCTTAGTCACTTGCCAGGTGGTATGGTTAGGGGAGGGGCTTCTCAAGGTATTCCACTCTGAATATACTAGGGTTAGTTGAATATCAAGCGGACAAGTATCTTTTGACGGACCGTTTCCAAGAAATCAAAAACCTCTTGTACCCCATTGTTTTAGGAGTATATTGGTGGAGAAATTTTGACGTCTGGACCAACTTAAAAGACAATAACCTATCCCTAATATGAAAGAATGGTCATACATTAATTGTTCCTTTATCTAAGGCTAAATTCCAGGGCGATTTGCCCCACTGGCCCAATATCCACACCCTCAGTCTCGCTCCATTGTTGAAGACCTCACTGGAAGTACCTTTACCTTCTTGCCTGGAGGGTCTGGAATCTTCTTTTGATGCAGTTTCAGCCAATAAATTACCTGCTTACTTAGAGTTTGATTGTGAGTTCAAGCTCACTGTTGATCTGGTGCACATATCTTCCCCGATTTACCCATTGACCTTATGGGAGGAAGAAGCGTTAGATGTGTGGGTATAGGAGCAGTTAGCCAAAGGTGCGATTTTCAGCGTACCTCCCCAGTTTGGTTTCCACTTCTCTTTTGGAGAAAGCTGATGGAACTTTACACCCTTGCGTAGATTATGGGAACCTAAACAATGTTACTGTACCATATCTCCACCCCATCCCTTTGGTTCACATATTGCGCGCTATGTGGAGAAGGTTAAAGTATCCTTTAAACTTGATTGCCTAAATGCGTTCAATCAGATCCGGATTAAGAAGGGACAGGATTGGTAAACTGCATTCCGTACTAGAAAAATGATTTTCCAGTTTTGGGTCATTCCCTTTGGGCTTAAGAATGCCCCTGCTATTTTTCAACATCATATTGATGTGGCTTTGGGGGACCTGCTGGGGTTATGTGCGTTTGCTTACATGGATGATATTCTGGTTTTTTCCCCTGATCATGAGTCCCATGCAACACACCTTTGGCAAGTGGCGAAGAGGTTAAAGGCAGCCAGCCTTACGCTGAAGATCATCAAGTATGAAATTTTCAAGTCCCAGGTCACCTTTCTGGTCAACGTCATGTTTGACCAAGGACATGATAACTTCAGACAAGGAGAAGGTGATTTTTAAGTGTCCCACCCCAACTTCAGTCTAGGAATTGAGGAGTTTTTTGGGGACGTGTAAGTTCCTCAAGAAGCTCACGCCAAAATATTTCTGAGGTGGCGGCGCCCTTGTATAAGGCAAGTGGTGCAAAAGTGCTTCAGTGGTCCCACGTTTTGGAGGATGCTTTCCAAGAAGTAAATTGCAACCTGTTGTCCACGTCCTTCCTTCACCATGTAGATCCTAAAAAGGAGTTCATTGTGTCTAAAAATGCCTCCAACTTCGCCATAGCGGCTGCCTTATTACAAGTGGGCAAAGATGGTATAGAGCATCAGATAGGATATTTTTCTAGGAAGATATCTCTGCCTGAGTTAAACTACGCCATTTATGACAAAGAGTTATTAGCAGTGGTGGAGGCGTTGACTTATTGGCGTCATCATTTGCATGGCTCTTCCCAACCTTTCAGTGTATATATAGATCACCGTGACTTGCTGTACTACTGCGCAATACATGTCTTAACTCCACGGAAGACCTGTTGGGATGGGACCCTTGCCCAATTTGCATTTTCTTATGAGTTCACCAAGGGCAAGGAGAATGGGTTGGCAGATGCATTGAGCCGCAATCCTGCAATAGCTCCCGATCCAAAGGAGGTAGAGGTTCATAATACCCAGTTGATGATTCCACTGGGCAATATTGTGTCTCAACTCTCCTCTCCCCTGTCCAACAGGCAAGCACTCGCTCCTCTGGAAAATGCGGAAGAATAAGTATGTTCAAAAAGGTAGTCCTTTCTCAGCTGTTATCAGCCAAATATACTATGGTCCTTGCTAAGAGCGCACTGAATCAAGAGGATCTAACCAGGGGTTAGCATGTAAAGGATGAGATGGTATGGTTTCAGAGGCGCCTATGGGTTCCCACTGGACCACTTCGCCTGGAAATCATCCGGAACCATTATGATGTAAATACCATTGGCCATCTTGGGAAAGCAAAGACTTTGGAGCTAATTTGATGCACATACAATTGTAAGGGCTACCCCACAAAGGTGGGTTAGTATTGTAAAGAGTGCCAGATCTGCAATCAAATGAAACCAAATCAACAACCACTAGCGGGGTTGTTGATACCAGTTCAAAAGGCTAAAGGGCCCTGGACTTCCCTATCGGTGGATTTCATTGAGGACTTACCTGTTTCTGATGATTATGATGTCAAATTGGTAGTGATGGAACGTTTTACGAAGGTTAGCAACTTTATTCATTGCAGAACTACAGTTGACCGCAGCTGAGATGGCTGGCTCTTCGTCATTCATGTGTTTGCACTTCATGGGGCCCCTCAAGAGATTATTAGTGATTGAAGAGCCCAGTTAACTCTGTTTTTTGGAAAGAGTTTTGTAAGATTCTCCAAATTCTCCCCTGCCGTTCAACTGCCTATCACCCCCAATAAGACTGGCAGACTGAATGAGTGAAACAGTGCTTAGAACAGTTTCTGCGGTGTTACACTGCCGCGGATCATTCAGATTGGGTTCTTTACCTTCCTATGGCCCAGTTTAACTATAACAACACTTTTCATGCTTCTACCAGTTGTTCCCCATTTTTCGCCAACTATGAGTTTTACCCCACCTTCAACATGGAGCCCAGCTGTGGATACAAAGTTGAAGCGGTGGTAGAATTTGCTAAAATTATCAAGAAAGTACATCAGGGGATTCTTCAAGTTTGGAGGTGGCAATGCAAGTAAATAAGGAGAATGTTAATGGTAAAAGACAATTTTCCCCCGCGTACAAATAAGGATTCTCATGATGCTTGATGCTCAAAACATTCCTATCAAGAAGTCATGCAAAAAGCTGGGACCAAAGAGGATTAGCCTTTACCGCGTTGTTAGAAAATTGGGCCACGGTTCATACCAGTGAATCTTCCCTCTTCATATTAGATCTTTTCTATCTTTCATGAGAGCAGGTTTTGCTGTTTGAGAGCCTCCACCAGATACTCCTGAGGATTATCTCGTGGATGGGGCGCCAGAGTAAGAAGTGGAGGAAATATTAGCCTCTCGCCGAGTAAAAAGAAGGTTTGAGTACCTGGTATCCTGGAAGTAATTTGATGCATTGGAGATTAGTTAGGTACCAGCGTGCGACTTCACACATGCCAAAGACCTCATATATGTTTTCCACAAGCATTTTCCCCCAGGCCGCCAGATCTCAGACAAAGCAAACCGTTGCTTCAATGAAGTTGGCCCCAGCCCATAAGAACTTTTCCCTGGAGAAAGCCCCTGGAGGGTGGTTGGAGCCCCAAAAGGATGTGAGGGTAATGTCATGGCAGAAAGATGACATCATAATGAGGAAAACATTAAGGACAGAGCTACATGTCAGGAGGCCAAGAAGGTGAGGTTGGCAGGCCTCCTTGACCTCAAGCATACCTTAGATTAACGCTGGGTTAAGACGAGGTATGCCCAGGTTGGTCCTAGGGATGCAAGAGAAGTTAAGCCCTGTATAACAGCAGGTGCGTTAAAACGAACTATCATTGAAATTAATGAAAACGGTTTGCTTTGGTTTCTCAATGAACTGGGTCTCAGAACCCATTCATTTTTCGAAATTTAGAGCTCAGGTCGGCCTCTCCTACAATCAATAACCCTAGATTTGTCAATTATCAAGTATAGTATACTGCCCAATGGAAGCATGCACTTATTGGTGCACCTCAGCTTAGACCCACTTCCATTGATTGATTGTTTCCCCAAATTCCCTTAAATCCTTTTCCTTGAGATCAATCTCTCTCTAAGACGACTTCCCACATAATAAAACCCTTTGCTAGTACGCTTTTTTTATATATGTTATTGTGGAAGAACCTGTGCCCATACCTCTTTGAGGAGGTCTCATGCAACGTTAACCGTAAAATTTTAAAAACAGCAAGTCTCTCCTACCATACACCGTTGGGCCGCCCAGGTTCCCTCCAACCTGGGTCACCTATACACTTCCATTATAAGCACCACGTTGTTCAAGTTTGGGTTTCCCTATAATGAGAACTATCCTCAACTTAAATTACTACAGCTCCTTCACCCTCTGCGGGGCTTTAGTAACTTTACTACTAATGACTAGTTTTCCGGCTTTGGCCCTGTGCACAATGCACTACCACTCTGGGAACAGAAGAAATGTAGACACTCTCCTTACAGGAACCCTTGCCTTCCTGGTTAGAGGGGCTGGAATCTTCGTTTGATTGCCTTAGAAAATGTACTACCAGCTCCTTCAGAGTTTAGTTGTAAATTCAAACTCACGGTTGATCTGGTGCGTATATCTTCTAACATTTACCTTTTGACTGTACGGGAGGAAGCGGCCTTAAATGTGTGGGTTACGGAGAATCTAGCTAAATGTGTGATATCTCAGGTTACCTCTCTGGTATGCTCTCCACTTCACTTTGAGGAAACCTCAGATGGTACCTTACGCCCATGTGTAGACTATGGGAATCCTAACAACGTCACAGTACCATAATTTCATCACATCCTGTTAGACTCATAGATTGCTTGATATGTGGAGAAGGCCCAAGTATTCTCCATACTGGGCTGCTTAAATGCGTTCAATCAGATCCGGATTAAAAAGAGCCAGGAGTGGCTAACCGCGTTTTTCACCTGAAAAGAGATTTTCCACATTTTGAGTCATTCCCTTTGGGATTAAAAACGCCCTAGATATCTTTTAACGTCATATAGATACGGCTTTGGGGCACTTGCTGGTTGTATGCGCGGTGGCTTACATGGATGCTATTCTGGTGTTCTCCTCCAATCAAGAGCCCCGAGCTATACACTTGTGGCAAGCGGTTGAGAGTTTGAGGCAGCCAACCTTACGCTGAAAATCAGTAAGCGTGAGTTCTTTAAGTCTCAGGTCACTTTCCTGGAAAACGTCATGTTTGACCAAGGTCACATGATAACTCCAGACAAGGAGAATGAAATTTAAGAGTGGCCCACCCCAACTTCAGTTAAGGAATTGAAAAGCTTTTTTGGAGATGTGTATGTTCCTCAGAAATTCACTAAATCTTTCTTAAGTGGCGGCGCCCTTGTATAAGGCAAGTGGGGAAAAAGTGCTCCAGTGGTCCCCAACTTTGCAGAATGCCTTCCAAGCGGTAGAGTGCACCCTGTTGTCCACGTCTATCCTTTGCCATGTCAACCACAAAAAAGAGTTTATTGTGGCTTCTGGTGCCTCCAACTTTACCATAGCGGCGGCCCTATTGCAAGTAGGTGAAGGCGAATAGAGCATCCGGTGGGATATTTTTCCAGGAAAATGTCTCTGTATGAGTTAAACTACGCCATATATGATAAAGAGTTATTAGCAGTGGTTGAGGCACTGAATTATTGGCATCATCACCTGCAAGGCTAATTCCAATCCTTCTGCATATGCACTGATCACCATGCCTTGTTTAAATACTGAGCATCTCATGTCTTGACCCATGGAAGACCCTCTGGCATGAGACCCTGGTCCAATTTGCATTTTCTTATGAGTTTACAAAGGGCAATGAAAAGAGGTTTGGCAGATGCATTGAGCCGCAACACTGCACTAACTCCTGATCCTAAGGAGGTAGAGATGCATAATACCTACTTGATGATTCCACTGGGTAAGATTTTGTTTTAACTTTCCTCTCATTTGGCCATGGGCCAACACTAGCTCCTCAGGAAGATAGAAGTAATATGGTATAAAAAGAAAAGTAGTCCTTTCACAGCCGTTGTCAGCTGAGTATACTATGGTCCTCACCAAGGCAAGTTGAATCAAGATGAAATTACAAGGGGATGCCACATAAGGACAAGACGGTATGGTATAGAAACGCTTCTAGGTCCCATAAGACCCCTTCGCCTGGATACTATCCAGGAACATCATGATAAATCACCTTTTTCCACCCTTGAAAAGCAAAGACTCTTGAGCTTATCTGCCACACTTACAATTGGAAGGGATTCGCTGCTCAGGTTGCCAGGTTTTGTAAAGAGTGCCTGGTCTGCAACCAAATGAAGCTAAATCGCCAGCCCCTTGCAGGATTGTCGGTGCCAGTTCAAAAGGCTGAAGGGCTTTGGACTTCCTTATTGGTGGATTTTATTATGGAGTTACCTGATTCTGAAGGCTATGACGCCATCATGGTAGTATGACCGCTTTACAAAGTTCGCTCACTTTATCCCTTGTAGAACCACGGTAACTGAGGTAGAGAAGGCTAGACTCTTTGTGTCACACGTGTTTACTCTTCATGGGGTCCCCCAAGAGATAATTAGCGATTGTGGGCCCCAGTTTACCTCTGTCTTTTGAAAAGAGCTATGTAAGATTTTAGATTCGCTTCTGCTTTTCAACTGCCTATCACCCCCAATCAGATGGCATACTAACGAGCGAACCAATGTGCCAATAACATTTCCTCAGTGCCACACTGCCACAGATCGTTCATATTGGGTTTCCCATCTCCCCATGGCCCAATCCAGCTATAACAACGCCCAGCATGCATCAATCGGTTGTTCCCCATTTTTCTTTAACTATGGCTTCAACCTCTCAACATTGAGCACAGTTGTGAATCCAAGGTGGAAGCTGTGGCGGACTTTGGGAAGACAATCAAGAAAGTACTCCAAGGGGTGAACATCAGTTTGGATGCGGTCATGCAGGCTTACAAGGATAATGTGTATGGTAAGAGACAAGTTATTCCATTTTACAAGGAAGGAGATCTTGTGATTCTGGGTGCTATAAAAACATCACAATCAAGTAACCATGTAAAAAAGTTTGGACTATAGAGGATTGGGTCTTACTGCGTTGTCGGGAAGGTGGTCAACGCCTCATACTAGTTGGATCTCTCCTCATTTCAAATCATTTCCGTCTTCCATGAAATTAAGCTTATGTTGTTTGAGCCCCCCACCAGAGACTCCCAAGGCATATCTCGTGGATGGGGCGCTGGAGTGGGAAGGTGAGGAGATAGTAGCCTCCCGTCAGTTAAGAAGAAGACTTGAGTATCTTGTACCCCATAATGGATTTAATGAAGCGGAGAACAGTTGGGTCCCAGCGCATGACTGCGCCCATGACCAAGATCTAAAAAAGTACTTCACAAGCGTTTCCTGGAGGCTGCATGTTCCAAGTCCAAGCAATCCATCGCTGCCATAAAGTCGTCCCTTGCCCAAAAGAACTTCTCCCTAGCTAAAGTCCCTGGAGGTGAGTGAGGCCCATAAAAGAGGAGAGGGTAATGCCATGTTTACATGACTTCATTGTAGGAACCAACTATCAAGACAAGGCTATACTTCAGGAGTCTAAAAGGGTCAAGCTGCAGGACCTCCCTGACTTAAAGCACACCTTGGACCAACTTTGGGTGCAGGCTAGATATGCCCATCTTGGTCCAGGGGAATTACGTAATACCCATTCCTGCGTTACAGCAGGGTGTTAAAACGCACTTGTTATCTTCTTAACAATGATTGGTCAGTTCTGTTGCTTGGAGAATGGGGGTTCAAATCCTTTCAATTTTTAATACTTCCAAATCAGGTCATCTCAGCTTTTTCAATCAATATCTCAAATTCATTTGATCTTAAACTACAGTACCCTGGATGATGGTAGGGTGCGCCGACTGGTTTGCTTAGTCTTGGACCATTTTCCCTGGTTAATGTCTTGTCTCTCCTTGTTTAAAGTATGGTTCTTGAGACAAACTTTCTTCGTTGGTCATCTTCCTTATTAATAAAATCTCATTAGTTTAGGTTTATAACATGTTTAATTGAGAGAACCTGTGCATGGACCTCTTTGGGGATGTCTCTAATAACATCAGACATTTCATTTGCACAAAATTTACTGCAGCATCTGGTGTACCGCTGAGCCACCCTGTTCCACTCTAGACTGAGGCACCCAAGCACTCCAGCCCATATCTCCACTTGGATATGGACTCCCTTTTGGGGCCCACCCAAGACTTGTTGTTTTTTTGATCAAATAGTATATACCTCATTGTACACCTTTGCCCTTTATTATTTTTCTCTGGCACCCTCCGCGGGGCTATGTCACCATCATACTAGCAATTGGTTCCCTGGTGGTGTGGCTATGTATCTTGCACCACCTCTCTGGAAACTGGAGAGTTACAGACACTCTTTTGACAGACTTTGATTATGGTCTCCATGACTCCCTCCCAGTAGTAGCGTTCTTTTGCCCACTTATAGGTTTTCTGCACTCCGCTATGGTCTAGGATGGCATGAGATTTTATAATGACAGGCACTCACTCTGAAGGTTGAAGGTAGGGCAACCATTTTACCCCTAACTTTTTATGTAGCTTCCCACTTTCCACAGTAGTGTTACGGGAGTGTCAAGCAAGCATCTTCTGAACGGTTTCATCCTCATCCGCCCAAGCTTTAGGAGCCATTAGGAGGTCATGTACCCTCTAAGCTTTACTATTGTCCAAATGAAGGGCTGGCAGCTAGGTCAACCCATCAGCTTTCATATGTGAGTTTCCGCCCAGTGTTAATCGTCATATTGTAATACTGGAGCTTCAAAGCTTAGAGCGCTAACCGCCCAGTGAAATCTTTCATATTCTGCAACCACCTCAGGGAGGCGTGGTTGTTAGATACTTTGAAGGAAGTCACATATAGAAAAGAGCGATAGTAATTTACAGCAAGCAAAACAGCAAGGCACTAGTTCTCAGTTTGCTGTAGTTTCGTTTGGCTTTTAAGAGCATTTTGCTGAAGTAAAGACCATGATTATTGACCCCAAGCTCGTCCAACTGAGCCAAGATAGCTCCAACGGCTTAATAAGAGGCATCTTTGAACAACATAAAAGGCTTTCCATAGTCAGGGTGGCGAAGGATTGGCCTTTATTGTAGTAATTTCTTCAGAATCCCAAACGCAGCTTTTAATTCTGCACCCCAATGGAATGGAGAGTTCAAAGCCAAGAGGCGGACGAGGGGTTCATTGAGCTAGGATAACTTGGGAATAAATTGATGATAATTCCCCATCATGCCAAGAAAACCTGGTTGTCACGGAGGGTCTTAGGTGCTGGCATCTTAGATATCACCTCAACCTTATCTTTTAAAGGGTGAATCACTTCATATGAGATGACATGTCCAAGAAAATCCAGCTTATTCTGGATTAACGTACATTTTGAAAGCTTTAACTTATTACTAGAAGCCCGCAGGCGTTGAGACACTTCTTTTAGGTGAGTAAGATGCTAATTAAACGTCTTAGAGAACACCGTGATATCATCAAGATAGACGATGTTTCAACTTAACTTAAGGTCCTGCAATATATGATTATGGCTCGCTGAAACGTGGTGAGCACGTTGTACAACCTTTGTTGTAATCAAGTAGGTTATAAGAGACCATCACTTCAAATAAGAGCGAATTTATCCTGATCTTGGGAGAAAGGCCCTTTGCCAATAACCGCTAGACAATTCAAAGATGGAAAATAAGTTAAGCTGGAGAGTTGAGCTAGAGCGTCGTCAATGCGGAGTATAAGGTAAGTATCATTTTTATTGAGGTTATTCAGTTTGAGGTAGTCCATAATTACCTGATGACCGCCATTCTTCTTATTATGAGCAATAGGGGAGATGACCAATGGCCTTTGATTAGGCACCAGCTTCCCCGCATCCAATAGCAGCTTCAGCTCCGTCCTCATTTGGAGTTCCAAAACTTTTGATTTCCAATAAGGCTTAGAACAAATAGGCTGGGCATCACCGCCATCAATGGTGTGGCTCCAGTCCTTCATATGCCCAATCAATTTAAGTCCGGGGAGCATCCCCTCTGCTTAGACTGTGCATTATTACCATTCCCCACCAAAAAGGGTCTGAGAAGGACATATGTCCCTTCATCTCCAAGGGCGATCTTTTCCACATTTTAGATGATCGTTAGGTAGCATCTCTTCCTAAAAGATTCACCACCTGTCACTACAATTGCCTCCGCCAAATTAGTATACAAATTGAGGAATTTGTGCTGAAATAATCAAAAGTTGGCACCCACATGGGCTTAAAAGTTCATATGAAGTTGATGGCAACAAGAGTTTGAAATTAAGGTCTGAATTCTTTAAACCCTTTGCAACAATGCCTGACGGGTATGCACATTCAGTTAATAAGTAATTGGGTGTCAAATTATCAGTTAGATTCTCAAATGACATTGAGCCATTGGAAAATGTTGTCATCAGTTTAAAACCTGCTGCAAAAGCATCGAGGACAAAACCCTATGTGCGTGTACCTCTTAATTAGAATGGTTCCAGTGTCAAATCCTCGGATAAACTTGCCAATGGAATCAGGCCATTGGAAAAGGTTGTTGCTGATTCAGAACTCCCTCAAAAACATTGGGGACAAAGCCCAATGGCAAGTACCTCCTAAGACAAATGTTGACACCATCCTGAAACCCTCCCCTCAAAAATTAGGTAAAATTGGTTAATGCATATTAAATGACCAAATCGACGCCAAATTGACTGGGCATGGGCTGGTTGGGTACAAACCCATACCTGACCTCTTGGGACCGCCCCTACGTGGGATGGCCTTGGGAGGTTCCTGTTACCCATAGGGCAAGATGCTGTTGCACTAACCATTGAAAACGCAGGGAAAGTGCAATTTGGGTGTCTGAGGTCAAACTGACTGTGACTCAGTCTGCTGCGACAATTTTGAAGTCAGTTCAAATTGAATTAGTTTTCCCCCTAATTTCACTTGTTTAGGTCAAATTGTGAGGGCCCCAATCCCAAGATTCTACAAGCTATTCCCTAGATCAATCATCTATTTGAGCATTCATAACACACTGTGAAATTTGACGGTTGATTTTCCATTTTTTTAAAAAATAAAATTTCATGTCAAAAATCCTTATTTTTATTATGCAAAATTCAAACTACCCCTCCCAATCTAACTTTTTCAAACTCAAAAACCCACGGACCCTGGGGCCATGATTGCCTGG
Organism: Massospora cicadina; assembly: GCA_022478985.1. NCBI lineage: Eukaryota > Fungi > Entomophthoromycota > Entomophthoromycetes > Entomophthorales > Entomophthoraceae > Massospora > Massospora cicadina. Next base: position 202,703 of record JAKSZP010009255.1, read on the forward strand.
TTTGTCACTAGGATTCTTTTCGCACTTAAGACCTCCTGGCGCTCGCTGGTGAAATCCTTCTCAGCTCAAAACAACGTCATACTAGCAACAGTGCCTCTGGCATTTAGACTTGCCATTTGGTTACTTTGGCATCCAAAATTGGCAGTCCAGTCTAAACTTACTTTACCACTACCATGACATAATCAACCGTCCATTAATTTCAGCCATTAACGCCCTCCTTGTTGAGATGGGCGCAGCATTAATTACTTCTGTCAGATGAATAGGGTTGTGAATGAGCTTTACTATGGCTGCACTGCCCCAGTGTCTCCAACATTTTACTCAGTCCACCCATGAAATGGGATTTTCTTGCCTGAAGCCACCAATGTGGCCTTTGTTGCATATCCCAGCTCCAAATCAATATCCATATTGGTTTTAAAAGTCATCACAGCCCCCACACCCATGTTGTTATATTCTGGCACTTCAACTTATAGATCATCTACACTTGACGCAAACCATGTGATTTCCCCAATCTAGTTGCCATCTCTTCCTTAACACCAAACTCGACCATAACTGCCAATTTACAGACTTTCAACTACTTTCTATAACCAATGAAAATTATTATAGGATCACATCAGGTGAGTTTTGATGCCTTAGTTGACACCGGTTCAGCAAGTAAATTTAAGAGCCTTAAGTTGGCCCACCAGCTTGATCTTAACCTAAACATGGGCCCTAAGGGATGGTCACTTTGTTAGCCTCCCAGCCATTCTATATAGTGCAACGCCCAGTACCTTTCTTGGTTCATCAGTTTAATTTTTGCAATCATTTCTCAGCGATGCCCAACCTCATGTTCCCAGTAATTTTGGGTGTGGGCTGGTGGTGTCAGCAGCATGTAAGGATTCACCTAGAGTATAATATGCTGTTGTTCTCTAAAGGTCAGATAGAGGGCGAGTTTCCTTTACTAGATACTCTCACTAAAACTCAAAATTATAGTTTAATTACTTATTTTGTTTCCCCCTGTGGGCCTCCCATCAGCTTTTCCAGAAGCGTTGATGGGTTATCAGATTATTTTCAGCTATGAGAAGGCGGACCGTCTTCCCCCTCATACAAAGTTTGACTTGGGGTTTAAGACTACGGTGCAGGTGGTGAACATTAACTGCCACTGTACCCGCATACAGCGGAGGAGGAGGTTTCCCTCAATGCATTGTTGGATGACATGCTTAAGATGGGTTGGGTTTTAAAGAAACTACCCCATTGCCTCTACCATTTTCTTTGCCAAGAATTCTAATGTCTCCATTCGTCCATGTGTGGATTACGGTCACCTCAATAAGATCACATTCCACAATCCCTACTCTCTGCCTTTGGAACAGACAATTGGGTAAAGAGATTGCCAAGCTGCATGTGTTCTCAAAACTCAATATAGTTAACTCCTTCAATCAGATTTGGGTGAAGGAAGGTAAGGAATGGCTTACCACAATCCAAACAAAATGGGGCATCTTTGAATTCCAAGTAATGCCATTTGGCATAAGGAATGTGCCAACCATATTCCAAAAGATGATCAATAGTTTTCTGGGTGACCTCTGATTCACCTGCGCGGTTGCGTATATTGACAATATATTGGTACACTTCCCTACTCCCAAACAACATGTGAAGGGCTTGAAGGCGGCAGTGGCTGCTTTACACAAGGCGGGCATGTTTGTTAAACCTTCAAAGTGCGAGTTTCATTGGGAGGAAGTCACATTCTTGGGCAATCTCATTTTAAAAGATGGGTACACCATTACCCCAATAAGTTAGACGCTATCTGCAAATGACAAACTCCAACGACCTAAAAGAGAGTTTAGAAGCTACTTGGACACTATCATATTCTTGAAATTCTTTCCCGCCCTATCCCAGTTAACCCCCCAATTCATCCACTTACAGGTAAGAACGTTCCCTTTTGTTGGACGCTGGAGTGCCAACAGTCTTTTTAAGTCAATCAAAGAGGTGTTTTTGTCACCACCCATCCTAAAACATGCGGATCCCTCCAAACCCTATGTAGTAGCATGTGATGCATCATCTGTTGCAGTTGGGGCTGTCTTGCTTCAGGAGCATGATGGGTTGGAACACCTGGTCGCCTACTTTTCCCACAAATTCTCTCCCACTGAACAGTACTGGGCCATCAACAATAAAAAGCTGGCAGCCATGGCTTGGGCCTTGACCCACTGGCGGTATCTCTTGCAGGGCGCTAGCATGAGTTAACAGTGTGAACAGAACATCAAGCCCTTCTTATTTCCACAAGCCACAGAAGTTGGCACACTGGCAGGTCAAAACCTACCAGTATTTGTGCAGCCTTAACTTCAAATATGAGATTCTAAAAGGAGCGTTGAATGTCCTTCCTGACTTTCTAAGTTCTAGCCCCATACTGTCCTGTAGATTCAGATGATGAGGATCTGGTCGTAATCATCCTCTACACCCAAAAATTTTATCCATTGTCCCTCCCGTAGTTTTGACAGTGGACTTAGCTCCAATAGCACCCCTAATTTCATTGGTTTTGGCAGTGAAAATGGCTTATGCAGAAGGGGTAGACCTTCTGGAGCGGTTGTCCCTCCCTTCATCAAAACATTCCTTATATTCTTCGCCTGAGAGTCTCATCAAATTTTGGTTGCGGATTTTGGTTCTGCCCTCCTCTGAGCTGAGGTGATCCAGGATCATCATGACCCTACCTCAGTTGGACATTCAGGAGTTAAGAAGTGTCTCAATTTAATCAAGCGTACATATAACTGAGCGGGCTTGTCAAAGGATGTTCCAGCATGGATTACAGACTGCATAACTTGTGCGTGGGCCGAGTTGAATTGGTTGGGCAATAATGGTCATCTTTACCCTTACAACAGGTAGAGGGTCCATGGACATTGATGTACGTGGACTTAATCATTAAACTTCCAAGTTTTAATGGGTTTACAGTGATAATGATGGTTGTCAACTGTTTTACAAAATTTTCCCTATTTGTCCCTTATTCCTCCGCTATTACTTCTAAGGAAATGGCCTGTCTCTTTGTGTGCCATGTGTTCTCAATGTTAAGTCTCTCACAGGAGATTGTCGGTGACCGCGGGCCACAGTTCACGGCACAATTCTGGAATGAGCTCTTAGCAACCTTGAAGATTACGCCATGCTGTTCCACTGTGTACCACCACAATATGATGGCCAAACTAAACGGTCTGATCGGATCCTGGAACAGTACCTCCGTTGCTACACTGTTGCCACTTAGGATACCTGGGCTGATGACCTTCCCCTTTCTCAGTTCCTGTACAATAACAGAACTCACGCATCCACTGGATTTAGCCCCATATAAAGCGACCTTGGGGTACAATCCCTCATTTTCAGTTGGCCTGTGCCTTCGCCCAGATGTACCAGCTGCCACTGACCATGCCAACATATCTGGGCAATGCAGTCCTTAGTTCAAGAGCATCTAACTAAGGCCATAAGAGACTAAAAGCAGTTTTCAGATTGGAAGCGGAACCCAGCTCATGAAATAAAGGTAGGTTCATATTTCATACTTGACATGTGATAATTGCAAATGTAGATGCCCTCATGTAAGTTTGCGAGCAAATCATTGGATCCCAAATTTGTTGAGAAAGTTTTGGGAAATGACGTTTTTCAGTTTAAATTGCCACCTCACTGGAAGCAGCACCCAGTCTTCCATGTGTCCCAGCTGTCCCCATACCAGGGGCAATCCCCTTAGATCCAGAGCCTATTGTGATTGAGGATGTGGAGGAGGCTGAAGTGGAGTCCATCCTGGCTTCTTGTAGTTCTCAGAATTTTGTTCAATATCTCGTTGCTTAAAAAGCTATCCAGCCTATTAGAACAGTTGGGTAAAAGCCTGAGATTTCGCAAACTGTTTGGAGCCAGTCAATGATTTCCATGCTACTCACCTAGAAGCTCCCCGTCCAGCCCAAAGATTGCTACTTTAATGTCAATCAAGTTGCCAAAGGCCCACAAAAATGTGGCCCTGACTCAGTTCCCTAGTGGTGGTGCCCCCTTTGGCAAAAGGGAAGGATAATGTAAGTCCAGGGGAGCATCCCCTCTGCTTATACCGGGAATTTTCCTGTTCCTCATCAAAAATGGTCTAAGAAGGGCAGCTGTCCCCCTTGTCTCCCAGGGAGATCTTGCCTATATGGTAGACAAGCGTTTGGTAGTATCTCCCCTTTTAATATCCACCACCTGTCCCACAATTGCCTCCACCCAATTAGTATGGCAAATTGAATAAATTTTCCTGAAATCCCTAAGAGTCAGCACCACCAATGGATTAAAAGTTTGTATGATTTTCTGGGAACCAACCCTTGAAATCAAGGTCCAATTTTCAAACCCTCAGTAACAATGCTGATGGGCACGCATATTCAGTGAATATGAATTAAGCGTTGAATTCTTAGTTAAATTCGCTAATGCCTTGAGCCATTGGAAAATGTTGCCATTGATTCAAAACCTTCTCCAAAAGCATTGGGGACAGAGCCTGGGTTTGTACCTCTTAATCTGAATGGGTTCAGTATCAAATCCTTGGTTAAAATCACCAATGGCATCAGGCCATCGGGAAATGTTGTTGCTGATTCAGAACTCCCCTCAAAAACATTGGGGACAAAGCCCAATGGCAAGTACGTCCTAAGACTAATGTGCCGCCAGCCCAGAACCCTCCCCTCAAATTAGGTTCATTGATAATGCATCTTATGTGACTGAATAGATGCTAAAGTGACTGGGCACGGGCAGGTTGGGTATCCTGAACCCACTCCCAACCTCTTAGGACCACCCCTACATTGAGGCCTTGGGAGGTTCCTGTTACCCATAGGGCAAGATGCTGTTGCACTAACTATCAGAAATGCAGAAAAACTTCAATTCAGGTGTCTGTAGTCAAACTCACAGCGACTTGGCCTGCCGCTGATAATTTCAAAGTTGGTTCCAATTGAATTAGTTTATCCTCTCTATGTTCACCAGTCTAGGTCAGGTAGTGAGTTTCAATCCCAAGTCTTTTAAGCTATTCTTCAAATCTATCGTCTAATTTAAACAGTCATAACATGCTGTGAAAGTTGACAGTTGATTTTACATTTTTAAATACAAAGAAAATCCCATGTCAAAAATGCTTATTTTTATTATGAAGAAATTCAAACCACCCCTCCCAATCCGATTTTTCCAATTTTAAAAACCTGCGGGAATTGGGGCCATGATTGCCTGGTTTGTCACCGGAATTTTTCACACTTATACCTCCTAGTGCTAGCTGGTGAAATTATTCCCTGCTTAAAACAACTTCATACAAGCAGCAGTGCCTCTAGCATTTGGGATTGCCATTTGGGTGCCTTTACATCCAGATTGGCAGGCCAGTCTAGACTTACTTTGCCTTTACCATGACAGTCAGTATCAGATTTGGAGAAGGTGTCACTATAGGACTCCAGGAGAGAGTGAATCTTTTGATATTTTTGGGGGTCAGATCATCAGAAATTTGAACTTTGGGCAAAGCACATATCAATTGGTCAGTAGACAACCCCAGATCTAACATAGACCAATATAATGGACTAGTTGTATGTCCTCAATTGTAATCAGCAGGTCTTTTTCATTCCTATGATGCTTCTTTGCGACCATGTCCTTATTAGTAAGATTTCACAGAAGAAATATGATTGGTTGCTGGTAGGCAGGGCCTAGGATACCCAACAACACTGAGGTTCCAAAGGACTTATCTCAGCATTGATTGTTAAGTGCAGTAGGCAGTTGTGGGGATTTATATAACAATCTCGGTGTCTATCACCTTTTGTTCACCTAACTTGACTACACTTCCTCTGACAAATACAATTGAAGACCCTCTGAAGCATTCACAAGTCAGGCAGCTTTTTTGCATTTCGTCCCACCGTATATAAATTAAGCAGATGGCGTAGTAAGGGTACTCAACTAAGCATGTAAATTCTCTCTTGTTAGGCTCATCGTTTAAAAACATAAATAAATTTATAAATTAGAAAGGAGAGAAATCCCTGTTACATGCTGATAATTCTGTCATACTCAATCATAAATTAAGTGCCAATGACAGGCCATATGCGCTATCCTCTAATGCCACAGCGGGGGAAGACAGGAGAATCTCCTGATACATATGGGTAGAGAATAGTATGCTCTGATAGCTTTCATGCTATTGGGCTCCACAGTTCCAAACTCTTGCGAATAGTCCAGGTCAGGCGCTAACTTAATTTCATGGATGAGCTTTTGAGAAACTACATTGATGAGGCACTTATATCCAGGATGGCTAGAACACAAACTTTTTATGACAACCTCTACCTTATTTACAGTGCTACCAAAAGTAGGGGGAGGGCGAGAACCTCCTTCAAACATAGAGAGGAGGCAAGGCGTTGAGCGATTGCAGGGTATTTATATAAAAGATTAGAGGGTATGAACCTTCTGGGTTGATCAGATCACTGTAGCGATAAGATGGTCAGCATCACTAGCAGTATCTATCACCTCTGAACACTTCAACACATGTTGGAGATAGGTTTGTCAGGGTAGTATGGTCATATCTATTCTTTCAGGCCTCAACGTATCAGTATATGCACTTCCATTGGGGCTTCTAGAACGATATATCCCATATCTTCAACACCCCCTTCAGACTCGTCATCAGAGAGGTTGTCAACGAAAGTAAAAGAGTTTCTGGGAGGGTGCTGAGGAACAAGATTGTTCTCCTCATAGGGTAGGACCTTTTGGCGCTCATCTACCCTTTTGACTTTTGGGGGAAGCATTGTAGCTACACCAACTTTTGGGGCCACTTGAGGATTAAAATTCTTTTGACACATGATCAGAGGGGAGGCCGTGGTTCTTATGGAAGATAGCTCTTTGCGAAGTGAAGGTGGAGCCACAATGATGGACCCTAAAAGAAAGAGCGCAGCGTGTGACGATAACACAACTTAATTCATAGGGCTGACTTGTGGTGCAGCTGAGGGCAGAGAGCCCGACCTTGTTACCCCTGACGCCCTTTGGCCAACCTCTAATGGACGAGTGAAGTCTAGTTTGGGGCGCTCACAGGAATTGGCTTTGGAAGGGTAGTCAGAACGGAGGGGTCATACCAGTTTTCTGGGTAGGCGTAGCTTCATGAAGAACAGCAACATTTAATAAATATTCTTTTATATCATGACATTTCTTAAGGAACGCTTCACAGATATAATATATCGGTCTAAGGAAGGGTAAGAGGTTAATCCAGCCATAATGGAAGCAATCATGTCATCCAAAAGAAGCATTTTATCGAGCAGTAGGTGCTGGGCTGCACTGTAAAATCGGTCAATGAAGGTGGCAACTGATTTCCCCTCTAGTTGACTTAGGTACTTAATTGCCTGTTTTTTCTTACTTAAGCTTTGTGTGGATCCAAATTCACCAATAAGCGCTTTATTCACCTCTACACAAGTATCAAGGGTAGCCATATAAGGAATTATCACCTTTTGGCAGAGTAGCTGAGGCAGGGGAGGATATGCTTTATCTTTTTGGGAATTGGTTGTCCCTTCCAAAACAGCCTTATAAACAAAGAGGAACTAGGTAATGCTACCCTCACCTGGGGTAAACTTATCTCTGAAAGGGGTTTTGAAATAACTGGAGCAGCCTCATGAGAGGCTTAGCATAAGTTCTGTTCAAGTGTTTTAAGACGAGACAGTGCGCTGGCTAGCTTCTGTTTTAAAGCAGCTAGCCGGGCTTCAGATGCAGCAGGAAGGTTGTGAGGGTTAATTACTCTAACACCTTCCAATTTTTGAAAAGTTTTTTGTATGGTGTACAGGCCCCCTGTAGTGAGCACCACATATTGGAATTCTGGCCTTTGGTTTGCTTGTTGGTGCATTATACCTGAATTACAACAATAATTTTCAGTAGAAGTATGTTTCTCTACTTCGAGAGAAGTATTTTCAGGGAATTATTATACCATTTGTAATTAAAAGACCAAATTTTTTATTAAAATAAAAGGTTGGTTTTTATAAGTTTTTTATCTAAATATTGAGGGTTCAAGAAGAGAGCCCTCTTAATATCTTATTGCTTAGTATATAATTTTATTGAGGCTCAAAGTGAGTGAGGCGTAAAATTTGGATCAGGCTAGGAATAGCCAAATTAGGGAATATGAGGTTTGGACTTATTGAGCTCTCAAACTTCGCTTCACTTCAACAGGATGGCTGATGGATGGTCATTGTTAAGTAGTTGTTTGGACCTAACGTTGGATACTCAATAGGACATAGTAATGTTAAATTATGCTTAATTTATTATGGATCATAGTGAAGATATCAGTAACTATGGATCAGGAATATTTTACACTTATGCAAAGCTTAGGATCCGCGGCCTAGAAATTTCACTTAACAATATTTGACTATGATGACATGGGCCCTAGGGCTTTGTTAGTTAAGTCAGGATTAATAATAATAGTTGACTTAATGACTTGGGCACGTGGGCTTTGTTAGTCTATGTCAAAATTAGCTTTTAATGTTGATCAAGTTATTGATTATATTAATTACTAATTAGTGGTAGAATCGCCTTGATATGTGCTACCAATTGCTTGAGAGGAGCATCAGTTCAGCTATTTGCAGATGAGTCATAAACGCTGGCTTAAGATAATTATGAATTTGACATCAACCCTGAGGCTGTTTGAGATTTTCCAGAGTCTAAAGCATCATAGACCCTCAGATGAAATTATTACATGTTCCTCTGGATAAGTGCCATTGAGAAATGAGGCGTCATGGTTAAGATGTGGTTAACCTCGAACCCTATAAACTATCTCCAAGTTGATACTAATAAAATACAATTGTTTATTATTACAACTTCATAGTTTGATAAACAAGCTTTTTGTACTTAGTACATTTTCATTGTATTAAGTCTAGAATTTACATGGTATCAGAAGAATCATGGCAGCAATCCATTATCCAATTAATAACAGAAGAATACAGCTTCAAATTGTCATTTTCAAGGAGTTTGTATTTTGAATATTGTCACCTTCTGGTCTATTGTCTCCATACAATAGATGCTCAAAACTCTAACTTATACCAGAAGAAGAACCAGCCCACTGAAGTAGTCCAAAACTTCAATAAGTGGTGCTCATGGCTGGGAAAGCAGAAGGTGACCACACCAAACATATAAACAACCCCAATCAATTACATAGAACCATTACTGGGCCCAATGGGAATATTGAAATGACTGTGTCCCATAAAAATTGAATGATATACCTATTAGTACCTATCCTAACGATTTGATTTCACCTGAAGAGCTGGAACGTCTTGAATATCAGTTTTTAAGAGAGTATCCAGTGGGTCAAGGGACCACAGACAATAGTAGCAATCCTAATTCTCACAATGATAAAATGTGTTGTGAATGAGATATCTAGCTCATCATCATTTTGGTGTAGCTCAAATATAAAACAATTTAATTGGGATAGAATATATCGCCCAATGCTTGATTGAATTTGTACACCCCACCTTCAGGAATTCTCAGATGACAATTGCATACCATCACATAGCCTTCAACAAGTTGGTAAACTTCTCACGCAACTCCATCCAGGCGGGCCAAAGCTTGAATGAGCAATTAGAAGACAACTTTGCTGAGGTCCTTTCTAGTTTGGAGATGAAACATAATCTAGCCACCTGGGCTAATGATTGGGTAGCAGAATTAGTGAAAGAGCTAAATGACAGGTTGCATCCCATTTTTGACAGCTTCTTGGAGGAAAGAGGAGTTACTGAATCTTGGGTTAGCAATATCACTCAGACTTCTATAAATGCTTTGGAGTTCATAAGGCTTAATCACGAAGACCATGAGGCGCAATTAAGTCATTTTGTGGAATTTTGTGTCCAGTATTGATGACTGAGCGCCCAAAGTATGAAGATGAAGGATGAGTACACCAAAAAAGTCAACTACTGACACACACAATTTGACAGCCAACGGGTGTAAAGTTAAAATTCAAGTCTCTATTAATCTTCTTAATTGACAGATCTATAATCTTATTAAGAATGTTACCTTTACTAATGATTCAAACAATATTCTTCATGTAAAAGTAAACCATTGTGAGAAGGCAATTAAGAAAAAGGACCAAGTAATTTCCAACTTGCAACTACAAACTACTAGCTTGAATGAGGAAATTTCTAAATTAAAGCTAAAAAATGAAATCATATCAAAAGGGAAAATGAAATCAATGATTAAATCTGAGCTTTGAATGAAGGGCGTTGTCAGTGTGCCATAAACCACTTGACTGGAAAGACTTCCAAATATTATGAGGATAAAGCTTTAGAAGTAGCTACTGAAACAGACTCTGGGCCACATCGACAAATTCCTAGCCATATGGTTGCTTTGGTTAACCCTAAAACCTCAAAACGTGATACAGTGCCTCAGCGCCCTAGTACAACTGGCTCAAGCCAACAAAGAAGTAATCGTGATAAATATGGATGGGAAAACAATGATTACAAACTAAGAATTTTCCTGCTTTTGACAAGAATGAAAGTGTAACCACATTTGTCAAACGCTTTAAATGGCCATGTATGGGGCCAGTGACTGTACCATTGTGGCCACTTTGATCAACTGCTTAGATGAGTGGAGCATTAAACTAATTACGCCTCACATTGATGAAAACCCAAGCTACGCCGAAGTCAAAGAAACCATACTTTTTGAATTTGGAAGTCCAGAAAGAATGTCTACTAGAAAATTTAAATTCATGAACATCTGGATTAAGAAAGATGAATTGATTGACAAATTTACAGATGATTCTATTACAAAGCTCAAATTCTTCTAAGCGCAAATGCTACAGTCAATTTTGACGCTAAGATTGTATTACAACATGCAGTACAACCTTACCAAAATTTGTTGAAAACTTTATTTCCTGCTTTTGTGCAAAACCTTACAACATCCAAATTAGTTGATTATCTGCGCAGATGTTTACAAAATTACAGCCATCCTAATAATGGGTCTATATCAAAGCCTGCTGCCTCTGCTGGAAAACCCTTCAAAAACAATAAGAAGACTGATAGTGATCCTCCTGCAAAACTGCGCAAACCCCAAATACAAGGGTCCCACGCTAAATGAATGAGATCACTTGCTATAACTGCAATCATATAAGACATTTAATTTCCAATGCCATCAGCGTAGTGTCAATGTAGTCCTTTGAATAACGTGCAGGAGGAGGGAAAAGAACAAGTACAATAGATGCAAGTCGCTCTATTGTGCTGGAAACACCAGTCCCACCTGATTGATAGTAATACGCAGGTCATGGTGCCTTTTTTACCAACAAAAAATTCTATTTTAGTATCAAATGAAGATTCTACAAATGTACATGCGTAACTTGCTCTAAGAGTAAGGTTGTCATACCTGAAGCCTCTGAAGTAGTTGCTAAACCATATTTGTAACAGATAATTGAGAATATTCCAGCCAAAGGGCTGAGCAATGCAGCAGATAACCCAATTTTGAAAGGGGTGAATATAGTTATGTCAATTGACACATTTATCAATGAATGTAAAGTATCGAAAATACCCTGAAGCACACTTTTAACTCTTTAGATTTTTCCTATATACACTTAGTAACTCTATTGTCCTACTACTCTGAGTGCACTTACGTGGATATTATGGTCAACAAGATCAAAGCTGTAGCTATTGTTGATAGCGGAGCACCTTAAACATTATCTCCACGAAGTTGGTAAAGAAATTGAAAATTGATCCAGACATTGACCATAATAGGGAACATGGGACTACAGAACCTAACAGCACTAAGGGTGAAGGAGCTTACAGCGCCTTGCCACTATGATTTGAAGCTTTGGTAGTAACTGCACCTGCAATAGTGCTCCCCCAACGCCAATTATGACATATTAATTAAAACTAGTTTTCTAAGAACCTATGGGATCTCATGCGATTTTAAAAAACATCTTGACAAAATTGGGACAATGACTTCTAATTTATTACTCTCAAAGACAATAATAAGCCTATAAGCCATCACAAAAACTTTATCAATATATCTTATGATGATGGGGTAATACTAGTAGGATATATTCAGCAGGGAATAGAAGCCATCCTATGCCAACCGCCATAGATGAAAATTGAGGAATACCTCTGCGGGTGAATAGAAATGTGACAATAGCTCCAGGTCATCAACTGTTTATAAGGACTAGACCACGCTGGATATTCCAGAAGGAATATACAGGGAGGTTGTATCCCTTTAAAATTGTTCTCAGATGGAACCTTGTGTAGCACCTGTAATACTTATACCAGGGCATGGGGAGATTGACATCTATTATTAAATTTTACCAGGAAAATAATTAAGGTCAAGAAATATCAAGTAGTTGTATTCGTACATCTGATTCTGAGGGATGAGCTAAAAGCTGCTGTCAAAGTTGGCGATTTATCCGAGTTCAGTTTACAAACCAATTGCCTTGAGGCACATACGGTAATTCCCCAAGGATTGTTAACTGGATTATCAGAACAACAGAAAGATGAAGCACTTGAATTGCTTGAACAATACTCCAAGGTTTTCCCAAAGATGACCAAGATTTAGGTCTTACAAAAGGAGTACAGCATTTTGTTGACACTGGGGACCATTTGCCTATTAGAATGTGGCCAATATGGAGCCCCAGGGCTAGCAAAAAAATAGTTGGAGAAGAGCTAGACAAATTGCTGAAAAGTGGAATGCTTGTGCCCTCTAAAAACCCGTGGTTCAGCCCAGTTTTAATTGTAAGAAAAAAGATGACAGAAATTGAGTTGTAATTGATTATTGACACCTCAATGCCATTATGAAAAAGGATTTGCATCCATTGCCCAGAATTGATGATGCTCTGGACCTTCTGGGAGAGGCGAAGTATTTTATCAAATGAACCTTATCTCAGGGTATTGGCAAATTGAACTGCCTCAAGAGGAGCAGGAGAAGTGCACGATGATTGCTGCACAAGGGCTGTTTCAACTGACACGCATGCCACAGGGGCTGTGTAATGTGCCAGATACCTATCAGCACGCAATGGACACAATTTTGGGGGACATTAAATTATCCTGGGTACTCGTGTCTGGATAATAGCAATGACTTTTCACAAACGTTTTCCAAACATCTGGAGCACCTTGAACAAGTGTTCAAATGGCTGTTGAAGGCCAATCTGAAGATATAACCGAGAAAATGTTAATTATTTAAAGAACAATTGGAGTATCTTGGGTTTGTCATTGATTCCAAGTGCTTTAACCTCAATGTCAAAAGGTGGAGGCGATTAAAAAATGCAACTTATAACGAGTATGAGGGATGTTCAAGTATTCTTATGCATGGTAAGATACTATTGAAGAAATGTAGAAGGGTTCACAAGGATTTTGAGCCCCTATTTCATTTACTACAAGGAGGAGTTCGTTTTTGTTGGGCAGAGGAGTGCCAACAAGCCTTTGAGGCTTTGAAAGCTTAAATGAGCACGGTACCTGTCCTCCAATATCTAGATTTCAGAAGGCCTTTTATTGTACAAACTGACGCTTTGTTGACTGTAATTGGGAGTGTGCTATCCCAGATTGGGGATGATGGCAAGGAGCATCTGTTCGCTGATTGCATCAGGACGCTGAATAAGCATGAGCGTAATTATATGGTGACTGAGCGAGAATGTTTGACTGTCATCTACACTTGTTAACATTTTTGGGTGTACATTAATGGCACTGAGTTTCAATTAGTAACGGATCACAGTTCATTATGATGGCTCCACAATCTCAAGGAGCCTTAGGGACAATTAGCCCGCTGGGCTCTAAAATTACAGGCATACAATTATGAAATTATTAATAGAGCTGGAGTGGCCCATCAAAATGAAGACGGAATATCGCAACTTTCTATTGTAGCTGTCCTGAGCAGTTTGGCTGATGAGCTTCATGAAAAATGGTTACTCAAAATTATGGGGATAAGCAACCTGAAGTACAAAAGGCGATCAAAAAGCATTAACTGACACCAAATATTAGAATGGAGTTTTTATACTAGCTTAATCCTGAGGGGAGCGTTAAATTTTCCCAAAACCTTCTGATCAAATGGAGATTATTACACAAGCACACAAGGTCATCTGTCACCGAGGATTGACCAAAAAATTAGAATTAATTCAATCAAGTTACTAAGGGGATTCCATGCGATTTGATATCCAAGATGTACTCAATAGATGTCATTCATGCCAAATTGCAAAGCCTATGAAGTCATATGTGAAATATTAATTAATCAAACCCAACTGGGCCTGGCATACCATGTCAAATGATGTGGTTGGCCCTTTGCCTGTGAGTAGCCTAGGCAACAAGTACATAATTGTTGCTATCAACCATCTGATGAAATGGGTGGAAGCAAAAGCAATTTGAGACGTTGGGGCTCTAACTACTGCCAAGTTCATTATGGATAATATTTAATATAAGCACGGATGCCCCAGAAGATCTTGACAGATAATGTCACAAATTTTACTGACCAGATGGTAAAACAGTTAAATCAGTTGATGTCTATCAAAGAAGTGTTGTCACCACCATACCATCCTGATACTAATGGTATGGTAGAACAAGTGAATGGCACTCTAGTCAGCATATTACGCAAAAACACAGCCTCAGAGCCTTTGCAATGGGCTACTTCCATTAGTGCTACCATGTTTGCGTACAATATTAACACCACAGAAGCAAAACCCACTCTCTGTTTTGACTTCTGTATGGTAGACAGCTTGCTCTGTCTCCATCATTATATTCAGTACTCAGTTCAACCAAAGCAACTAGCCCAAATAATTATGTTGAGCAACTATCAAAGACCTTAATCAAGTTGAAATCTGAAGCCTATCAAAACATTATTAGTTGAAAAACTAGTCAGAAGAGCTATGATGACGCTAAACGAGCTACAGTGACTAAGTTCAAAGAAGTAGACTAAGTAGTATATTATGAACTCATAGCGTAGGCCACGCGCACAATCTGGCCTCACATTGGGAAGGTCCATTTATTATATTGGCAGAATCGTCTGAAGATGTATATACCATTAAGGATCAAGGCATCTGGGTTGTGAATCAATTACATGATAAGTTACTTCATCTGTATCATAAAGAATAATAATACAAAGGGAGGATACCCCAGTGGTAGAGTATGGACCCTCTACCGCTGCCTCCCAAGTTTGATCCCAGTAATGGACTTTGGGTAGGGGACGATTTTAACTGTGTTGGTTTTGCGCACCAATGCCCCAAACTGAGATAGCAAATAGCAAAGGCGGTACATGGAGTTCCTGGCCTATCATACACCGCGCATGGAGGTTTTCTGGGTTTTATCCTCCTTTCCCATTTTCTTCACTTCCCTAATTGGTGCGGTATCATCCTCAGGTCAGCCCACCTCAAATAAAAAAAAGAATAATAATACAAAAAGAAGTTAATAGAAAATAAAGAAAAAGAAAAATATAACAATAATATATAAATTATAAATTATAAAACAATAAAAGTTAAAAAAGACAAAAAAAATAATAAAAAACGTAAAGATATAATTCAGAGATTTGATGCCTCATCATCACTAGAACTAGGTAACCCTTCTTTGGGAGAGGGAGGAAATTGTGATTGAACTTGGGAAGCCTGTAGTGGCATCAAAGAAATGCAAATCTCATACAAGTCTTGACTATCCAGACCCTGTCAATCATGCGCTAAACCCAATAGGCTCAACACCAGTCATGTTGTCCTAGTCGTCTTAGGAAAGGCCATCGAACTAAAGGGAAAGACCATTGGAAAGGGACTTCAGAACAGGTGAGAAAGGTTTGACTCAGGAGTAAATGCCGCAGAAAGGAAGATACATTTGGTAAGAAGGCTTTTAAGGCAGGGGTAAACTGGGGAGAGGAACACTTTTACACAAAACATCTGCGAACAGGCCTCATCTAAACCTCTGCACATGTCAGGCACAGTTTTGGTAGGAAGTGAGGAAGGGGAAGCAAATGCACAAGCCTAGAAGAGCCATCTGGGGGATATACTTTTTGGGAAGTCCTTACACCAGGCTTTTGCAAAGGGCTTGGTATAACACCAGGATGCACTGATCTTTTGAAACCCAAGTTCTGAGCCCAAAAGGAATGTATATTGGTATGTACTGAAGTGGGTTTGAACCAAAGCCTAGAGACTGAGTTAGCGAAAATAAGAGCCTGATTGGCAAAAAATATCTTAGCTGCAACCTCAGCCCCATTAGCAAGTGCAGATAACAAGTAGGCATTTATGAGCTCTGACAGTGAATCAAGCTCAAAACCCAATGAAGCCACAATTCCTTCATGCAAGAAGGAAGCAAGATTAGTGAAAGGGAAGATGTGAACAAGGGAAAATAAGAAGTTAGGAAGGAGATCCCCATCAAAAGAGAATTGATTATGGATAAGGGCTTCTTGGGGATGACCAGCTTCAGAAGCCTGAAGAGTTAAAGAGAGAAACGAAGTTGGGTCCCGCTTGACCCATTGGGATGTTTGATGGACAGTACTCAAAGCCAAGGGGGCCTGTTTGGGTTCTTGATGATTGGTTAAGTTGCAGCGGGATGCAAAGCTGAACAATTGGGTATTGTAAAAGTGTAGCTAGTCAATACAGCTTGTGAAATCGTGAGCAACATTCCCAAGTTGACCATAGTGTGCCGCATGGACTTTCTCAGTTTTAAAAAGACTCATATGTTTGAGGCAGAAAGGCTATCAATATATCATTTGTACTTTGAAGATCGCAAAAAATTAGACATTGTGGCCCAGAAAGAAGGGTACCAACCACTTTTATCCAGTTAAGGCGGGGGAAGTGTTGAGTAGTTTACTGGACCTAATCGTCAGATATTTGATAGGGACATAATAATGTTAACATTCTTATTTTATTATGGATCATATCGATATCAGTGATTATGGATCAGAAATATCTTACACTTATGCAAAGCTTGGGATCTGCGGCTTAATGGTTCCACGTAATAATAATTGAATATAATGACGCTTGCCTGAGGGCTTTGTTGGTTCAGTCTGAATTAAAAATAATAGTCAACTTGATGACTTGGGCACATGGGTTTGTTGGTTTATGTCAAATTAGTTTTTAATGACGATTGTGTTTTTGATTGAATCAATCAGATTAGTGATAAAAATCGCCTTGGTATGTGCTGCCGATTACTTGAGAAAAGCATTGGTTAAGCTATTTTCAGACGCGTCAAAAATGGTGTCTTGAGATATTACAAAATTTAACACCAACCCTGAAGCCATCTGAGATGCCCCCAAGTCAAAAGGACTGTAGACCCTCAGATGAACTATTACGTTTTTCTTTGGCCAAGTGCCATTGAAAATGAGGCGTCATGGGTAAGATGTGAATAACATCAAACCTTGTAAATTATCTCCAAGTTAATAATAATAAAGGAGAATTAACTATTATCATTTGTTATAGTTTAATCTATAAGCTTTTTTGTATTTAATACTTTACGTTGTATTAAGCTGAGAATTTACTTAGGATCAGAAGGATCAGGGCAGCGTGCCATTGTCCAAGTAATGACAGAAATATAAAGCTGTGGAGTGTTATTATAAAGGAGTTATATCTTACTTATTGTCACCGTCTGGTCTATTGTCATCATACAATAGACGTTTGAAACTCCACCTTACCACAGAAGAAGAACCAGCCATCCAAAGTAGGCCAAATGCTTCAACAGTGGGCCACTCACAGATCGCCTTCTCCTTGTCTGGAGGTATCATGTGCCCTTGGTCAAACATGCCATTGACCATGAAGGTGACCTGGGACTTAAAGAATTCGCACTTAATTATTTTTAATGTAAGGTCAGCTGCCCTCAAATGCTCCACCACCTGTTGAAGTTGTACTTCATGGGACTCATTGTCAGGGGAAAATACCAAAATATTATCCATGTAAGCTACCGCGCATACCCCAGCAGGTCCCCCAAAGCCGCATCAATATGGCAATGAAAGATATCAGGGGCAATTTCAAGCCCAAATGGCATAACCTGAAATTGGAAAAGCCCTTTTCTGGTACAGAATACAGTCAGCATCTACTGGACCTCCTTGATATGCATCTGATTGAACGTATCTAATCAATAAAGCTTGGAGAAGAATCTCGACCTTCTTCAAATAGCATGCAATCTTTGAGTCCATGGGATGGGATGCAAGTCTGGCATTGTGACATCGCTGAGATTCCCATAATCTATGAATGGGCGTAAGGTACCATCGGCCTTCTCCACAAAGAGAAAGGGGGAACATACAGGGGAGGCTTTCTAAAAATCGCATCTTTGGTTAACTGCTCCTTAAACCATACATCTAAGGCCGCTTTCTCCCATGCCGTCAATGTAAATTTGGGGAAAATATATGCACCAGATCAATGGTGAGTTTCCTAAAAAGCAAACTCTGAGTTTGCAGGTAGTATATTGGTTGAAGGAGCATCAAACAATGATTCCAACCCCTCTGAACAAGAAGGTAAGGATACCTCCAAAGCGGGCTTCAGCAAAAGAGCAATACTGAGTGTGTGGATGTGGGCCAATGGGGAAAATCGCCCTGAAAGGTTGATATAGCCAAAGGGACAACCAACTCGTGACCATTTTTCAAAGTTAAGGACAGGGTGTTTTCTTTCAAGTTGGTTCTGACGTCAAACTTTCGCCACTCTACACCCAAAATGATGGGGTACAAGAGGTTTTTGATATCTTGGAAGTGATCAGACAAATGATTTTTTCCCAAATTGATAAATCCACTAACGCCATACTTTCAGCGTGGGAATAGCTTGGGAAGCCTCTCCTCTAACCATACCACCTGGCAAGTAACTCATCTCAAGGTATTCAGCTAGGATTTGGCCAATAAAATTCTCAGAGGCTCCAGTGTCCTCCAAATTAGTAGTGCTGAATTTTTCTAAAGGGGGTGAAAGGGTTGCTGTCTATAAAAATATCCCAAATGATTTTTATTTATAACAGAAAACGCCAACACTTCATAACAAAAATCTTCTTCAGGGTCGAACATACCCCCAGGGTACGTTTTTGCATCATAGAATGGAGAGGAATATTTGGCCAATTTTACTACTAAGGTCATATATCCCAACATATCTTCAGCAACTGCATAAACGTTTTTGTATAGCAATAGTAAGTCCTTCTCTACCTCCTGGGTTCTGCGTATCATTGTAGTGGTCAAGCATGGGTTTTCTGAATTGATTTGGTACCTTGGTATGGGGTCTTATCTGAGCCATAAAAGAAGATATATGGCTTGATTGTATATATGGAAACGTCATTATAAAATGCGTTTTATGTTTCAGATGAATCCATACCCATTTCAGCATTGGGTTGCATAATGTTATCCAAGGCCATCACCACCAGGCCCTCTGTCAATGATACTACCTGCACTGTCTGAACGTGGTGCCAAAAAGCCAATTTAATTGTTTCAATTTTATGAAATTTATTGGAAAATGGGAAAATACAACTATCAGATTGTGAAGCATTTGTATCCACAAGGTATGAGCAAGAAGGGTGGGTAATTTTCATCAGAGGCAGTAAGAATAACGCTGAGATGCTCCAATTATTGCCAAAATGAGTAAATGGAGTTGATGCCCGCCGCAGCTGTGGCCAAAAGCTGGCGCATCCCATTTGCACTTCATAAATGTCCCATACAGAAAAGTTCATGCACAGGAAAAAGGGTTGGTCATATAATTTCAGGAGAGTATCTATAGCTCTTTAGTTCCCAGCGTGGTGGTGCATGGAGCACAGGATCAACGCAAGGGAACCCGTCGTCAGTATGAACATAAAGGTAGCCCATCAGAGAGAGCTTGAGCTATAGTGACATAAGGAGAGGGTGGTTAGCACGGTACACAAAAGGAGGGATTGAACTAAGAGCAAGACTTGGCTGTGGCCCAAAGTGCCAATCATAACCAAGCTTTAAATAGAGCTATTTTGCATGGGTGCCCTGATTTGGAGTGAAGTTGGGTAGCCTAGTGGTGTACCTGATGCTGTAGTAATTTTAAACTTAAGAATTGGCTAATGTGACGTGAGACCTCCTCAAAGAGGTCTGCACACAGGTACGCCCAAGTTAACATAAAATTTAACTATAAACAAACAGGATGTCTATTATAAGAAGATGACCAACGAGACCATCTAGTATTAAAAAAAGAAGATGACTAACGAGAAAGGTTGGTCTCAAGCAAACATATCTAAGCTAACTTGGGGAAATCATTGATTGGAGAAAGTGTACTAAGCTTTAGTGCTCCAATATGTGCAAACTTCCATCTGATTGGGTAACATACTTTGGGATTGACCTTACTCGAGTTATTGAATGAAGTTGAGCCTGACTTGAGTTAGTAATTTCATAAATTGAATGGGTTCCAAACCCCATTCACTGATTAATCAAAATGAGCCATCATCATTTGTGAGATAATTCATCCATTTTAATGCAAGAGCCAAAACAAGGGGCTGGGCCTTATGCACCTCATTTGTACCAACCTGAACATACCTTTCCTGTACCCAGCTTTGGTCCACGGTGTGCTTGAGATCAGGAAGGTCCTGAAGTTTGATCTTATTAACCTCCTGCCGCCCAGGCTTGTCCTTTCTGTTGGTGCTCTCAATTAGGTCATTTAAACATGACATACAGCATGTAACTCATGATCGAGGGAAAACACCAGAATATCATCATGTAGGCCACTGCGCACACACCCAACTGGCCCTCAAGACCGCATCTATATGACTTTTGAAGATAACTGGTGAATTTTTAAGCCCAAAGGGCATAACCCAAAACTGAAAAATTCCTATTTTATGCTTGGTATGCGGTGAATATCTCTACCCTTCTTTAGGCCAGATCTATTTGAATGCGCTTTTGCAATCCAGTTTAGAGAAGACTCTGGCCTTCTCCGTATAGCGAGCAAACTGAGAATCCAATGGGATGAGATGTAAATCTGGTACAGTGACATTTTTAGGTTCCCATAATCCATGAATTGGTGTAAAGTACCATCAACTTCCTCCACAAAATAGAAGGTTGATCATACTGGGGAGGTACGCTAAAAAATCGCGCCTTTGGCTAACTGCTCCTTAACTCACAATTTTAATGCCGCTTCCTCCCGTATGATCAAAGGATAAATTGGGGAGGATATATGGACGAAATCAATGGTGAGCTTGAATTCGCAATCAAACTCTGAATGAGATTGTAGTACATTGGCTGAAGTCACATTAAACTAATATTTAACCCATCCAAACAGGAAGTTAAGGGTACCTACAGAGAGGGCTTCAGCAATGGAGAAAGATTGAGTGTGTGAATATTGGGACAGTGGGGCAGATCACCAAAGAATTACCCTCAGGAAGAGGTACAACTAATATATGACTATTATTCAAACTTAAGTACAAGGTGTTGTCTTCCAAGTTGGTTCTGACTTAAAACTTTCCTATCACTCTATACCCAAAATAATGGGGTTCAAAAGGTTTAAAAGCTTGAAAGCGGTCTGCCAAATGGTATTTGCAAACTTGATAATCCACTACTCTAGAATTTTGAGCGTGAAAATACCTTGGGAAGTCCCTCCCCTCCCATACCACCAGGCAAGTAACTTAGCTCAAGGACAATCGGCTAGGTCTTTATCTTTAAAATTCTCAAAGTTTTTGTATCCACCAAAATAGTTGTGCTGATTTTCCTTAGAGGGGATGGAAAGAAAGCAGTCAAAAAATATCCAGAATGGTCTTTATTTATATCAGACAACGCCAACAATTTTACTAGAGATTTCTTCATCAGGCAAAAGCATGCCTCCAGGATATAATTTTCATTATAGAATGGAGAGGGATAATTGAACACTTTTATGACTGAGGTCACATATCCCACCATATCTTCAAAAATTGTTAAAACATTCTTGTATTTTAAAAACAATTTCTTTTCCACCACCTGTTTTCTGCAAATTATGATAGGGTCAAGCACGGGTTTTCTGGTGAAATAAAATACTAGGATTGGTTCCATATCAGAGCCACAAAAGAAAATATCTGGCTCATTTTTATATAAGGAAACAACATTATAAAACGCGTTTTGGGCCATGAATGACCCTATACCCATTTTGACTATGGGTTGTTCATCGTTATCTAAGGCTATAACCACATACCCTTCGTCAATGATTCTGCCTGTGCCATTCAACTGTGGTGCCAAGAAAAAAGCATTTTAATGAAAGCCTTTTGTCAATTTTTGGGGAAAGTTGGGTAATCATGACCCTCAGTTTGCAAAAAGTCCAAATCTACCAGGTGCAAGAAGAAGAGTAAGTACTTCCCAGTTGGAGGTAGAAAGAATAACGCCGCAATGCTTCAACTATCAGCAAAATGAGAAAATGGTGGTGAGCCCCACTGTGCCTGTGACCAAGAGCTGGCGCACCCAATGCACATTTCGCAAAGTACCACACAGAGAACACTAGTGCACATAAAAAAGTAGGTTGGTCGTCTATTGTCAAGAGAGTGTCTATAACTCTCCCATTCCCAATAAGGTGGTGTGTGGTGCACAGCCACACCACCAGGGAACTAGTTGTCAGTTATAGGGTGAGCATAGCCCCACAGAGGGTTCTGGAGCTAAAGTAACCCAGGGCAAGGGTGTGTAACGCGGTATAAATCAATAGATAGCAAACAAACAACAAGACTTGAGTGGACTCCAAAGAGGAGTCTATATCAAAATGGTGATCTAAGCTGGAGTGCTTGGGTGCCTCAGTCTGGAGAGACCAGGGTTGCCCAGCGGTGAATCAGATGTGGTAGCTAATTTTGTACAAATAAAATGTCTGATGTTGTTAGAGACATCCCCAAAGAGGTCCATGCACAGGTTCGCCCAAGTCAACATATTATAATCTAAATTAGAGAGATTTTATTAATAAGAAAATGACCAACAGGGAAAGTTAGTCTTGAACATACTTTAAGCAAGGGGAGGCGAGTCATCAATTGGGGAAAATGGTTTCAAGCCTAAGCAAACCAATCAGCGCATCCTACCATTGGCCAGGGTACTGCAGCTTGAGATCAAACAAATTTGAGTTAATGATTTTAAGGTTAGCTGTACCAATTTGAAAATGGCAAAAATTGGATGGGTATAAAACCCCTGTTCTCTAAGGAGCAATATTGAACTGTCTTGACCATCTAGTACTAAAAAAATATTAAACTGTCTTTGCTAAGAAGGTAACTTGTCCATTTCAACGCCACTGCCATAACACATGGATGGGCATCACGCGCTACCCCTGAACAGACCTGGACATATCTGGCTTGCACCCAGCGTTGGTCCAAGGTATGCTTTAATTCAGGGACGTCCTGAAGCTTGACCTTTTTAGACTCCTGACGTCCAGCCTTGTCTTGGCAGTTGGTTCCCTCAATAAAGTCACGTAAACATGATAATATTGATTTTTTCAATTGCTTTGGTATTTCCTCGCTTGGAATTTTCATTTCACAATCAATAAAAGATTCTTTATGTGAATCTTACCCTTTATTTTGTGTGTCTTTTTTGATTTTATGTTCATGCTTTCACATGTATAAATTTGTTGATAGCCTAAGGTCTAACCCTTAATTTAAATGTCTAGTCCGCATGCTGAAAACCATTTGCGCCACTGATCATTATTTTGATAACTATTAGAAATTATGACATTTCTGAAAGTTACAAAAAGGTTTCAGCAGCTACAAACTCTAAGAAGAACACTGTGTTAATTTACGTCACTTAGTTTAAAAATGGAAGTAAAATAATAAGATTTATAGGCGCTGACTCAAGTCATAGTTGTACCTAGATGTTTTTTATATCTCCTAGAATAGTAATAAAATGTTATTTTGGGGTTTACAATACCCATAAAAGCTTTTAGTTTTAGATTGTGATATAGTAATAGGGTAAGTATTCACTTGATCCAAGTTTTATTAAAATGATTTAGATATTTTGACATGGGGCACCATGAATATACCATTATTTCCTTATGATAACTAAAAAAGTTACAAAGTAACCAGCAGTTGTTACATTATATATTGTCATATTTGTTATAATTTGATATAAAAAGTAAACCCCAGCCAGAAACAACTGGTATTTAAAGAGTGATTTATACCAGATAGAGGGCGTAAATCATAAAAGTGTAATTTTACAGTAGCTTCCAAACTTATATACTCCATCATAAGTAATAAAAGGGTAGCTAAAGTTCTTTGCAATGCTTTAATCATAATATACTAAAATCAATGTCATACTTTCAGTAAATTCATATAAGAAAAGGATAGGATAACCCAGTAGTGGAATATGGACCCTCTACCACTGCCTCCCTGAGTTTGATCCCAGTAGATGAACTTTGGGTAGGGGATGATTATGACTTAGTTGGCGTTGTGCACCAATGCCTTGAACTGAGATAGCAAATAGCAAGGCGGTCTATGGAGTTCCTGGCCTATCATACACCGCACATGGAGGTTTTCCAGGTTTTATCCTCCTTTCTCATTTCTTTGATCACTTAATTGGTGTGGTATCATCCCAAGGTCAGCTCACCTTAAATAAAGTTTATTTATTTTTTAAAAATAAATTTATACAAAAACATTAATTTTTATGGTAAGTTTATCATCCTACTAACTATGAAGTCTTTTAGGTACTTGTAATAATGATTGCGGTGTTTATTATAGATTTAGGGAATAATACAAGCCAATCACTATATAATCTCCATAAAAATGACTGCTTAGTATACGTTGGTCTTCTATACTTTAATATGATAATTTAAGTTAATGTCCTCGTTATCTTCCTTATAATTGTAGCATTTGTATCCTGAATCACTGTCATGTTGCTTAGACCTTGCTTTTATGAATTTAGCGGTAAAGTTCATTAAGGTTTTGTCCAAGTATCATATCATATCTTAGTTTTAGCTTTTTCATGTCAAACTTTTTTTGCATCTTAGTTCTTTATATTGTAATTCCAAAGAGGCCATTTCAACATGGTCTTATGATGCCATATGCTGAGTGATACTAATTATATTTTTTAAAAATCCTAGTCTTTATGTCTATGTTTCTGAATTATATTTGATGAGGTAATCTGCAAACTAGGCAGAAGATTTAACACAAGGTAAAACCTTATATATAAAAATATACAAAAAAGCCAAACATCCAACGTGCCAAGGACAAACCTGCCTTTAACTGTTGATATCCAGACACCAATATAGCAACCAAAAGCAAAAGTCATCACTCTTATGATAAGACAGGAGAAAGATTCACTTGGGGAGAGGTGAGAAAATTACTTATCTTCGAACATGGACCCAGCGCCAGGGGCTAAGCTGAGGACAGGAAACATTGTCACTAATGAGTGTAGCCATTAGCCACTAGATACATTGTGGGTTACAGTTGGTTTGCATAAAGCATGAGTTCTGACTGTTTTAGACAAATAAAGGGTCGTTTTATAAGCACTCACAGTCTTAGGATTCTTCACGCTTCCATTCATCTTTGGCCACTTGCTGCTTGCCACTTATCTGGTATCTTCACCATTTTTCTCTCCTTCCTGCACATAATAATAAAAATTGTCGTATTTGTTTCCAGATGCACTAATACTTGCACTGCAGGTATCTTTTTTTTTTAGACACTCATCGATGTAACAAGAGGTATCTTCATGTTGGAGGTTATAAGTATCTGAGCAGCCCCTGCTCCCCTTGAATGCCCAAAGTTGTTGAAGCAAAAATAGTCACTACTAGAGATACTTTTATCATTGTAATTGTCACATAGTAATGGTGTTCCGCCATTGATTGATTGGAGGAACTTCAGTAGGTGAAATTGAGAGTGTAATAAAGCTAAATAGATAAAAAAATTTTAAATATTGGCTTTAATCAGCAGAGCTTAAACAAAAAAGCAACAGCTTAAAATGCAAATTTCTGGGTCATATATTATGGGAGATAGGTGGATGCATGGGGTCATGGGTTCTTAGTGCTTGTAATTGTGCTTACACTATATAATTTTGTGTTGTTTTATCAATTGATCATTTGACTTCAAGTTATTCTAAATTGCGTTACTTCTAGTCCCCTTTGACTAATTGAATATATCACCCCACTTTAAGTGCTTTTTTATTTGAGCTTTTTGTTCTTAGTAGAGAAATGAAAATAATTATAACTTGAGCTTATCCCAGGTGACAAGTTTCTTAATGACTATGGTGCCTCCTAGAGCCTTTGCATAGGAGGTACTTTGCACTAATAGCCTTATCCTTATATACAATTCTAAATTTTAATCAGAATTTTTGGAGTTTCATAACTCATTGCTATGATTCTCCAGATGATAGTAGCTTTAGTCCTGGGAGGGGTCTTTGGGAATGAGGAAAACTAGACAGGCTGGAGCTGCCACTACCCATCTCTCATACTGGTATTACTTGGATTATATAATTGGGTACGTGGAATTCTTATATTGGAAATTTATTTCCTGAAGGGATGCAAAACCCTGTCCAGCTTGATAGCTGGTGCCGGAGTCTTTAGCACTATATCTACTTTAAAAATTTAGTCTAAAAAGGCATTATTGTTGAAAGCACCAACATTGATAGGAACAATTAAACTCATTACTTAAGCATTTGTGTTTAATGCATAGAAAAGTTGGTTTAAAGCTAATTATATTATTAAAAATAACAAATTTAGTCAGCTAAAGAGTATTGGATGGCATAGTAGTAATGTTAGACTAACCTCTGTGGTAATAATCTCAAATCCTGAATTCTAACTAGATTTTAAGATGAAATCTATGTCCACCTTTTGTAATAAATAAAGTACAAAGCTATGAAATCCTTACAGTTTAGATAAAATCTAAGAAATATATAAGAACAAAGAACTATACAATTAAATTTCTTATATTATAGGTTTAAATTAAATTCCTTTTATAGCCTTCTCTTTTATAGGTTTATCGTCTATTAGCCTACAATAATATATAAATTGCTAATGGTTAGAGGGTAATTATATTTAGATTAAAATAATTTATTAGTCTCAATAAAAATTTATTAGATATATACTATTTGCAGCTATATATGTATATACAGTGGATAAAATAAAAGTAAATCAGGGATTTATTCATCCACTAGAACTAGTTGATTTATAAACTATCTTAAGATAGTCATGTGATATTAAGAACTGAAAGAATCAGATTACTTATATTTCAAAGATAACTATACTATAATGTGAGAATTCTTAAAATCATCCATGTGTGTTTAGCTAAGCAAAAATTCTCTCTTCTACCTTATTGTATCTAAGAAAGCTCAATCCCATCACAGGAATAGATTTAATGGGTAATGTATATTTTTACGCTCTGAATGTGCTTATCTACTACAAAACCTTAATATGAGTATGTATCTAATATTATGCAATACTTAGTAAAATTATATCTAAAAAACTAAGAGCCTAATAGAGTATGGTTTGGAGTCTGTTAATTATACTATAGGGTTTTCACAAAAAATTATTATATGTAAAACGTTTAAGTTCTAGTACTTGAGTTATAAATCTCAGAAATATGGGGAGTGAGCCATAGAATCTTATAGGCTTAGTCACAGTCACATGATAAGGTATTAAATTTTACATTATAGAAAGTTGTCTATAATACTTTGAACTACTATATTTTTATTATGTGATAATAGCATATACCTTTGCATTGCATCTAAAAAAGGGTGTTTAAGTTTAAAGGCATTAAGTTATTACTAAATAAAAATTTAGGATTTTTAGTATTTACATTTTTTACAAGCAGAATCAATTAACACTTAATTCTTTTAAGTTGCATTGCATATCTCTACTGTATCCGTTGTAAGAAATAGATAGCTATTTTTTACTTTCTGAATTTCCTTTTGGAAAACCTTGATATGAGCTAACTAATTAGTACTAAAATAACAATATTAAAAGTTTTACCATTTTGCCTCTATTTTAGTTTGCATCCACGTACTTTTTATTGTTGCATAGGTGTTTCTCATGAAAATAATAAGATAATGACACTACTAATACAATGACTAACGTACTTAGTAATTCTATCAAGCATTTATAAATTTAATCTATAAACTAGATATTTTGTTTTTGTATATATGGTATAATTTTTTATGGTAATTAATGATAAGTTAATAATGACAGGGATGTATTTTTATTTTATTATCTGAGTTAGGAGGGCCACGTGGCCTACTTTAACAAAAATGATATTAAAAGTACAATAAATAAAATATAAATGAGAGACCTGAATCCCCAAGAAAGTAATTTATCCAACACTGTCTCTATAATCATAAATAGAGGTTAGAGGACATGGTGGCAATACCCAAGGTCAAGGGATGACATATGGATAATGCACTAATGGGATTAATAGTTAATCTCCAGGAACATTGTAGTCCTCCACGACTGAATCTGGAGGCGCCATTTAAGAAGCATGTAGCATAAAAACCAATAATGGAAATTTAAGTGAGATGACAGAAGAAACGCGCTAGAGCTTTGGCTTTGGATAGGGGAAGCATTGTTGATAGCTTCCAAAACATTATGGATTGACCACAATGATAGGCTGGTATTAGGGCTCTGAGCTTTGGTGTAATTGTAGATATCAGCTGCATGTCAAATGGAATATGAGTAGGTTACAATGTAATAGGCTCAGAAATCCAGAAAATATGGGATACTTCATTAAAATTAACTTGGATGTGGGACACCCATTATCTTATGGATGAGAGTATTATGAATGCCACAAACTGGACAAAGGTGTACACTGACGTTGGACCTATACACTGTATTATATGACTGTGTAAAGAACTTATTGGTTGAGCTTGAGTTTTTGGGTGGAGTAAAAAAGGGATGTTTATACTCTCTGTTATCAAAGATGCCAACTCAACTTTTAATCATATATTAAATTTCTTTAGTTTGAATGAAAAATGTGATCAGACTTCCGCTAAATCGCTCTAATGAGTTACCCTACTCTGGGTACCCCATTCATTCCAGGATCATCAAACGGCGATTTCTGCCCTCTAAATTAACCTCCCCAAAAATGGGCATGATTATACCTATTGTACTCATTGTACGCAATGTGCCCATTGTTTTCTCAACAATCAAGATTCTAGCCTGGAGACATTGGTGTCATGGGTAGAAAATCTCGTATAAATGCCCCTCCTTTCTATCCCAAAAAAGTATTTTTATTTTACATATTTATCCTAATTTATTGGAGACATTCTTGGAGTAGAGATTTATTATTTTGAGGGTTAAGAAACATTGAGTATATTATAGCACTCTGAAGATATTCTGTGGAATTTACCTCATCATCAGGACAGAGGTGTTATAAACATGTAAAATTGATGGAGTCCATGATAAAACTATATCTGTTCAAGTAGAGTACATGTCTTGTCCTACACTCCCACATATGCTTATGACCCTGAGATGAGTAAGGGATATCTACCAAATCCAACAACAATTTTTTCAAAGTAACAATATTACTGGGTTTAAGGATTCTTGATTTAATGGCACATAATAAAACAGTTGGATGTATGTTGGTTTTTCACCTTGCAAAAATGGTTACATATTAATTCTCTTGAAGCCTAATTGGAATGTTTGATAATACAAAGAACACTTAAAAATAGTATGTGTGAAATGAGGTTTTGCTTTGGGGTGAGAAGCTAGGTATCTCAACAATGTGGTAAAGGTGTTAGGCTTTGCAGACCTAATGCTCTTATAGAATTTCCTTGTGCTGCAGTGGACCAATGGAGATATTGTGTGGTAGTACTAGTTACTTGAATATTTTATTTATCTAAGGTCGCGTGCTTTGTTGGTGGTAGTCAGTGAGGCCCATGCCACCTGAGGAACATGGACTAAAGAGCTTTGATCCTGATAGGTGACCTTTGGCAATTTTAGAACCTTAATTGTAGTATAGCTTAGAGAGTTGATTGGTGCTGTAGACAATGATACTGAATGAGTATGGATCATACTTTTAAAGGTAGTAATGTGTTTGCTAATAAAACTTTCCCAACCAATCCTGTCAAGCGCCCATGAAGGCTGGCTTCGCGGGTTAATATTAGACAGGAGATTACTTTCCATAACAGTAGATGTGTATATTTATAGTCCAGCTATAAACTTAAGTAATGCACGATTTAGGTAGAGGGAATTGCTTGAAATTGAATTATTGACCTCCTGGCTGAAGGGAGGCTAAAAGTCACATTAAGACAATGATGATGGTACATACCAAGGAGCATAACCTTGGTCCTGTGGCAATTGGTTTTGGCGTTGCTAACTTGTTATTATTAACTGATGATCGTCTCATGGGAGTAAGCGTCTGATGAGTTAGAAACACCCACCGCACAATCATTTGTGATTGCCAATACATTGAGATAAGTTTGACCTGGAGAGAGCTTGCCTTTCAGGATCTGATTTATGACGCGCAGAACTGGGTCCAGACCCAAGCTGTACAACAAAGGGCTAATAGGGTCGCTCTGTTTTAAACCGCTTTGAGGGTAATGGGGTCAGTATTGGGCTTGCCTAGGTTAGGTAAAGCTCAATTTTAGGTTCATGACTTGTTGATTATTTCCATCAAACTTTGACTTACATTAATTATTAATATAATTATTGCTCATTGCTTTCTTAAACCTAAGACCTATATTATTCTTATTAGTTTGTTGACCAATGTTTTATCATGCCTAGCGCACAAAATCATTAGCATTATATTTTAAAGCACTGATAGATTTCTTAAATTAACGCCAAGTCCATGACCCAATTGAAGTCCAGTTAAATTCCCCCATAGTGCCCCACTGGCTTATTAGATAGGGAAGACTTCCTGAACCAAAATAATATCATAAAAACTGAGCCCAAGTAATATTCAGCAATAGCCTTTATTCTCCCCTTTAACTACCTTATGAAATCTAAATTTTAAATTTTATTTGAGGTGGGCTGACCAGGGGATGATATTTCATCAATTAAGGGATTTGAAGAAAATGGGAAAGGAGGATAAAACCTGAAAAACCTCCATGCGCGGCGTATGATAGACCAGGAACTTCATAGACCACCTTACTATTTGCTATCTCAGTTTGGGGCATTGGTGCGCAACGCTAATACAGTCATAATCGTCCCCTACCCAAAGTTTCTGTACCAGAATCAAACTTGGGGAAACCTTGGTAGAGGATCCATAATCTACCTCTGGGGTATCCTCCCTTCACCCTATGCCATATAGTATACCTTATTATCTGTTTTCTATTAACAGCAGATAGTGAAAGCCAATTAACAGTGTTTCAATTATTGATCCTAGTCCACCATTCAATGTTGAATCTTATCTACTACAACTCTAAACCTTGACTGTGCTGCCACCTCCTACTTTCTTGAATCTCCTAAAACCTCACATGTGGTATTTTTAATCACTCATTAAAGTACATATTTCCCCTGGTATCTAATAATAACAAAAATTTTTTATAATAAAATTAGTTTATACCCCCAATACTTATTTAAAGTATAAAGCTAAACTTTTTGTGTGCCACCTAAAAAGTATCAGTATAGCTTTGTTCCATCTATTTAAACCAGTTGTAATGTACTAACCTTTTGCAACTAAATCTATATTGCTAGTATTTTAGTCTCTTAAGCACCAGCAAGTTACTCTATGTTACTTGAAACAGTCAGAAACAAACCCTGGGATACAATTTGATATGTAGTGACTCAGTTGAAATCACCTAGTTGATAAAACGAGGTGGAAGACGGACAGTAACAATTGGTTATCATACATGAAGTTTCTAGGGCTACTTAGAAATTTCCTTACATTGGTGGTTTCACTTTTACTCTCTAATGAGACTTAATTGCCAAGTTAATATGAACTGGGATATCTATTTAATAAAAATGTTTTTACTAGATTTTCTTTTATTTTAGGCTCCCAATCCACCAGCTAGCGGTTGATGGGATGACAGTACCTTTTAGGCAGATTTGACGTCTAGATTAATAATAATTTGTGTAGCTTTTGCTAGGCTATGATTTAGCAATTTAGGGATCTGTTCCTCCTTATATTACCTTAAATCAGCTTTATTTTCAGTTTGTTTTCCAAAATAATTGCCCATTTTTCATATGTATGGACACCCACTTAGGAAGTCACGTTCTTAAGTCATAATTTATCAGCGTATACCGTCCAGGGGATGGACAGTACCAAATCTCAAAAGGCAAAATAAAATAAAGTAAATAAAAGCAAAAAGAGATATATGGACTTACTCATAGCACCGCGTATCAAAACAAAAACATATCAACCAAGTTGGAAGTGAAAACTGCTATATGACCTTGACAGAGGGGAAGGGGATTAGGAGGCCTACCAGGCTTAGCCAGAGTATACAAGCAGAGG
The DNA here is from genome assembly GCA_022478985.1 of Massospora cicadina. NCBI lineage: Eukaryota > Fungi > Entomophthoromycota > Entomophthoromycetes > Entomophthorales > Entomophthoraceae > Massospora > Massospora cicadina. The sequence goes on from JAKSZP010009255.1 coordinate 234,799, forward strand.
CACAAATCTTAGAGCATGAGCATTGGAGCGTCATGGAAGTGGTGGAATAGTTAGAAAAGTTGGTCTGGTATTGAAATCTGCTTTACAAGGCAATCAGAGATGTATTTAGCAAAGGTTTTATCAGCCATAATGTAGGCAATGGGCAGGTTAACAAAATTTTTGATATTCTGTTTGGTAGCAAGATGTTTGGTCCAAAAATTGAACTGATACAACATTTAAGACTGCGGCGTTAGCATCATAGTAGTAGTGGAGGTCTTCCCATTTCTTGTTTTGGCGCATTGTGGGTTTAGTGGGAGGTTGGGAAAGTCCCTTAGCTAATCCAGAGAATGATTTAGCATTGTTTTGTTGAAGGGGGCTACACTCAGGGGAGGCAACTGCCTCTTCAGACAATTGATGGTCACTACAGAACTGGGGAGGCAGCAGGGTAAGAAAACAATGGCGAGGGGATTGAGCCACATATTTGACAATGAGGTACCCTTTAAAACTCGGGACTTCAACCAATTTGGGGACAGGATTAATAAATTTATCCACTTCCTCCAAATAATCCCGTGGTTTCTGGTTGAAGATTAATGGACTGTCAGTTTATTATGTTAAGTGGTAGGGGTTGGCTTGGTGGAGGTTTAAGATTTAAATGGGGTCCAGTATGACACCTATTGTCTGGCTATGAGAGGAGGCTTGGTGAGAGGGCTCCTGATTGGATGAAGCAGGCTTAGCTTCAGCTACCGCCTTGGGAGGAAGATGGGGCGAAGGGGTGCCCCAGTCAAAAGTAATTGGGTTAGCAATGGAGTCATCCTGAGAGGATTCAGGTGTGAGGGTCCCAGAATGGGCGATGGAGAGGGGCAGCGGCATTTTGAATGGTCCATATAAAGCAGGAGGGGCAGATGGTTTTCCCACCATTTACTTGGCCCCAAAGAAAGGTCTATATATAGAAGGGATAATGATTCAAGGGGGAATGATAGAGTAGTCTCCAATGAAACTTGGCGTAGTGTCATAAAGGCACAAAGCCGGAATTTCAGGTGGCTCCATTGGGAACCTCAAATTGCAGGGTGGGATCTGAAACATATGCTTACAAGCAGGCTAATAGCCCATTGTGTAAGACTTTTTGGTTGGAGGTGGGTAAAGAGACCTGCGAACTGAAACACAATATTGGGTTAAGTATGCAACTGGTTTTGAGTGGATGAGAGGGGAACATCCTGGAATACCAGGGTAATAGTAGCTGCAAATGCAGCTCAGCTTCACTTGAGAAGCAAAAACAAAATTTTTTAAAGGGGCAGAAGCTAAGAAGCTGGTAGGCTGCATAAAAGCTTGGGCTAACTTAATAATAATATAAAGATCTGAATACTGAAACAAATTGCAATATTCAACCTGAAGGCTAAATAGTATGTTGTACTGAAGGAGCACAAGTGGGCAACAAGGTACTTCCTGAGTGCAGGTGAGGTGTAAAGCTATTTCCAAAAGGCGCGACAAAGCGTCCTGAAGTGTTTAGAGGGCTAATTAAACTAGCCCTGACACTTTACAGAAATGGCTAAAAACATTAGGAGGTGTGACCTCTGCCCCATGAGGGGACAGCGGGCTGTGAGCTTGTTGACATAGGTGAATCAGAGAGAGCCAATGAGAGGGGGTAATGTTTTTCAAAATCTAAAATAAGAATTGGCCAAAAGTGGACGTGTTGAGGTAGAGATTTTTTAATGTTCTTTGGTTATTTATTTATTTATTTATTGATTTTTCATGGTTGGTAGAAGGAGAAGAAACCAAGTTTTGGAATTCCATGAGGGTGTTTACACAGGTCATACTCTACTTTAATTTAGGTGAAGCCTTGACTTTAAGGTTGTGATAACTATTAAATTTATCAATGTCAAAATTACTAATATTATAACATCATTTTTTATTACTATTCACTATTTTTTTGATGTTAAGCCAAATAAATTTTATAATTTATCTACAGATATTTTATTGGGCCTAATGCCCAAAAATACTAATACTCTCATACCCAAGCACTTAGAAAACTTTCATAATTACGCTGAGTTTACAAACTAACTTAATCTGGATAAATTTTTCCGTTAATTCTCCACTGGCTAATGAGATAGGTAAGAATGCCTTAGCCAAGTTACTATACATTCTTATATTAGGCCTGAGGATGCGTTCAGAGTTTATTTCCTCTATTTACCTAATTAACTACCTTACACCATATATTATACCTTATTACCCATTAGCTTCCAAAAAACAGATAATGGAAACTACTTACTGATTTACCAGAAATAGATCTCAGTTCATCCCTCAACAATGAATCCTAAACTACTCCAGCTCACAACCTAGACTGTGTCATCACCTCTTGCAAAACTGAATCTCCTTCCACTCCCCCATATAGTGTTCGCCTATCACTCTTCACAATACTGATTTTCATTAGTACATAAATTAAAACTAACTTTTTTTAATGAATTATGTTTTACACTCATATATCTTTTTAAGTTTAAAATCCAATTCTCTAGGACTAAAGAAATATATCTACCCATATAAAATTGCTATAAACCTCTAAACCTCTTGAGAAGTCCAAGTTATAATCCAAGTTATCCTGTCTGAATCGTTCTTTAGCAAACTAATCGATATACCCATGACTTGTTGCCAAGAGAGCGCAAAGCCAAGATCTGGTGCTCAATACAGGAATACTCTGAGTTGCCACTGTGAAGACGTTGATCAACCTTATGACAACATATCTATCATGTTAGGCTTTCTACTAAGAGCAAGAAGCCAGGTGGTGCTTACTACCACTTTTAAGATAGTAAAAGCCAATTCAATTTTAAGAAATTTCTTATACTTTTGCCCACCCCAAATCCACTCCTGCCTAACACTTGGTATGTCGAAAATAGTAAGCTCCTGTGAAGAGAAAGTTTCTTAAGTCTCCCAAAACGGTAAAAGTACCCCAGGTAAGTCCAACAATACTGCTGCTCATTTTCTTGAAGATTCAAAGATTTCAAAAATTCTGCAGGGTTATGAAGCTCAAGTTACAAGAATGCAATTTTGCCAAATAATTATGTAAATTATGACCCCAATTTTACTCTTTCTCCCAATATTTTCTCAATATCCCTTTTTGACGTTTTTAGAATGTTTCTGTTGATTTAGAGCCGGACCTCTGAAGGTAAAGTGCACCTCAATTTAGAAAAATTTTCAAAATACTATTATAGCTAAATTGGGGGTTCAGCCAATCATGGCGTGCCCCATCACTTTCCCCAACCTCAGTTCTCACGCCACCTTGCAAATTACCTCTCTCCCGCACTCAGTTCTCATGCCAACTCACAAACTGACCCTCTCCCCTCAAGCGTACACCATGGAGCCCTTCATCTAGAGAAGATGCTTACCCCAGAGCCAAAGGATCCAAAGACAGTGTTGCAAGCGTAACCCCTTTTCCCTATATAAAGGCCAGTGCCCTTACTAGCGAGGGTACTGGTCTATTTTGCCTTTCTAGTTTCGTTTTATTTTTTAAAAACATCACCCCTCATCTTGTTGTCTTTAAGATCTTCAAGACTTTGAGCACCATAGCGCCCATCCAGGTCATTTAAGTGCAGCCGCAAAGATGGAGCTCCCCAAATCAGCTAAAGGGTTTTGGGGTCACCGTGACAGCAGTTTCTTGGTACTCTGGTGACTGAAAAATACCCACCAAGGCGCAACCTGAAAAAGCTTGGGCCCACCAAAGCCTAACATATACACTCAGGACATCCTTTCAGGATAAAGAAAAAGCCCTTTAATTGCAGATAAGCTCTGACTCTACTCCTATAAATATGACCATGCTCAAACCTTACTAGTTGTCATAAGTGCTATAGATCAGTTAAACCATGCACTTATTAAAAATGATGACGACAGCAATAAAAAGAAGTGAGAAGTGAAATCAAATGGGTATGAGATATACGCTATTGTGAAAAAGCTTAATTAACTAAGGATTATGCTGAAGATGCTGCTGAATGAATTGCAGATAATGATTTGAACTTTAAAATGATGAAGCAGCAGAAGAGGGATTATATATGGTTTATAATGCTATAAATCATGATGCTTTTACTCAAATGCTAGAAAAACTCCTGAGAGAGCGCCACCAAATTTACCCACCTTTCTCAGAGAAAATCTGGTATAAAATACTGAAACTTGGGCTTATTTAGCTAAGCCATAAAGATTCTTGCCGCCATCTCCAGTTTCCTGAAATATAGATATTTAAGAAGTACCTCTACCTGCTATAGCTGAAAATTTAGCTGTTACTGATGCTAAAGTCCAAGTTAATTTTCTTATATTTTTGTGGATAAGTTAGACCTCATGATGAGTTGAATAAATCAGATGAACCAAATAATTGCTTTGCCATTTTGTTCCCAACGCCAAGGCTCAAATCTGCCCAAAAAAGCCCAACTGAATTAAATGTTTTGGTGATAAAATTATTCTCTTCTGCTGAAGTTATCAAAAATCTATCAACTTCATTTAGGCCAGATATTAATAGTATTTTTGCAACTGAAGAGAACACTCCAAATTAAGTCACTTTAAAACTTGATAGCTACTATAAATGAAGTCAAGTTTATTTCTGCGCCCAAGCTAAAGTTTCCTTATATAAAATTAGGCTTGCTAAACAGGATGCCTCAGTATTTACCTTAATTACCTGCATTAATGATCTTCGTGTTCCAAAGACAAATTAGAAAAACCAACCCAAATGCCTAATGCTCTCTTCATTTCCTGATTTTCCAATGCTTCTTTCTGTTTTAACAACGAAATTGGAATAGCCAAACTGAATGCCTCAGCGCCATTTTGTCCCCTTGCGCCAATGACCCTTACTTTTCTGATGATAGAATCTAAACAGCCTAATTAAAACTCTCAGCGCAAATTTCATCTTTTCATGCTGACACTCCTCAATGTTTTGAAAGTAAAGTTGGAACAGGAACCTGAATGCCATTAGCGCCCTCTCTATTTTCAAGTGCTAATGCCCCTTACTATTTCACCAACAGAATAGCTAACATAAAATGCCTCAGCACCCTCTCCATTTTCTGATGCCGGCGCTCTTTTATATTTTGCCAATGAAATAAATTTAAAAAATTTTATTTGAGGTGATCCAACCTGGGGATGATACCGCACCAATGAAGGGAAGTGAAGAAGATGGAAAAGGAGGATAAAACCCGGAAAACCTCCATGCTTAGCATATGATAGGTCAGGAACTCCATGGACTGCCTTTGCTATTTGCTATCTCAGTTCAAAGCATTGGTGCGTAAAACCAACACAGTCATAATCATCCCCTACCCAAAGTTCATCTACCATGGTTTAAACTTGTGGAGGCAGTGGTAGAGGGTCCAAATTCTACCACTGGGGTATCCTCCCCTTTGCCAATGACTAAGCTGACATGAATTCTTTGGAAACCTCTCATATTTCCTGATTCAAAGCTCCAAGCTATTTTTCCAATGAAATAGATAACTAAAATGCTTCAGCGCTCTATGTATTTATCATCTGATTCTCCTCGCTGCTCAGACAACAAAATCAGAGCATTCAAAAACCTATTTTCACTATTTTTCAAACTTGATTACTCTTAACAAAATTAATTATAATTTTATCTTTAGAAGGTAATGTTTGATCTGACTGAAAATAAAAAAGAATCAAAGTTTCACATTTAGGTCAGGGTAGAATTAACAAGTTGTCTTCTGATCACCTTTTTAATTTTAAGCAAAGTTGTGCCCAAAATCTCCTGTCTTTGCCATTTTATCTTTTATCTAACATTATGCTTCTTAATATAAATTTTATATTTATCCATCCACATTTTAAACTCCATCTGTTAGATGTTCTCTGCCATTGAAACAAACCACTCAACTAAGGTTGCCTTTATCAGTTGCCTGAAAAGTCACCCTTAAGGCTTTATATGATGGTGCTAAGGTTACTCTTTGAGACATATTATTTCCTTTATCCTTGGAGCCTTTTTAGGTCAACTACAGGTCCAGTTGAAAAATATATATAGCTTGTTAATGAAGCTTTGTTTTTGGTTCCATATTGAACTTCTCTACTTTGGTATTGCTCCCATCTTCCTGAATGATATGAGTACTGCCTAAAATACTCTGTACCTTGTCTACCTTAACTCCCAAACTAATGCTAACCACTACCTTGCAAGAATGTATAACACTTCAATATTTTAACGCCAGACTCTATTTTAGAAACAAACTTACGCTGACTACCTTTTAACCTCACAAACACTACCATCCTGACACCAAAACTAGAGTTGTCCTTCCTAAGCTGAATAAACTAACAAAACCTTTGGATCCCCGTTTCTTTAAGATCAAGTTTTATAAAGCAAATGATTTTATGAAATTCTCTGTACTACCACTGACTTTCTACAGATTATAGGATTTGAACCCAACTTTTACTTGTCAGGCTGATATGTAACTCAAATACTTTGTTATCTTCTTTAGCCCTACTCTGGTAGTTTAATACCCTTCCAAGGCTTGCCAACCCTGGAGAAATCATTGCCACCTTAGTCAAGGCTTGGAGATGGCTATGTTAGACTTTGCCTTAATTTAGGTGAAGCTTCAACTTTAGAGTTATGATATATTAATTACTTTAATCAATGTCAACTTTACTATTATCAACATCAGTTTATAACTGTTATTCATTATCTAATCATGGTTGAAGCCTCATACCATTAATATTTATCTACAGTTGTTTATTGGACTTAATGCCTGAAATCACTGATACTCTTATATTTTTAAGCACTAAGCAATTCCTATGATAACGCTGAATCTATGACCTAATGAATACTGGATAAATTTTCCCCATTAGTGCTCCACTAGTATAACTGTCGATGATTGTACAAGGATCTTGTAAGGTTAGAATTGTTATTTGGGTATGTTGATGGTTGGAATTCCGTTACTCTAATGTGATTTTCCTAATCAGGTTAATAGCGGGATAATTATTTAAATATATATCTGAGTGGTTGTCCATTTTAGAGGTTTCCCAATTTTCTAAGCGTTGCTGGGTTGCTGTTAGTTCCAGAGGCTTTTACACGTCATATGACTGACAATGCATTTAGCATTTTTAAAAATTATTTAAAGCGAGGTTGCTCCCAATGGACCTCACTTTGGAATTATATTTCAAAAATTCAAGTTCACTCCAAATAAAGGCTACTATTTGCTAGACCTGTTTTGATTTAGTATAGTTTAATAACTTTTCTCTCTCGTTGCAATCACTTTTGCAACTTATTCAATTCAAGTCTGATTCTAGTTTGATAATCTCACAGAGGAGATTAGTCTGCGCCCATGTCAGGGAGCAGTTTGGCAATTAAGGTAAGAGGAGCAGGTGGTAGGCCCGCGGCCTCCAACATTTGAACACGCCCCATAGAAACCAGCGGAATAGAAAAAAATTTAAAAAAACCAGCAGTCACTTATTCCCTGGAAATCCTCGCTTGGCAAGTGCGATGCAACCAGTACATCAACACACCGCACTCCTAACTACTCTCGTCGGTGGATTATGGAGTCTATGTGTTTCTGGACATCCACCAAACAGCTCTATTAGAAAAAAATTTTGTGGGGATGTGCACACTTTTTTCCTGACTGCAGTGTATGTCGCACCTTACTCCATGTCATGCAGTTGGCTGGACCTCAATTTCAAAAACAAGGAGGCAGCAGATGAAGCTGCTGTGGTGCATGTAGTGATTGACCTCCCTGAAGGGCAATGGGTTGTCAAAACCAAACGCACCAGATGGACAAAATCTAACCAAATTTTCCTCTCGTTTGACTATTTGCCTACTACAGTAAAACGTGCCATTTTGGAGCAGCACCTGAGAGATGGTCTCACCATTTATGGCGAGATACAATCTTTCAAGATGCAATGATTTACGCTGATGCCACACCTGTGCACTGGCAAAGCCATCACAGTTCTGAACCCAACTGAGGAGATTGTGAAGGACCTAACCCAGATCCCGCACTCCACATATATCAATATTGAAGGGCATACCACCCACCCTTTCTGGGTAACTGTGGACAGCGCGCCCCCATCTGCACCCACTGTGATGCATTTGGCCATAAGGCACATGAATGCCCCACCAAGGAGGGCAACACATTCCAAGAGCACCCCTCAGCGGCCATGGCCAGCGGAGAGGCACACTATAAACCAACCGCAAGCACCAAAGAGGCTTTCCCGTGGGGAGCACAAGGCTGCTACCTACTGGTAAAACCTATTTCCCCGCAAGAGCGGAAGAAGGCCAAGCAGGCCTGCAGGGCCACAGCCAAGGAAGCGGCCAAAGTCACCACCGCTATCCCACACTCCCAATGCCAGGAGGACATTGAAACCTTCACAGCAGAAGCAACTCAGGAATCCATTAACAAACAGATTGGGAAGCCCATGCTGATTGGGCCACCCAATCTGAGGATCTAATGGGTGACTCAATTTCACCTAATTTTTGCAACCAAGCTCCAGTCAAAACTGACTTGGGGTCCAACCTACCTGAAAATTTTTTTTGACCCAATTGTTAGTGCACCAAACTCATCCGCACTGCAAAAAATTTGTTCAACATTGGGGAAACAAAAAGTGAAGTCAAAAGCTAACGCGAACCTTTCTGCTAAAATCTACAAAACTACTGATAGCGTTGCTGCAAACATCCGCACTGCTGTGAAGGCCCATGGGGATCTAGAGGAGGCTAGTGGGCCCAGGTGCCCACCCCCTCGCACCTAAGGTGTGATAGGGGAAACCTTCACTTTAGGGACGTTGAATATAGCCGGACTCAAGGCCTCCCCATCCCAGGCTAGGAAACTGAGTTTTTTACAAAAAAATTTACCTGTGGATATCCTGGCCATCCAGGAGTCTCACTGTCCATGAGGTTCTGAGGATGCTTGGAAAACCATGCTCCTCCCATCCCTATCCTTTTGGTCAGAGCACTGTGGGGTGCTAGTTCAGAAAAACAATTTTTCAAATTTTTATTGTTGAAATCCTTCATCAATGGCTGAGTCCTCATTGTCACTTTCTCATGGGCCGACGTGGCACATGCTATCATCAACATCTATGCCCCAACCTGTGCACGAGAACATCAGGAATTTTTCTCGTCAGTCAAATACCTCCCATTACCCCCAGACCCTTTTGTAATTGGTAATAGAACTGTTGGCTAAATACACCAACGGACCATTGGCCTTCCTCCTCCCACGCCCCCCAGGGTCATGCAGAACTTCGCGTTCTAAAGGCCACCCTTGGGTTAATGGATGCACTGCTGTGGCGATCCCCGCTGCTCAAAAACATGATGCAACCCCACATCCACAACAGCCAATTAAGGTCCATGACCCTCATAGACCTTATCCTTACGCCGGCGAAATTACAACCCCACATCTCCCACTTCAAAACAACAAATATTGAATTCTCCAACCACCAGCTGGTCTCGATAACCTACCACCTACCTGTCACAGTGGCTAAGGCCCCACATTGGTGCAAACTCCGCCCTCCCAAACTTGCGTCACCAGGATTTTCCATTTGGGTGGAATCAGCAACTTTGGCAAAAGAGTTTGTTACACCATTTTGCGCGGACCCCATCTCCACATGAGAAGCCTTCAAAGAGGATACCATCCGCCACTCTCGCCACCTCTCCTCCTGACGCTCATGAGCCACATCAGCCATCATCTCATGCGCTCTGGAAGAGTTGGCACACCTGGAGTCCAATATCCCAGCCACAGGATACAGCCCTGCATGGAGCTAGAAGTGGGTGGAGGCAGCCGCCCTCCTCAACGCGCTTGAAAGGCAACACAAACATCGGGTTTGTGTTCAGTACAAAGCCAAATGCATTACAGAGGGCGACAAGTGCACCGCATATTTTTTTAAAGAAAAATTTGCACCATGCCAGAGCATGGCCTGCACACAGGTGCAAATATCGGATGATTCCATCACGGATATGCCAGTCAAAGTGGCAATCAAAACACAAAAGTATTACTCTGAGTTATACCAATCTGATCCAATTCAGCCAGCTGAAGTGGCGGAATTTCTCAACTGAACCCACATCCGCACCATTTCCCAATACCTTGACATAATGAATTTGATTAATCCAAACGAATTATGGACAGCCATCCGCGGTGCACCAAACCAAAAATGCCCAGGCCCAGATGGCATTCCATATGAATTCTATAAAAAGTACTTCAAATATATATCCCCACTACTGCTTGCCTCACTTAACCAGAGCCTTCTGGAAACGCGCCTCCTACCAGGAGGACATGAGGCCTTCACCGTCACACTCTTAAAGAAAGGGGACAAGCTAGACTTAGCCAACTGGCGCCCCATTTATTTAACTAACATGGATACAAAAATTTTAACAAAAATCATGGCTAACCGTTTAGGGATTGTAGCATCTGCCACCATCTCCCCAGAACAATTCGGTTTCATACCCAGAAGGTCAATTTGGGACAACGTGCACTCTGTGGCCAACGCGTGCCAGTTCACAGCCTCTGGGGCACTGGCATTCTTGGACCAACAGAAGGCATATTATAGAGTAAACTGGGAATACCTCAGGGCCTGCCTCCATCAATTCCGCTTACCTCCTCGCTTCATCAACTGGGTGATGCTGCTCACAGAATCTGCAACAATGGCAGTACATAGCCCTGGCTTCCTAACAGAAGTAGTCCGCCCTCAGAGGGGCTTGCGACAAGGGGACCCCCTTAGCCAACTCTTATACAACTTCAGCCTTGACCCACTACTTCGAAACATGAATGCCCGACTCACTGGGGTCCATGTGCCAGGCCAAGCCCCAGTCAAGATGATGGCGTTTGCAGATGACTGTGTGGTTGGGGTGTCTAATAATAAAGATGCACGCGCACTTGAAGCTCTCATCCAGGAGTATTCCCGGGTAAGTAATGCTGCACTGAATGCTTCCAGAACTGAAATCATCCTCCTTGGTCGGTATCAAGCCTGCTGGGCCCCAGCGACCAGTGCCTAGCCCGGCCATCTGCTCGCACATGTGCTCGCCCTCCCAGCTCAC
>JAKSZP010009256.1:0-243992 GCA_022478985.1 Massospora cicadina
GTCTAAATACAGGGCTTGGCCCGTTGGCAGAACAGTGACATTAGGTTTTGGCGTCAAAGAGTTCGATCCACTGGATGGCAACAGGAGAAGAGTTTCTGTACCTCAGGTGTCCCATCCCTGGGCGGGCGTCGCTGCACTAAATTTGGCTCAAACTTGAAGCAAACCTTAAAAAAGCAGCTTGGAAGTGGCAATGGCTCAATTTATCTTACTGGGGCAGAGCCATTGTCATGAACACTTTCATTCTTTCCAGAATATGGTACATTTCCAGATTTGTTCCACCGCCAGCATCTTCCATCAGGAGAATATTGAGTTCAATCACCCAGTTCATTTGGCGAGGGCGGACGTCAGAAATCAGTTTCTTTAACTTGTGTCAGGAGCTGGAGAAGGGGGACATCAGTCTGATTAAGTTCAGGAGTATGATCAAAGTAATACAGCTTAAATAGATCACATGGGTTGCTCAGGAGGGAAAATCCATTTGTTGGGCTCCAATACTGGAGGACTACCTCTCTAAGGCTTGCAAGGACAGTTAGAACAGAGGGTCTTTGTGCAGCTGGGGCATCAATCAAGGGGCCATTCCAAGCGTGAGGAACCTACCAGGCTACAGTAAAGATTACTTTAGAGCTTGGGCGGGCAGCAAGGGTAGATTGGATGGTGGAGAGTGGACTATCGAAAGGATCTGGGCGATTCCCCTTTGGGGAGAAGCTTGAGGACTGGAGATGGAACCTCGTCTGCACAAGGCCTTCAAGCACTTTATTAGGGAAGTTTGATGGGGGGACCTACTTGATGTTATGGGCCGAAGAGTGCTAAAGGTAGAAGCAGCTAATAATGTTTCCAGTGCCACCAAGGTGATGGTAAGGAAGGCATGGGATGTTGTAAAAGCAACTGAACTTCCTTCTTGCTGGAGGTAAGCAATTCCTTCTCTGGCTGCATTAAGGCTGGTTATCCTGTTCAGAAGGTCGCGGAGGGCAGGATTGGTGGGTGTTCCCACGAGGAAGAGAAGGCTGGAGAAACCACAGATGGGAAAGCCTCTTCTTCCTTCGGGACTGGCTCAAGATGGGGGGAGGTAGCGGTATTTGCCTCTCAGATTTCACAACCAACAGGTTCTGGAAGTTACAAAACAGCGAGCTTTGCTTGACTTACTTGTATCAGATCATTTGCAAGATGTGACCTGGCCTGAAGGACATGTGAGAGAGGAGGGTTAAGGGATTCTGGTATATACCAGTTCAGAACCTTATCTTTCAACTCCGCAGTAACATCTTGGTCACTGGGGAAGCTCTGCGTAAGTAGAGTAAGCATAAGGAGGATGACCTTCTGTATGCCTGTAAGGTTGCAGAGGGGATGAGACGGTTAAGCACATCCTCGCAGAGCATTTGGCAGTGGATGCTGCATGGTGTAGTGCTCTCCTATGGTATGAAGCATACCACCCAGGGTGTAAGTTATCCTCTGGTCATATCGCAAGGCCAGAGATCCTGACTGCGTATGCCCTCACCAAGTCTGCTTGCAGACAAGGACTGGTTTAGGGTCTAGTGCACGATATGGGGGAGGTAATGTATGGTCTATGGCTTGTAAGAAACCAGTGTTGCTTACCTTTAGAAGGAATCTAGGAAATAAGCTCCATGGCCATAGTTAAGAGACGACTAGAAATAGCTGTGTAAAGCTATGAAAATACTCTTTCCTCAAGTAAGTCCAACTTGGGGGTCATTCTGTCTCATTCCTCGCAGTAAAGGATGGGAGACATATCTCTGAACTGGCTGGGTAGCCTTTGCTATCTGGTATACCAAACAGTGAAGAATATGTCAGCTTTGGGTTGATGTGAGCCACCCCACCCACTTTCAGGCCCACTGCAGTGGTGCTTAGATTCACGCAGCCCCAGTGCGGCGAAGGCTTTATCCTGGGTTTTATCGCCATAAAATTGCCAGCATTGGGTTCCCTAATGGGCACACAAAATATAAAGAAGATACTAGGACGTGATTTCATATAAGGACAAAAAAGAAAGCTCTGAATGGAGTTGGCAACTGTTAACCAGAACGCCCTTAACTCGGCGGATCACAGAAAATTCGCTTCCATGGAGGAGAGAGTCACAAGGATCAAGGAAAGGGCTGATAATGTCATGAGTTTTGGTTTTGAGTTACATGGAAAAGTAACGTCAATTTTGAAAAAAGAGAGATTTATTAAGAGAAGCTCTATTTTTGAATATAGAGCGTGAAGCTGATCACGTTCATTTAAGAGCATTCAGCTCAGATATTGAGCAGCTGATTAAGCAGGTTGAGGAGTTGAAGACTCACAATTCCGAATGTGAGCCATATGCTGAGATTGACGCTGAAGAAAGAACTACCTGGACGCCAGTTAGAAAGATGACTGCCCCACAAAACATGCCGCCCGCTTTTAAAGCTATTTCAGAAGTGATGACTGAAATTACTCCCCAAGTGAGCTGAGTAGCTAAACCAAGAGAGTTGGCTAGAGAAACCTTGGAGGAATTTAAAGTTACACCAAAATTTCCAACTTGCCATTGGGATAATGCCCCTGCATTTTTCTTATTGTTTCATATGAAAATGTATGGATTTGGAGATCATCAAAAGGCATTGATGGTGATGTATTGCCTAGAAACCAATTGTCAAAACCTATTTTTGCCCCATCTGGAGGGGGCAGCTAATTGTATGCAGAGGCCAAAGCGGCGATTATGAAAGAATTTGGAAGCCTTACGTGCATGTCTAAGCACAAACAAGAATTTATGGGCATTCAAATTTCATAAGATGAATCCTTATCATGATTCGCCAATTGTTTTGACCAAAAATCGCAAATCTTGGTTGGAGAAAAGTGCTGGATGATTTTAATGCCCGTAACATACTGCAATCAACCCTTTAGCCCTATTGTAATTTGCATTGAATGATGTCTACCATGTTCAGAATGGAAATTATCACCTCTCAGCTGGTAGACAATTCTTCTTCTTGGAAGCTACTTTGATGCCCTATATAGAAGTTTCAAACTGAATCCAGTATGAAATTCGAATTATACAAAGGGGAGCGAGGGCGCTAAGGAGATAAATAACCAAACAGTGTTGGTAAATAAGCCTAAAGGCTCTAAATGGATCTTTGGGTTCCTGCAATGCACAGCGAAATACGTTTTCCTCCAAATTAATAAGAATGAGAAAGTCTTTTATTAATTTGGAGGAAAACGTATTTCGCTGTGCATTGCAGGAACCCAAAGATCAATTTAACGTGGCCCAAGTGAAAGTGTCTGCAACTGCAAAGGAGTCAGGAAATGGGCCCATGCTTAGATGGGGAACAGTCTAGAGCTGCAGAAAAACTTGTTTCTCTTGATATTATGCATGATGAAATTGGCATCAGTAATCTGCTTGTGGATGAAGATGTGCAGGATTAGATGTATCAACTTAATAATTTAAGTGTGATCCAATAACAAGATCTGGGGAAAAGGGGATTGACCCCAAGATAATTAATGAGGTTTCTCAGCTGTATGCCCAAAAATGGCAGACAAGATTCGAGCCATAGATAATCCCAAAGAATTGACTGAAGTTTGATTAGATGAGGCAAACCTGTTAATCCCCCTTAGTGTGATTAAAAGAATCATTCCCTGATTTTTCAGTGAAATTAATTCACATACTCAATTAAGCAAATAACACTGCTATACACTCATTAATTAAAATCATACAATACTTCAAGTGTACATATATAGATATCTAATGAATTGATTATGGGTAAGGGCGATTGTTGACAGAGGATCCCCCATTAGTATTATCTCAACCAAGTTGGTAAAGAGAATGAAGATCTCTTCAAATTTGGAATACAATAAAGAGTACGGGATAGAAGGGCCTAATACCACCATCTCATGTATAGCATATAGAACGCTACCCATTTGATTTGAATCCTTTGGTGGTATCTGCTCCATCAAAAGTTTAGCCAACCAGAACTACAATATTCTGATTGAGACAGAATTTCTATGAAAGTATGGAGTTAATTGTAACTTCAAAGATAATATGTTGACCATATTGGGTCAGTCATTACCATTGGTCTATTAGAAGGATATGGAAGCTCCACTGAGTAGAATAAATAACTTCATCAACCTGATATACAATAATGCCATTGTCCTGATTCGATATAATTAGTTGGCCAGAAATGACTTGAGATGCTGAAGGAAATCCTAGAAAATCAGGCAATTCCACTGAGGATCAAGAATGCAAGAACCATACCGCTGGGATCACAAATAATAGTCAACATGGGGTTGATATTTAATATACCAAAGCTGCTGTGTGGGGAGGTTGGAAGCCCCTGGAAAAGATCCAGAGTAAAGCCTTGGGTTGCTCCTGGAATACTTATGCCAGGCCATGGAGAAATTCGAGTTCTCCTGGAAAATTTAAGTAAAAAAATTGATGAGGATTGAGAAGAAATTAGATTGTCACGAGTTGTTCACCTAATCCCAACAGCTGAACTGAGATAAAGCCATGATTTTTGGGACCCTTGATGAAATGGGAATACTGGCTGGGGTAACAAAGAGTATCAATCTATTATTCAATCAAGAAAAATCGCTGATCTGACAGAAGGACATCAAGAGGAGGTGCTCAAAATGTTTGATAAGTATCAGGAATTACTTGCCCAGGATGAAACAATTTGGGTGCGTGAGAGATGAGATCCACAAGGTCAATACTGGGGAAAATTTGCCAATCAGGATGAGACTGATTCAATGGTCAAAGGTGGCCAAAGCGGTAGTGGAGGATGAAATCAGCAAACTAGTGAAGCATGGGCTTCTAGTTCCATTGTTGAGTCCCTAGGCGAGTCAGATTCTTATTGTGAGAAGGATGGCTCTAATCAGGTAGTGATCAATTATAGAAAGATGAAAAAGATTATGGAGAAGGATTTATGCCCAATACCATAAATTGACAATGCGCTAAATCAATTGGGAGAAGTGAAGTATTTCTCTGCAATGGATCTAGTATTGGGATATTGGAAAATAGATTTTCCAAGAGAAGACCAAAAAATGCATGATTATCACTGCGCAAAGCTGTATCAACTGATGAGAATGCCCCAGGGTCTTCGCATACGCCCAAGACGTTCCAGAGGGCATGGATGCAATACTAAATGTTTTAAAGTTGTCATGCATCCTGGTGTACTTGGACGATATAAATGTGTTCAGTAGGAATTTTACTGAACATTTGCACCACTTGAAGAAAGTATTCAGCAGACTATGTCCAAGCTGAATATTAATCTGAGGAAGTGTCACTTCTTCAAGAAAGAGTTGGAATTCGGTATTTGTGATAAACTCTAGTGGACTGCAGCTGCAAGCCCATAAGATCAAAGCCATAGAGTGAATGGATGTGCCAAGGAGTGTCCAAGATATCCAAGTATTCCTTGGAATGGTCAGATAATATAGAAGATTTATTCATGGTTTTCAAGAATCGCTGAGCCCCTATTCCATTTGTTGATGGATCCAAAGAAAGGATTCATATGGAATGAAGAAGCCTAAAATCCTCTGATGAGTTATGCCAGTACATGATATATTCTCTAGTTTAAAAAAATCCAAATTTTAACAAGAATTAATAATACAAACCGAGATTTCATTAATGTTGATTGGCGCCATATTGAGCCAAGTAGATGAACTTGGGGACAAACATCTGGTGGCATATGTGATCTGGACAATCTCAGCTTCTGAGAGGTGGTAGATCATAACTGAGCATGAATGCCTTATAGTCATTTACACCTGTAAACAGTTTCATGTTTACATCCATGGAGTGCACTACAAATTGATTATGGACCACTCCTCGTTGCGTTGGCTTCACAATTTACTATAACCAGAGGTATGACTTTCCTGATGGGCACTAAAGTTACAGATTTACAATTATGAGATAGTACATCAAGCTGGGGCTTCTTATCAGAATGCGGATGGCTGATCATTGTTACCAATGGTCCAGATAGTATACCAGCAGGCAGATGAGCTATTTTAGAGAATGGTCAATGTAGAAATAGGTAACAAGCCTAAGATGACCAAAGTGCACTTCAAAAAGGATGGAAAACACCGAGACTATAGATGGACAAGATTTTAAGACAATCATTGGGGAGCGATTATTGATCCCAAAGCTGTCAGAATGAGTGGCTATTCTTCAAGCTGCTCATAGAATTGTCAGGCATGGAGGCCTGAGAAAAATGACTGACCATATTCGCCAGTACTACTGGGAGTCCATCAACTATGATGTCGCAGAATATCTAGCTTGCTATGTGGAGTGCCAGTTGCACAAGCCACATAAGAATTGAACTGGATAGTAACTGGATTACCCTGGATTTGCTTGGCATACAGTTTCCATTTATGTTATAGACCGGTGATGATGAGCACAGGGGGAGTAAAGTACATAATAGTTGCAATCAATTATCTGACGAGATGGGTCAATACAAAGGCCCTGGCAAAAGTAGACATTACCAGTACTGTGAAATTCATCCTAGATCAAGTAGTATACTGATATGGATGCCTGCAAGTCCTGCTGAGTGACAATGGGACAGATTTCATGTCTCATGTGATCCCACACTTAAATTAAAATAATGAGATCTGTGGAGTTATGTCTGTGCTCTACCAGCTTGAGACGAATGGACTGGTAGAATGAGTTAATGAGATGCTGTCTGTGACACTGAGGAAGCTGGTTGCATGAATAAATTCCGCGTGGGTGACATACCTGAGTTTGGTGATGTTTGCCTACAATATCAGTCATAATACGGTGACAGGAAAAACGCCATTTGAGTTGCTATATGGAAGGAAGGCTGCGTTGCCACCGATTTTATATTTGGTGGTGGAACCAACATCAGGTTTGAGTGCCAAGCAGTACCTGAACCTATTGACAAGTATCCTGATTGAAATGCAATCACAAGCATTCGATATGTCTTTGAAGAAAAGGATTCAAGCAAAGATGATGGATAATAAGAACCAAATGGCCTTATCAGA
Source organism: Massospora cicadina (assembly GCA_022478985.1). Lineage (NCBI taxonomy): Eukaryota > Fungi > Entomophthoromycota > Entomophthoromycetes > Entomophthorales > Entomophthoraceae > Massospora > Massospora cicadina. The sequence continues at coordinate 6,943 of JAKSZP010009256.1, forward strand.
ATACTGATTAGGCGAAAGAGTTGAAAATAGCGATACCCATGTTTCAGGAGAAGAAAAAAGTTGGATGCATTGTGGTCAAGTCCATTTGAGATTACCTTTAAGACTGAAATGACACCTACTCCAACAAGAACCTCTTAATAGAAGGATAGTAAATTGAGCCCATGCTTGGTATTTAAAGCAATGAATCAATAAAAAAGTAAAGAAAAAAGTTCCCGGAGTATCACTAAACCATTAAGTTGGTTATGTCCTAATGAGTTGGCTAAGTCCAAAAAAAGGACCGCTGAACCAAACTAGATGGTAAGTTTTAAAAAAGTAAGACCTCTGAACCATAGAAAACTTGTAGGTCTAAGTATACCTAGGATCCAGTTTGGGGGAATAAAATAAAAAGATGGACCGCTGAACCAAAAAAGGTCAAGTCCCATGGAAAAAAATAGAAAAAAATAAAAAATGATAAAAATATTGGGAAAAAGATTGTTAAAAAACGCATAGAAAAAACAACATAATTTAATAATTTTAATTTTTTATTGTTTATCCTCATTCAGGGATAATTCCGCCTATGTTGTCTCTTGGGGGAGGGAGTCTGGATCGCAGAAGAGTAAATAACCTGTCAAAATCTATGTGAGATCAAGGAGCCTGTAAAATGAACCGCCTTTCTTTAATAATTTCAAATACTCAATGTATTTGGAGCTATTTATTAAAGTTAACATGGGATGGGATATTTGTTATTGCCTTACTTTAAAAAAAAACTATGTGAGATCAGATGCTAGCTGGGGCTAGACCTACTCAAAACCAAGTTTTCTGAGTGGATGCAGATCCCTGCAATTTAGCAACTAGGGTAAGAGAAATGGAAATGTTGGAAGATGCCAAATGCGTTACCCCAGAGTGGGGATGGAAGCAACAGTACAAGAAGAGTCATTTAATAATAACCCTGAGTAATCCCAATAATGTACTGGAGCCGTAAGATTGGTCTTGAGCGCTTACTAATGGGATTTGTCAAGAACACCGGACATATGGGCTAGCATTGAGTAAGGGATACCAGGCAGGGGTCGGTAAATCATGCCCCAATTAAAGCCATCAGTGGAAGATACTGATGGGATGCAACAGAAATGAGATAGTCATGCAAGGAGTGAATGGCATCCTGAAGGTGACAACTATGAGCTTCTCAGAAGGTGAAGCAGAATGAGCGATGGAGCCAGGTGAGGTTGGAAGCTTTTTGCCCAACTTCAAAGAACTTGACCAGCAAAGCGAAGAGCATAGGCTGCAACATCTTGATCTAGGATTACTTCAAGATCAAAAGAGTTCAGAGCTATCAAAAAAGCCTCAGTGACTTGGGCCCTTAATTCTTCATAGGGAAGTTTGAAATGTATGCTGTTTCTGATGGCTAGTTTGGTGGCCAAAACAGCTAGCTTGTAATATTGACCGAGTTGGAAGAGAAACTCCAGAAGCAAGTCCAATCTGGCAAAAAACAAACAATTGAGAGCAGTGGGCATTGCTTCAGGAGGTTTGACATTGATGGTAGGAGTATCTGAAAATGGAGCTGAATCCAGGAGAGTTTTGAAATCTAACTCAGGAATTGATGACAAATGAAGATTAGTTGCAAGTCATTTGATACACTCGTAACCTGGTTTCATTGGGGTTGGTTACCATTACCAGTGATTCCATGGAAGAACTGACTACTGGTATTTAACTGGGAGTATGAGTCCTGGAAGGATCATAGAAGAGGTTCTGGATCACAGATTGACTCTTCAGCTGGAAAATCTGAAGGTCTTTATCAGACAGGGTATTAAGTAGTTGTTGGTACCAAAACTCAGAATTTTGCATATGAACACGATTTAGGGGGGATGTTAAGCTTATATGATAGTTCACATTATGTACTCTGAAAACAAATTAAGCTCTAATTTCAGAAAAATTATTTTCAAAATCAATGGGCTAAGCTCTCCAGAGAGGACTAAAGAATAATATGAGCCAAGAAGTTACTATGAGAAAATAACATGGGTACATATAAATAAGCATTATAATTGTGCCGCAAAACAAACATCAACGGCAAGAATATCCCGTTGATAATGAGGATAAAATCAGGAAATCGAGGATGCCAGACCAAGAATCCTGAATATGACAGTGGGTCATATGCCCTGATGGGGAAAAACCGGATCCTGGGGTTAATATTATCACAAGTAAATTAATCAGCCTAGCATGACAGAAGGTAATGAGACTGCACTCTGAGTAGGCGGTAGCGAGGAGGAAGAGGAAGAGAGCTACTTGCTGGAGGTCATCCTGAGCAGCATTAAGTACTGATAGATCATACTCTGCTTGAACAAATGAAGTATTCAACCATGTGCCTGAAGTGATGTTCTCCTGCACCAATCCTTTTCTCGCTGGAAATCAAGTCAAGAGGGGGGAAGTGTTGGGATTTTTTCCCATATTCATAGCCAACTAGATTACCAGGGATCTCTATGGGATAATTTCCTAAGTCTAAGTGAATTGTATATTGGTTGACCCTGATTTTGGGGCAACAATGTTTGGAGATATTTAAGTTATTCACCTGGGTCAGATCTGTCAGGGATCAATCTGGATGAATGCTAAGATCTCGTTAGGCAGAGTTGCTGACAAAATAGGGACATCTGATAGTTGATCGATGATTAACTTTCAGGTGGACCAATTGTGATCAGTTGGGTTTCATCATCAACCAATTGGGAATTTAAGGATCAAGTTGTGAGGTGAGTTATGCCACTTGCAACTAGAAAATTGATGAGTTGGTTCATGACCTGCCTTAACTGGGTAACAAGTCCCATTACCTAAGCAGGTCACTTGCCAAATATGGTTGGTTTGCTGGTATAGAGAGAAAACGTTAGTTACACGTTTTCCAACTCTTTCCATTTTACTTCTATTGGATATCCAACAACGGAATCCTAGCCAGGATGGGGATGACCATCGCTGATGAATGAGAATGGGTAATTCAATGGCAACGGCTGACGTTTCATCAAAGAGGTGCAGACTGAGTGTTGGGCGCCAAATTCCCACTATAAATTCCCCTAAGAATTCAATAATAAAATATACTAGAATATAAATACTCTGATTTTTACTTTACCAGCAATTAGTATCATACCAGAATCCATTTCAAGCTCTATTCTTTCTCAAGGAGATTATTGGTATGTGCTTTAAATGGGAGACTCTTTGGGATAAAGAGTAATATTTTGATTGGGGATCCAGAGAAGAGAAGCTTAGTGAATTGGGGATTGCTTCTGACTGTGTGTCATTAGAGAGAAACCGTAAATGAGGAATTGAGTGTGGATTGAGTTAGGTGGTACCAGGGCGTGAATCCCTATTAATGACATCCTGAGTATTTTGTGAGGAAATACTGGCTAAGAATTGGGCCTGATTCTAGTACTTAATTCAACCATGGATAATAGTCTCCATGCTATTATTAAATGAACACATTTCACTATCATACAGCGCGGATAATTGCACGACAATGAACCTGTGCAGTTTATTAAAATAGGATTTTATCAGCTGATAATATTTAAGACCCTAAAAATTTTGACAATGCAAACCAAATTATATAACATACATTAATATAATGAAAAAAAAGAAATGAGAAAAAATTATAAAAATATAAAAAACATTATTAAAAAAAATAAAAAAGAGAAAAATAATAAATTATTAATTTATATTTCCCTAGAAAAAGAATCTGGCATTGTTCTCACCAACCAAGTGAGGAGAAGGGAGAAAACTATAACGAAAGGAGTCCCAATGGTCAGCAAGGCCATCTCAAGTTGCAAACTGGTACACCAAAAAGAAGACCTAAGGCGCTTTTATAAAAAATATTATTAGCAGGTTTAGTATGTGCAGAAACTAGATCAGACGTAGAGGTCCTAAGAAAATGATTAATCTTTCAGTAGGACCAGCTCAGGTTGAATCTGGCTCCACCGTGAGTAGTCCCACGGAACTAGTACAATACTCAGCAAAGCCAACTGTTAGGATCCTATGAAAGATGAGGAGTCATTGGAACCCATCATGGGGTTAATACAGGTTAAATGATGAGGAGTCATTGGATCCTGCCTGGGTTAGTATAGTTGAATGATGTGGAGTTATTGTGAACCCATCCTGAGGTTTGTACATGTTGACCAGTTCATCTCTTGGCAAGGATGCTCAATATGGTACTAGAGTGGCAAGATGCCGTGGGAACCGCGCTCAAGAGAGGTGGCAGTGAGTAAGAAGCAAGGAAGAGGGGTCACGTTGCTAAAGGTTGGCAAGAGTAAAATTGAGTATTGAAAGAGCCGCGCTCCACTGATTTATTCTCAAACTATGAAGACCATGGTCCGAGTTGGCATCCTTTCCCCAAGTTCTTATCTTTTGCTGGTTAATCTAGGCAAGCGGGGGTATTTGTTGAAGTTTTAGTATGGCAATATTAACCAGCTACTTAGATTAAGATAGGCGCATATTCACTAGGGGATTTTTCACACTAGTGGATATGAGATTTGTCATTTTTTAATGATAACTATTGTTCAGCAGAATCAATATAATGACTATTTGTTAATTTTCCAGGGTTGATCCGTCAGATCTATATGCCATATTGCCTAATTATTATCTTGATGATCTTAACAATTAGTGACTAGTTAAGTTGTCAATTTTATATTAATAATTTTATTTCAAGTAAGTTGATTGGGGGTTAGTTGCCAATTGATGTGAAGGTTTCATGAAGTTGTGGAGTTCTGACGACGCTTCTAAAACAACAATGATGTAATTAATTAATATGAAGAAGCATTTATTGGTTGCAGGGGCTAGAAGCCAACGAAATAGACTAGCTTATTGAGGGAATTCCATGAGAATGGGACCCAGTGAAAATTGTATCAAACAACAACATCCACTGTCTCCTCAAGTAAGGCGCCAACAGGGGTAGTTCCAAATTCCCTATAAGTTCAATGTTTTCCCTCTTATAGATATAGATTTAGCAATTAAATTTGCTGTTTAGACTTCTATACAACGATTGTATAGGCTACTCTTAGGATAAGTTTTGATGATAAGATATCCTTTGTCTAACGTTTTTGGCCATCAAGATCTCCGCAGGCTCCATGAGAAGAGAATAGAGAAGAGTCCCATACCAGAGGAAGAAGAGAGGAGGGAAGAGTTTCCTACAATTTTACTGATACCTAAAAGGAGATGGGCGTGCACAAGTTTACCGATGTACATTTTACTCAACGTGAATTTAAAAGACTCAGCCTAAGTAATGGTCAAAAGACTATTGCTACCCAGATTTTGTCAATAACAATATGAATAATAATCAACGCAGCTATTAAGAAATTATGAAGTAGAAATGGGAGCCTAGGCGTACATCTCAGAGGGTTACAGTTCGTGCTATGTACTGAGAGTGATTGAGCACAAGGTTCCTAAACTTCTACAACTTGTGCCGCCAATTTTAGTACATTCTTAATAATGGTATCAAATTCCGCCCAGAGTTTCTTAAGTTCTGTTTTATATGACATTTCTGATATGATTTTAGATTTCTTTTGGGTTGAAAAACTCAACTACTCCTATGGTAAGCACCAAATGAAAACTTTTTGAGCTACTGTTTGTTATAGCTCTCATTTTTAATATACATTCTCTTATGTTCCCGATGTAATGAATTAAAGATATAGTTGTTAGTAATTAAATTCGTTGGTATTAATATGAAGTCAGTCACCCTAGTTAAAGCTTCACAACCAATATGGAGTATTGTCTACAATGCTAGACAAGTTCTACGCGCTTCCTTCAAGCCTTGAAGATATTTTTGAGCTATAGAAATTGTTCATTTTGACTCTTCTTTCTGTTGGAACTTGTTAATAAATATTAATCTATTACTAGGTTCAAAAGTTCTCTTCTGCTTAGTGGAACTTAACCTACTTTTAGGTTCAGAGGGTATCATTTATTCCTTGACACAGGAGTCCGCGGAGGTTTTGTCAGTAATTAATAGCCAATGGATATATGATCCTTCCACACTCTAATACCAAGAGTAATATGTACAATAATTGTAAAACAGGTAATTTTTAAACTATTTTAGTATCTTTTTTTATCTCAAAGTTTTATAAAGTATCCTAAAGTATCTCTTTTTTAGAATGATAATGGGGAATTTTTATGTGGAATTGGAGCTCAACCTCTATTGGCGCCCCTTTAGGGGAATGGCAGCTGGTGCCACTGAATTAACCCTTATAAGTAGCATCCATAAGGATCTTCATAATACAGCTAGTCTGGTTCTGCCAATGTCTATAAATTTGACCTTCTCCAGGTTAATTGATAAATGCGTCACACATTCTCATTTATCCTACCGGCTACATTAATTAAGCTAGTGACCTGCTTAGGTTGGGATTTTCACCCATTATTAGCATTTCATTTTACCTAAAAGGTTAACCCGCAAGTTGCTTATAGAAGCATTGTTAATAATTCAGAAACTAAACACAATTTTTATATTGCCAACAAACCTGATTGACTCTTACAAAAAAGATTAAATTTATCAATAATAGAATTGATAATAAAAATAATTGTTTATTGTCAAAAATTATCTTTAATAAGATAATAACAATCTGGAAGATTAAAACTTGGTGAATTAGTTATTATTACCTAGGGTTAATACACTAAACAATAGTTATCATCTGAAATGATAACTCTCACATCCACTAGCAGGCCTCATCCCCTATTGGACAAGCACATATAATGTAATTAATCAAATTGGGTCTTGAAAACTTTTTTGGAGCTTGTTGCTCAAAAAGCACCAATTGATAAAGTTTTGGATTTGTTCCTCTTTCTGAATATTACTTGCTATGACTCCCATATCTAACTTCATAGGTTTCTTATATGTGCGTTGTTTGACTTGTTGATGGTAATAGATTATAATGGACAAAAGTAGTATGAAGGCTACTATTCTAGTTGAGTTGATAGCCAAGATAATAATAAAAATCTAACGCCAACCTGGTGCTTGACCTAGCATTGAATTCTTCTGGAATTATATGGACTTCTTCACTATTTCATCTGTTATAACTTAATCTAGGATAAGGTTCAGAGGTTCTTCTTCCTTCTTATCACGCAGAGCCTGAGGAGATAGCAATGATATAGACAAATAGTCTTCTCTTTCTTCAACAACTCTAATCACAAGAGCAAAAAGTCTATTTATATAAAGTATTTAGACTTCCTATCTTATCTGCTTTATTATTAAAAAACCAAGGGGAATTTATATAAAATTGGCACACAACTCTTCAGGTGGAGCCTCCAATTAGGAACAGCTGACGTTGCTGATGAATTATCCCTCCAAGGTTGCATGAAGAATAATTTTCCTCAGAAAATTAATTAAGTTTTCTCCTACTTGACTGCGACATCTTTTGAGTTGAGTTGAAGAACGTGTCTCAACGTCTTCACTCACCTCCCATTGAATTACCGTTATTTGGTAAAAATCTTCTTTAATAATGTGACTTCTACTCATAAATATCAGATTGTAATCTAGAAAAGGTTAACTCAAAAGTTTTTATATGACAGGCGGCATTAGTTGCCAACAACTTATAAACCCCTTAGTTGATTGGCATCTAATTTGATCATCTCATACAAGTCAATTAAGTTATCAATAATGAAATCAACAACATAATAACTTGTTTATTGTCAAGGGTCATCCTCAATAAAACATTAATCATTATGGAAGATTAGGATCCAGTGGATTAATAAATTTTTGCTGAAAATACTTCTCTAATTAATACTTATCATATATAAGAATGGTAACTCCAACATCCACTAGTGGGTTGGATCCCCTAGTGGACAATGCAGATGAAATATAATGATGAAGCTAGGTAATGTGGGCAAAATCCCTAACAGTGTAATGTGGGCATACAAAAATTTCAACAAGGCTCTTATATATCATTTTAAATCTTATGTTTATCTATTATTTATCTATTTTGATTAAGAGGAAATAGATTCACTAATTTTACTAACATATCATATATGTGCCTAATTTAGCTATTTTTGACTCATTTATTTTTGTTTAGATGTGTCTTATATTAACATATACATATAAAATGTTTTTTTATATATGGAAAGGATAGCTTAAAATATCCAGCGTTTTCTGTACTTCTAGAAAGCATATATTTAAAAAATATGTGATGTTTGTAGTTTTTTCTTTATTTTTTAAATACTAGTAGTGCCCAATCCAAAAAGGAGAGCCACCACGCATCTTTGTTTGCAAATGGCCAAACAAAAGGATTATCATAAATTAAAAAAAATCCTAATATAGCCCCTAGGTTATTAGCCTAGAAACCATATCAGATGGTGAGGAAGATTTGAGGAAACTTCTGTCCAGCGCCCGCATTAGCTGGCAGACCATGGCGGACAGCATTGGGGTGGGAGCGTCAGCGACATGGGGCATAAGAAGGTATAGTTGGGGGTTTTCTTCATTAATGAGGCCAGCAGTGTCCATCGCCTCAACATATTGAGCAAGTTGATGTTCAGCAAAAACGATGAGAGCTGGCACACAAGTAAATGAATTAATGCGCTGGCAGGTTTAGGGATAATTGGGGTCAAAAAGAGAAGTTTTTGCTGCATCGATGCAAGTACAGCTCACACTGAAAGCAAGCTCCTCAATTTCATACTTTGCATCTTTCTCAAAATCATGAGTAAAATTGGGGATAGGAATACCCTCAACAAGGTGCTCCATTGCCCCATGGAGTTTCTGGCAGAGGAGGGAGTTTATTGTGACAGCTGTAGCTGCAACTGCCATTGTGTTAATATTTTTATATACAGGATACCATTTTTGGATGAAAACAGCGGGAACGTGAATTGGGAGGGTCAATGAAGAACTCCCTTAAAGCAAAATCCGGTTTCATGTGACATGGGTGTCCAATCTCCTCAATCCATATGAGGCTCTCAAATGGATTGAATTCAGCATACGCTGGGCCAGCCACAGGAATTGGGGCTGTGGCTGGAGCTGATTGGCCATGTGCTGTCAACCATGGCAGATCAGATGAAACTGGTTCAGCCATCAACTCAGGATTCCATAATCAAGTTAAATTTCAAAATTTTTAAATTTGCTTGATTTTTGATTGGCTACCAACTTTGGTAGCAGCACCAGAATTCCCCAACGTTGGGGCGGGAGGATCAAGCCCCATTTGAAAAATTAGGGCAAGGCAGCAGCCAGGGCGGCGCCTGAGCCCTGAGTGGCAGATGCAGCGGAAGTGGCAACCATGGGACACTTGCACTTTGAGTGGTCAAGCTCAAAGCACAAGGGGCAAATGACATGGCCATTTTTGACACGTGTCCAGAATGGGTGATCAGGGGCATATCTGATCATGGTACGGGGGGAATTGCAAGGTGAGAATCATGAATAAATGGGAAGATTGTTGCAAAGGTGCGAGGCCCTGCCAACCAATCCGCCCCATTGGGAACCACAAACTGCAACATGGGTTCTGCGCCATAAATGGCCAAACCCTCCGTGAGCTTATGGTGGAGGTGTTTAGGGGAAAGGAAAGCGGGCAACCCAGCGAACTGGACCACCAAAGTGGTCTCATTTGGGAGCCAGGTGTAAATGGTGGGCAATGGAATTTTTTATAAATTAATGGCAGCTTAGCTACTGCCACTGTATTGACTTCAGAGCAGAAGCCGAGGTCAAAGTACCCCTTGAAGGACTGGAAGTCAATATAGCCATTGGGTTTGAAAACTGCTGTGGCCATCTTGATGAAGGCCGCACTTGCGTATGGGAAGAGATTCCCATAATTGACCCAGAGGCCGAAATTCAAATTGCTCCGTGGGAGCACCAAAGGGCTCCAGAACACCTCCTGAAAGCTGATGAGGTGGTGGGCCAAGTCCTGAGGGGGACATAACACCTGGTAGTGTTGGGAGGGCTAGTAGAGCCATTGCAGGTGCGCTTCAGCGGTGGCTGAAAGATGCTAGATGGCGGCACACCACCACCCCAAGCTGGGGCAGCAGTTGTTGATTGTATCAACATTGGTAAGTTTTAGCTCTATTGAGCGGTTGTTTTTTATATGTTTTAAAATCCAAATTTGTTTTGATTTGGGTATCAAAGCAAAAGAAAGATTTTATTTGTAGTTTTTTTCTTGTACCAATAATGTTTATTTAGGTTTGGTTGGTTTTTATTTTTTACAAAAACTGCAATCTCATTTTCAGTCATAATTTAAAAGATATGATGTTATAATATAATGTTTAACTAAATTATTATCCTTACTTAGTATATAGAACAGATTATGCTACTTTTTAATTACAAAAGTTTCTACTTTATTATCCTTTTTTTGTATATATTTGGCTTTATAGTTAGTTTATAATACCTGCTATTAAAAAAGGTTATATAAAATTTTTACAAAAAAATTTTAAATTATATCTAAAGTTTAAATGTAAATAGATTGTATTTTTTGCTCAAACACTTTGTTGATGATATTATAATTTTATAGGTTTATAGTACAACAATTGTTGCCTATCCACCACCTCAATATTTTAATGCTGATGCAAATGACACCTGCTTCCTCATGTGGAGTAGTGGTGCATCACCTCCTGGCACCTTTCTGACACTTCTGAAGTGCGCCCAGGCTGGCTCTGATAGCTCCCTAAATTCAACCGGTCCCTTTGTCCCCCCTCAAGTCCTGGCACAACATCTTTGCGCGCTCCTAGATGGTGCTTCAAAACCCCTGGTGCTCCCCCAGAGCAACCTGTGCTTTGATCTTTAGATCAAGTACATAATTTTTTCCTCTATGCAAGTGCATCCATCATCAAGGTGCCTCAGGAAGCTACAACCCGCCTGTTTTATTTATTTCTGCCCCTTTATAGCTACTTTGACAATGTCTTTATAAAAATGCCTAATTATGCCAGGGTGACCATTTCAATAATATTCAAAATACCCCATACCCACTAACTGCACTTTTTGCTGGTGTACTCCACTCTGGTGATGCATTTTGCAAGCTTTCCAAATTATCTTTCTACCAAACAGATCCTCCATGAGCCTCTGAAGGGATTAGCCATATTTAGTGCTTATCCCATTTTATAGATTGTGGTTTTCATTAAGGCCAACTGACTTGCAGGACCTTGAGCTTTTGAAACGATCTATCCATTCCACCAGAACACCCACCTTGCCATTCTACCTGCATTATGTTCTGATCGTCTCCAAACTAACCATTCTGGTACATGATAATAATGGTCATACCTTCTGCTCTTGTGTTTTGATTTAGACCTCTTGAAGCATCAGTTTCTTACCTTGCCGCATCAGAGACCTCATTCCCTCCTCCTTCTAGAGTTAGCCCATCTGCTGTTTCAGGGAGTTTTGCATTTGGGTTTGATCCTCCTCACCTTCCCTCAACCATTGCAGATGCAGCTCCTCCTGAAGTATCAAATCAGGTAAGACTTTCTCTAAATTTGCAGGAGCCATTTGCTGCTCCTGTCCCAGTTAAGTTGATTTATACAGAAATTTGTAAGACATCTGCTTTGGCCTTCAGCTATCAGCTCGTGTGAATATCCTGTGTTTATCCATTTCTGACCCATTCTATTCTCTCAAATGACTTACCAAGGATGACCAACTTTTCCTCATAAGACCCAAGTTTTATTGTCCAGAATTCTTCCAGCTTCCCAAATAGCTCCTCTGCGCCACTTCCACTATCATTAATGAGAACTGTGTACGGACCAACTGTAAGCTCACCATCAATGTGGTTGCTACCCCATCAGCGCCCCTCAATGACAAGACTTCATGCGTCCATAGAACCACTCATCAATGAGATTACCTGCCACTATTCTCTCTGCCAACTTCCTTGAGGAAGTCTGATACCTAATGCTTGCATTTGTAAGTCCAGGGGAATGCCCCCTGTGTGTCAATTGGGCCCTCTTCCCATTTCCAAGTAAAAAGGTTCTGAAGAGGGTGGCTGTACCCCTCGTCACCCAGGGCAACCTTACCCACGTGGTAGATGAGTGCTGGGTAACAGCCCTCCCTCTTTGGATCCCTCCCCCAGTGCCCAAATTCACCTCACCTGAATTTGTACGCCTGATCAGGGAAATCTGCGCTGAAATTGCCAAATTAAAGTCGATCAGTCTGAAAACAATTGGAAATGAGCCTGATGTTTGGAATCCACATAGTCAAAAAAAGGAATGAAGATTGATTCATCAGCTGGAATCGCTGAAAGTTTTGATTTGGATAACACCACAATCATCAATATTAACCCCCTCCCAAAATGTTGGTGATGATCCCCAACATGCAGGTAGCAGCATCAGACACCATTGACAATAGTTTATAGCTCCCTTCCAGTAAATCAGGTGTTGTGGCCAATGAAATGCTTTTGACCAAATGAACAGCCCAGTGACCGGGCACAAGTGGGTTAGGCATCCCAAACCTGTTCCCAACCAATTGGGACTGCCCCTATGTGGGGTGGCCTTGGGGGATTCCCGTTGCTCATCGGGCTAGATGCCAGCGCACCAGCCACCAGAAACACAGTCAAGTCTCAGTTTGGGCATTTGAGGTTGAACCAACAGCAATTTGGCCTGCTGCCGATTACTTTGATGTCAGTTTGCAGTGAGCTTATCTGCCCCCATCCCCAAATAATTTACCAATTAGGTCAAACTTGAGGAACCCAATCCCTGATTGTCACCACATCAATTGACCACTATTTAATCAGTTGCATAGTACTGAGAAAATTGTGGTCAATTTTTCTTCCTTTGTTTCAATTAAAAATTCTTTTCCTAATTTTACTTTTTTTATTGAAAATTAAACTGTTCTTTGGCTGACACTCATACACCCCTCAAGGTTAAAGGCCATATTCATCTGGTATTTTATTATGTGCCTGTATGAGATTCTGGCTCACCGGCAGTCATTGGCAGAACTCCTTTCTAGTCTCATATCTATCAAACCAGCAGCAGTGCCTTTGGCATTCTGGTTTGCCGTTCAGGTGCTATGGCACCTTGGCTGGCAGGCCGGTCTAAATCTAACTTGCTGTTTGCCTGACAGCATTCACCGCATATGAGAGTGTATTAATTCTGCCAAGATATACCTGTTTAACCGAACTACCCTAAGCATGCCAACAATACAAGAGTTCTACTTGTGTTCATGACCTTTTGAGAATCTTCTGAGATTTATCTCAGCCAGTATGTTGAGATGATGCATACAAAATCCTAATTGACAAAGATAACTGACCTTCTCTGCAATAATGCCCCATACAATTGATTCCTCCAATCCCATTTTGTCCTCTGATAAAAGCGCCCAGTCTACGTCAGACAAAAAGCCACCATCCCCTCTTCCCCATCTGATATGGTAATTTAGGCTAATTGCCAAGGTGCCATATTTTAAATTTTTTAATTTTGTTTTATCTGGTACCTTAACAAAGATATGTGGTCACCCCCTTTGGGTTGGACACTACTAATACTAAAAAATAGATCATAAATTGTTAATGAATAATAAATGATAAGGTGAAAATTAAGAAATAAAATCTGATGAAAAATAGTAAAATTGTATAGGAAAATTAGCTACAACCCTTTTCTGTATAGAAGAAAATCTTTATAGACCATATTTTTTCTTCTCCCCAAAGGTGCTAGAATCTACAGACTGCTAATTGAGATCAATCTAGTGAAGGCTATATATAGAACTGCCCATGCTAGAAGCAACCTTTCTCCAAGTCAATCTCCAGTACCTTCAGTGACTACCCATGAGACTTGTTTATAGCATAGCAAAGCAGAACTTGAAGGGGAACTGCAGTGTTGAACTCAAAGGGGTACCCTTATGGTATATATGGTATGCGTGCTATTGTTACTGACTCCCAATTAGTGGATTAAATGAGTATTTTTCAAAGCTAACAAGGAGATGTGGACCAACTAGTTAACTGTTTAAAAATTAGATAACTCCTGATACTAAATAGTTTGTCCACATAACACCATTACTGGGGGTGATTAAACATTGCACCATAGTTATATTATGCACAATCCCTGTAGAGCATTGTTTACAAGTAAATGTGAACAATGAGGTGACTGTGCGGCTGGTTCAAAAAATTGTTCATGGCAATGAGATTCGTTGAGTGTTTCATTTTGTAAGGAAAAGATAAACTAATAATTTTTTAAAAAATTCATTTATATCTATGTAAGAAGTTATAATTAGGTGAAGGAATTCCTGATAGTTGGGTTTCTTACTTGGTACTAGCTTAAATTCTCACAATATGACAGATACAGTATGCTTAGTATTTTGTGGCTGTATAAGGGAGGAGACCAAAGTTGTCCTTCTAAGTTTACTAAACATAACTTTTGTTGGAAACAAAGGAATTAAACTAAAGATTAGGGTTTAGATTCCTTTTCCATCTGTATTAATATAATGCTTATATCATTAAAATATGAAAGGTATTAGTAAAGAAATGATTTTCTAGGAAAATAATTTAATGTGAAGTGAAACATCTTGTCAAATACTTTTTCATGTCTCACATGAATAGGGGGTGTCACATGTGGAAAGTGGCATGCCACACTTCTTTTTTTTTTTTTAGTACTAGATGGTCCCAACCCAAGGGGGGATTCATCGACATGCCACACTTCTTCTAAATATGCTTTGCTTTACTAATATGGTATAGCTCTGAATACATAGATACGCCTTAAACTAGATAAAGGCTTATTGTGATAATCCACCAATTTGGTCAATAAATTCCAAATCATGATACACTTAAAATTTGTTTATGTTTAATACTGATCCATGCATTAGGGATATGTAGCATCACATTTATATTGAATAAATTTTACCTTGGTTGGAGCCAATCAGAGTTTTGACAAGGGTAGGACTTTGCTGCGACTCCAGTGGCTTTGACAAAAAATTATAATTGAAAATTTTCATCTTGTTGAGTTCAGTACCTAACTAATTAAAAAGTAGGTTAATTGTCATCATAAGATAAAAATGACATTAGTCATAGCCAATCAGGAGAGGGTAAAATGTTTTTACTTGTCATAGCCCCATTGAAGCCTATAGAAGGGGCTTTTTCAACTTCAAAACCCTTCTATTATATTAGTATTAATATAGATATTATATATTATAATACTAATTATTGTTTTCCATAAGGTAGTTTAGAATGAGAATCTGATAATAAGGTGATGCTACAAATTCTTTTAAATGAGAGAAACTAATAAAGATCTGGAAGAATCCCCTTCATTATTATTAGTAGCAGGAAATCAGTATAATAATCCTCCTGCGCTCCTTTTAGTTCTAGGTCAAGTTTGGTCAAATGAGGGGAGGTGGACTTATGTTCTCAATACTGAGGATTGTCTAAATAGATATTTACATTATTATCCCAGAATTAAGCAACAAGATGTTGTTTGGCTTAGCGTTTCATTGTTGTTTGGTGTACCTGCAGATAAGCTCTCTAAATTTTGTTAGCTGGTAAATGTTGAATCAAATCAGCAGTTAAGATAGTATTGTCTTCTTGTATATCCAATTTGTCGTCCTGTGTAGCCAATTGTTGTGTAGTGTGTCAAGCATAGGATCAAAAGGCTGGTTTTTTGATGTTTATGAGGAGGTTCTTTATCATCCCCTTCAGAATCTACACAAAAGTTTGGTAGGCTAGCACTAGCCATTTATTGTTCTTTAATGGTATACTCAACGTCATCTATAATGTCCCTGCGGTCATCAGAGCTGTATGCATAATTATTAGAGAAAAAAAGATAAAATTCTGATTAAGCTAGTAATTTCTACACAAGCGACCTTGTCTGTAAACAGGAAGTGCTTCATCCATGAGTTTACTGGACTTGTCTATCATATCCTTAAGACCACAAATTTTGTAGTTTTGTTCATTGGGGTCTTCTGGCTAATTCTTGACAGGGATACTGTGTCTGCTATACTTATTGGGTTGTAAATGGGAGTCAGTTTGTTGTCAGGTATGGTAAGATGGTCAGCGTTAGGGATGCCTGTCCCTAAACTTACTGTTATCAGGTGGTTAACAGGTGCTTTAAAAGACGTTTTTGTGGTAAGTAAGGACTGAGATACAATCACTGTGGTTTGGGATATGTCTGATTTTGGTCAATAATTGGTTTGCAAAAGAACATTATCTGAATGAGACACAATCCTCATTTAGGGTTTCCCAGATCTTGTGTATTTATTTAAAGCACTTCTTCATTTTTTTATTAAGCTGTGGTATGTAACGTTCATGCTTAGTTGCAGCGAGTATGGTAGCAGTTGCCTCATCAAGAGTAAGCATCATGGCATAGATATCATTTGAGCATTAGCTTAAAAGCAATCTGTGAAGGCAACAAGGTGTTCTTTTTGGCGGAGCAAAATCTGTATGAAGGATCCTTTCCTTTCAGATAGTTCTTTATTTTCACTTTATGTGACAGAGGAGTTTGACTGAGGTACAAATTGTCTCAAGGCATATAAAGCAGAAGCAGTAAGATCAGTATCTTCAGATTTGGTTTTTACTATTTTGCAGTTGACTAAGTCAACTTGGTTTTTTTTAGAGGTTCCAAGTGTTCTTGAGTGTCTTCTATGTTGAGCTCAAGGGTGGAGTCTAGTAATATGTTGACTTCACAAGGCATCCAAGTTGTTTTGGAGAACTTTGAGTTTGGTTTTCAAAGTATCAAGCAAGTCTGAGCACTGAAGTTGAATTTTGTAATCTCATATAGTCAGCTTCCTGGTGTTTTATAAGATGGTTGTATTCATATTTTATTTAATTGCAGTAGTAGTCAGGGAGAGTTGGTGTATCTAATTTGAATAGCTCATTTTTAGTAGTAGATGGTCCCTAATTTGAATAGCTCTTATTTGATGCCTTTGCAAAAAAGTCTAGTGTTATCCAATGGAGTTTGATTTTGTATAGTTTATCTTTGTGCTTGCTAATCTTGTGTTTTTGGTTTTTGATAAAATGCCAGGTTGCTCTAATCTTAATGTGCTCTTTGATGCGCTCAATTTTTTGTCCATAAAAGAGGCGTGGGTAAGCTGTTTGTCTTCAAGCTCCTCAATGTGGCACAAGGCAGCGACGAACTTCTCTTCAAGTGGCTAAATGATTTTTACCTTAATAATATAGCAGTTGAAAACTTAGGTGTTCAGGAGCCCCTGTAGTGAGCACCACTTGAAGTAAATTATAGTTAGTTAGTTGCTCGCTTAGTGCTAACCAAGATTTATTACAATATGACAGAAGCGGTATTCTTAGTTCTTTGCAGTTGTCTAATAGAGGAAAACAAAACTTGTTTTAAGTTTATTAATCTGACTCTTGTTGGAAGGGAAGTGATTTAGTGAACTAAGGATAAGGCATAATATTTCTTTTTTATCTAATAATGTAACATTACCATATATTTTTGAATATGAAGAGTTATAAAAGGATTTTTTAAAAATAAAAAAGTGAGACTTAATATTTATTGAGAAATATTTCATATAGCTTACATGAGTTAGAGATGTCAAAAGTGGAAGGAGAGGCGTGTCACTCTTCACCCAATGGCGCATAGTTCTACTAATATTGCATAGCTATGAATACATAGATATGCCTGAACATAGATAACAGCTTACTTTGTTTATCTACCAATCTGAGAAAAAATTTTTAATTGCATTAGAGTTAAAAATAAATTAATTTAATATTGATACATGCATATGAAGTTTTGGTATTTTCATGTAATCTGATAATAAATGGAATTTTGTATAGAAACCAAAAAAGTTTTGTACAAGGATAGCACTTTATTGAAACTCCTTAGGCATTAAAAAATCAGTCATAAAAAATACTTTCATCCCGTTGATATTCAGGACCTAGCTGATTAGATTTGATGTAGTTGTCATCATAAAGTAAAGCTGTAAGCAAGTTAAGATAATCAGGTGTTTAAAATATTCTACTCGTTGTAAAACCCTTTAGCCTATAAAATTGAAAATGAACCAAAAACTCTCTTTTACTAAAATAGTGTTATTATAAATAGTATATTAAAAATTAACCCTAGTTATTATGACTTCCCCTAAGGTAGTTCAGAAGGGAAACCGTTGGTAAGGTGATTGATAAGCGGCATGGGGGAGATCACTGGCAGCTTAAGAAATTTAAGGCAGGGCTTTGGGTTTGTGGCGCTGGATGAGACTTTCTCCATTTGAATAGTTTAAGTACCTAAATAGATATAAAATAAATAGTAAATACAAAGGAAAAGTGTTTTATTTGAAAATAAATCTGTAATATTTATAGTTCTGTATAAATAAAAGGGGATTTTAGGATTATTAAGAAACAAAAGACAAAATTCATGATTCCCAGGTAACTTAACCATTATCTTGTAAGCCATTGTGCTTCCTGATCTTCTGGTATAATTTTAATAGCAATAACGAAAAGAATAATAAGATTATTTTAATTGATTTTGGTTGAGATTTATAATTGAGGTTAGAAAGGAAATTCAGTGTAAGGTATGGCAGAAAGGGAGGTACTTAGCGTACATGGTTAATCTTAAATGAGGTGGTAAAGTCAGGAGATCTCCAAATGGTAAAGCCTTGGTTTAATGGATTGGCGGATTCAAAATAATTTTGGAATAGGTGAATCAAGGGAGAATAAAAGTATAGTGATTATTAATTATATTTGAAGTAAATTAAATAATAACCCAAAATTTGAAGTTTAAGTTGGTAAAATAGATTTGAACCTTAATTTGGGACTTTTTAGACCATTTTTGAGAATCTTAATAATCTAAACTCAAATATTCATTGTTAGCTGATATTCTCCCTGAGAAAAGGTTACCACCTTCATTTGGGAGAATCACAATAGTGATGGTAAAATATTTTTCACATGAGAGTAGATGTTGGAATATCCAACATTAGGGAAAACAACAATCCCTTTCCTTGATAAAAAATTATAATAGCATAAACTTTTTTAAACTATGTAATTTGCAATATAAAAATATTAGAGCTTGTAAATTTTTCAAATTATTTGGGTGATTGCTCTACTTTTATTGCTCTTTAATACGTTGAACTACCATAAACTTAATGCTACAAGTATGAGTTCCAAAAATCTCGCACTTTGAAATCTTTTTATTCCTGGATCCTTTCATGTACATAAGTTAAATTCCTCTGTGCATTTGAAACTATCAATAATTTAGAGAATCTTTTTACATGTCAATCCTTCCAAACCTTTGATTAGTTTTTTTAGTTATGGTTTTAGCCTTATCTGATGTCTATATATTGATGAGTTAGATTTGTTTTCTTGGATAGTTACACAATGTCAAGACTATAGGAATTTTTTAAAATTAATTTTGAAAGTGATGCTGAAACTATACAACGGCCTATATCTTCATTGCACCTAATTAGGACAATTTGATGATCAGAATTTGTCTGTACCTACCACTGCCTCCCCAAGTTTGATTCTGGTACTGGAACTTTGGTAGGAGACAATTATGGTTGTGTTGGCGTTGCAATCCAATGCCCTGAACCAAGATAGTGAATAGCAAAGGCGGTCCATGGAGTTCTTGGCCTATCATACACCTTGCGTGGAGGTTTTCCAGATTTTATCCTCCTTTCCCATTCATACAATATCCCTTATTAGGTGCAGTATTGTCCTCAGGTCAGCCCACCTCAAATAAAATAGAATTTGTCTGTATCACGCTTAAAACAGCCAGTGACTACTAAGGCCACATTGAAATTCCTGTGGAGCGATCCACAAGCAGACTTATGCTTTTAAAGAGTTTTAGTGTGATGAGGTTCTGCTACAACGTCACTGGAGTCCCCATTTTGATAAGAAGCTTGTAGTCTAGTAAGCCAGGAGTGAGGATGTTGAAGAACTCCACAGGTAGTGGATACTGTCATATGTTTTGACTACTAAGCTTTATCCAGTTCTCCATTTCTTTCTATTTAAATGAGTTAAGTAGAGTGTCATTATGATGGCAGACTTGCCATTCTGAGTGGCCATAATGGCTCGCTAACTAAGCCAGTTCATAAATTTTCCTTGATTATGGAGAGGTCAGGGTATGCCCTGACTGTGAGGTCTGTATTAGTTGTCACAATTGAGAACAGGCATGAAGGTATAATCACCTTTTCTTTAATCTTCTACACTCTTTATCCCCAATTTTGATAGGAGTTAAAAATTTCCTATCAACGGAAAATCTCTCAAATACACTCATGTTTTTCCTGAGATAGAATTTCTGGATGAATGGCCATAGATATGATTCTTGGTACATTCCTTGGCTTTATAAAAAACCAAATTCTCCTTAGCATTACTGTTATAGTCTGCTAGAAGTCCACAGCCTGAAGCGCAATGACTCCTCTCATCACTCCATCTTTTCCCTTGATGTATTTGAGGGTTATACTCAGTTCCTTCTTTCCTCCCTTTTTTGACATATTGCTTTCATATGAAAAGATTAGATTTCAGTAATTCAGTACTTTGGCCGTGTTGCTTTGTTTGAGATGTTGCACTGGTCTATCTCTTTTCTAGATGAGGTTAAGGGCATCTTGAAGGCAGTATGGGGTGTCTTGCCACCCTCCAACTGTGTAGCATCAATTCCAGTGTATTCTAAAAACAAGATAAAGCCTTAGTAACTCCTTATCTTTTCTAAGAGCATATTGAAAAGTGCTTCTTAGTACATCAAGGAGATTCAAGTAAAAGACTTGTCAAGAACATTAATTGATGCTTATATGGCCTTTTGATTGAGAGCAAGCTGCTCATATGTTATTAAACACTCATTATCTAACAGCATCTGTGCCAATGTGTTCATTCTATAGTTGGTTTCACTCAGATATTCCATGTTCAGCCAAATCTCCCTTACTATCTTAATTGTTTAAAGCAGGTCTTACTTTATTAAGTCCTGTCCTACTAAGCTAATACTGCATCCTCAATCAGCACCAGGAATCTGATGTAAACTTTATCCAATACCTGCTATGTAAAGCATTCCAATTTTTCAACCTGCCGTGTGATTTCATCTTATAGACTGTCTTAGTACTTCTTCAAAATTCATAGGCCTTGAGATATGGCAGAACACCAACATCACCGTGGGAACTCCTGCAGTTTTAAGCGAAAATTACAAATGGCAGCTTCCTCAAAGGTAGCGTCCAGTGCTTGTCATCCTCCAGCAAACTTAATGCCTTGAATGAAATCTGGAATGTGTTATAGTGGACACCAAACACAGACTTGAGCTCTGAAAAGAAAGTTGATTCTTTAAAGTCATGTATCAGTAGGTAGAAATGATAGCACTTAATGTCTTTTAAAAGATAATATATACTCTACTGAGTGCATGGTCTTTCTTTTCTCACGGCCAACCATCAACATCTTTACCCAGCTTAGTTACTATGAACTTTTTCTTCTTCCACACAAGGTGATAGCAAAAACTCAGAGTATGGTAGGGTAATGCAAAACTGTCATTTGTAAATAGCAAAGAGAGCTAAAAATTGGTGTAAGGAGATGGTATGTTTCCTAGACAATTAATTGGAGACGAAATACAATTTCTGACCATACTCAAGGTGAGCAATAAGATGGAAGACATTAGTTAAAATTTTTAAATGGGGATTTTTGGTATTATCCAGACTGCCTATGAGATGCTGATGTTTCTCCCACTCTAATGCAACTTCACATCATCCCTATAATTCCCCATGACAAAAGCCACCTTGTCACTGTCTTTATTTGCATAATTGAAAATGTATTGATGGACTTTATTAGAGCTGCATAAATTACAAAAAGTGAGCATTAAACATATGTAACAAACAATATTATATGGCAATATCCAGAGGTGTCCATATCAATACTATTAGTTACCAAGGTAGAGTTGGCTTCACTGGAGACCTCCTCTAATGCTGTGGTATCCATTGTCTCCTGTCTGAGTATCCTTGTGAAGTAGCCAGGAGTATCTCTTGCATCAACTACCTTCTTTAATACAAATGAGTTGTAGTAGATGTTTAAATGTCTATAAATCATATTGGCCTCTTAAAATTTGTAGTAGTAGGTCTTTTTCAGGGCCAAGTTTTAGTAAATAATGACTTTGTCAGTAAAATCAGGGAAGATTTGCTACTCTAGCCATAGCAAGATGTGGAAGTGAGGCAGACTGCGCTTTTATCACTTGAAATAATAGATAAACATGGCATCTATTCAAACAGAGAGCTATTATTTAAGAAATCTATCTTTATCACATTGAGATTTAACACCTGTCCATGATGTCTTGATTATCATAGGACTTTTGCCCACATAGCAATCATTCTTACTATCATTTTACTCTGAGTTAAAAAGGTGATAAAAGAAAATATGTCTATAGTAGCAAAAGTATGTTATTTCATATTGAGTTTTCTCAGACAGGAAGAGAAGTCACTCAGTAATAGCTAATACTACAACCATTTAATCAGCTGATCATCATTAACATCAATCCTCCCATCAACATCCTTGTGTAAATTAGCTGTCTACCATTATTTACGCTTGGTTGCCCGTTATATAGTTCAATCTCTCACTTTCTACATTGGCATATATTATAATCAATGATTAAAGAGAGAGCGGAAGTATACCATGTGGTTGACTGCCCCTTGCATGATTATGATGGGTAAGAGTAGACGCCTACATGAGCCTTTTTCTTAAGAGGTAACTTGGTCTCAGAACATGTTGTGGTGAGTGCTGAAAGTGGCGCTGCTGTGTCATATTTCTAGAGAACAGGTCAGTTTGCACTAAAATAACAAGGTATTTATTAAGACAGTAACCTTGAAGAATAAAAAATTGATATAACCTTATATTTGTAAACAGGTTTTATTTGAATTAAAGAAAAAACAAAACCATAGTATCAGGTACTGAAAGTGACTTAGAGGCTCGCGGTTTTGGTCTTGGGTGAGGTAGGTTTTAAAAAGCTAAACTCAGAACTAGATCCCTTTCCTAGTGATAGTCCCTTCCTGATATGCTACTCTAGATCCGCCAGGTTTTTTTTGGTAAAAATAATAGTACTTGATCAACACATAAAAATTTATAACTATTTGCAGAATATTCAGAAAAATCAGGAAGACATATGCTTAGTCCTCAGGACATTTACAATAATCTCTTTTCCATCACAAAACCAAAATAAAGGGACAAACAACTAAGGATAGTATACTGCTATCGATGTTTTACTTTAATGCAAGGGTAAGGTCAAGTATAGTAAACTAATCATAATGATACATTTTCTGCGTCATTGTGGCGAGAGATTGATACTAATAAATAAGCAATATTCTGTCCTTAGCCTTGGGGGTGAGGTAGTTTAAAGTAAATTAGTTATTTAAGATTTAGTACTGATAAGGTGGTGAAGGATAGACTGTAGCTTTTTATACTATCTATAATTAGCGATGGTGTCCAATAAACAGTGTATTATAGTTGGCATAAGTGCAAGATTGATAAAGTTCTCAGCTAATATTATTTAGAAACAGAATTAAGTAAATATTTAATTTGTTAATATGGATGGTCAGGCAAAAAACTTAATGTAATGTAGTACCCATCTTCATCATGGCAGAACAAAAATGGATAATAAAATGCACCGTATGCCCAGTGGATCTCACTGATACTTCACAGCACATTATTATGGCTCTTCAGCACAATGTCTCGCTGCTCTATCTATAGAATATTAATTATTTATTATAGACACCCGGCTTGTTAATGGTTTGAGGAAGCGACCTCCATGATTATCACCAGGCTTTCTATCTGCAGGGATTATATCTTCAAAATTTTTAAGGTCGGCGATACCTTTTTTAGGGTGGTCTTCAAATCCTTTATGTAGCTGTTGACATTATGTAGCATCATTTGCAGTTATTTTACCCAAATCCTTTCTGACTTTAATAAAATTGATGCACCTCAAGCGTACTTTCCTCTTATACTCATCCACAATATAGATTTACAAGGATTAGGCTTTCTATTGTTGTTCTGTCATCAACCTTCCTACTAAATGAAACACCTGTTCTTAACTTAAGGAGTTAATTTAAGTGTCTAAGTAGCCTGCTTTGACCCAAACTAATAGTATTGAAGCAGACATTGTACTTCCCAATACAGTTTATGAAATGGATGAGCTCAGGGTAGCTGCTCATTACTAATCTTCAGAAAAGCTCAAGGAGATTTTTTAAGGGTGGAAGCTGCACCTTGTCAGTGCTGCATCACATGCCAGGGGGCCCTTCTTCCAATTCAGGGCATAACATTATTAAAACCTTGTAGATCATGGTAATAGAGCAACAGTGCTATCTGCCTTTTAAAGTATATCAGGATCTTATGCCATGCATAGTGAGCCTTGGCCTTCCATGGAGGTACTTATCTCTATAGTCTTCTTCCAGGATTGCTTAATAATATTTTGATTGTGCTACTATATGAGCTTTAATTTTTTTGCTAGTACTTTAATACTACAGAATGGATTAATTCAGTATTTTGCATATATTTCTTTGCTAGAACCTTAAGTTGATTCCTCTTTTGTGCATTAGTTTTTCTACATAAAATTTGCCAAGAGCCTAGTTGAGGGCAGAAAGAGGTGTGGAAAGTGAGAGGTGTGAGGAAAATGAAAATGAGTGAAGGGTGATGTGGTAAACTATTTTCAGCTTTATGTAGCAGATACACATTATAATGGCACCCAGAAAGGTTTAGTGAAAAAATAGGCTCCTTATAAGTAACTGTTGGATTTCTGGAAGATGAGATGCAATCTTGCGTAAGATTGCACAGGATAAGTTTCCCACTTATTCACAAGAGGGAGATACAAAAATCATTACATTCCTAGAACAAATAGCACAAACTACAAAAAAGAAATAAGTCTCTTCTATAATAACAGTCTTTATTATAACGCAGAGTTGCACTACTGTCAATCTTAAGGATCTACACGACTTCTTGAAGTTCACCCCAGAGTTACACTATTGCTTACTATCATAAAAGAACTCATTTTACCCTTATTCATTTTTATTTTACTCTCATCCCTACATCCACTTCACAACCCATCTGCAAGATAATTTCAGCTTTTCTAAATTCCCTGCTACTTGTTTTTTCATTGGAAATTCCACATAATTCCCGTATTCACAAGGTTGAAACGCCTATTGTCACCCAATATCAAATCTCATTAAATTATTAAAATTATTTTTATCTTGATTATGGCGGATAACTAATGGTCCATTAATCAATAGTAAGGAATATCGTTGAATCATATATATCATTTTCTTAACATTTCCCCACTTTGACTGATTATGATTCTTCTTTGTAGCGATTAACTTCTTTTTTCCATGGTGTCTTTCTAATATAAATTCTGCTAAGCATGCGCCACTATGAATTTTTCAGGTGTGGAATGATAGAGGAATGGCCATCCCTGATCTAGTTCCACTGCCTGAGTTTCCCAGCATCCGCAGCAAGGGTGTTCTGGGGGTGGATGTAGCGACTGCCTTGGCTCAGAAGGTACTCCTCCTGGAGTTTTTGGGCTATCTGGCGTCTTGGCACCCCCTTTCAGTGATCTCATACTTCGGTTGCTCTGGGTTGGGGTGCAGTCTAGGGGCCTTCATTTTCTAAGGCGATGTGGCTCTTGGAAGATGGCTTCAGTCGCTTAATGTGCAACCTATTGCTGACCATCATCCAGAGGGTTATTAGTCTTCCAGATGTTATGATTTATGAAATGAGTGCTAGTCTGATGATTAGGGTATTTTTCTATGCTGTAAACCACTTCTGCTCATTGGGGGAAAACTTTCATGAAAATTAGCTCAACCACATGAGTTCTGGGGTTTCCACCTCATTAAGGCACTGGAGGCCAACTACCAAAGGCAATAACCTCCCTTGATAGCGCTCATTAGGAACATGGTCTTGTTTCCCCCACAGGTAGTTGGGTTTGGTGATGGGACTTCATTGAATGGCTCTTGAGCGGGCACATTGGGTGGCTTTTTTAGCTTCCGCTTACTTTCCCCACGCCTATCCCATCCTGGATGAATTCCTCATGGATTTCCTGGCAATCGTAGCATCATTATCCCCTTGATCTGGCATGCACCTCCTCTTCTGGTTCTTACTCCATCTATCTCCCCCATTTGTTGCCTATTCCCTCACGTCATATGACCACCAACGAATGTGGTTGCAGGCTTTATTGAAAGTCCAATGAAAATCCATTTTGATAGATGGATGCTTTACCTCCTTTACGCCTTCTACCCTTGGTGCCTAGTCTAAATTCCTCTAACACCTCGTCTGCAGAGATCCATCCCCCTCTTTCTCAAGGTTCATCTTACATTATGTTAACACCCCATCTTTCTGATGAAACAGTCAACATCACCTCCGCCAACACTTGAAGGGCCAGCGAGGTTGAATGCCTTCAAGTCATCAGAGGAGAAACAAGCATTCATTCCACTGATCAAGGCGCGAGACTGGCTAAAGATAGCAGAGGAAGCAAAGTCAATCATGAGCCAGTCACAAGTGGTGAACCAATTTATTTGCTCTACTTCTTCTATTAGAGTTCATTATTAGCCATATCATTTGGATATTTATTTTTAGTGTTTTTAGTGTTTTTTTGCGTTTTTTCATCTCTTTTTCCCTTGTCATGTCCTCTACTGGTTATATGACTGACGGAGCTTAGTGAGCATATGGTAATAATTTGACCACTCATTTGGTCCTTGATCATGTAAGTATTAGACCTTTTTATCTATTACCTCAAAGGGTCAAATCTTTAAGCTAACTAAACTATTCTGCCGTCTAAAAACTATGATGATCGTGGAACATGACACGCTCTACTGCAAACTGAAGAAGTCTGCTACCCCATTGCTGATTGGAATTGAGATCTCTGCTCTTTTTAGCTAGGCTTGTTGAGTACGCTTCAGTATGTAGTTTGATTGCATGGATGTCAAAGTTACCAAATAGCGTTATAAATCTATTCTGCTGGTATCCTCTACACAGAAGTAGAGTGATGCAGGCAGATCTGGGTGTCTCCCATAAAGCAACTGGAAGGTTTTTTTAAAGTTGGCAAGTGACACTAATGTTGTATGAGAAACTGCAGTGGAAATGATGTTTCTCCAGCCTGTGGTCTATCCATCACAAGCTTTTTTAGTATATTCATTAGGTATTATTAACCCGCTCAACAGTTCCTTTAAACTCAGGATAAAATGTTATTTTTAGAACTCTATGGTTGGTCATAAATTCGTTCATCTTAGAGAGACATGAAAGGTGAATTTGGTTCCATTTTCAGTAAGTATAAACTGCGGGCAGCTGTGCTATTGGATGATGCACTCCATTATGAATTTGGCATCTGTGACCGACCCCAAATCTCTTATTGCTCATGCCTCTACCCGCTTTGGAAAATTATCTATTATTACCAATTGAACTTGGAAAAATTCGTGCCCATCAGAAAAAGCCCTATAACATCAATAAACACCATGTTCCATGAAAACTGGGGTTTCGCCAGCCAATAGAATTTCTTCTGGTGGAAGTTCTTCTCTAATTGACATTAGTTATAAACAGGAAATCGTTTCATGAACGTCAAAGTGCATGATCTCCCAGTAATAACGTGGTCAAGGAACTTTAACGTTATGTGTAACCCTCCATAACCTACCGCCTTGTGAACACTCATATAAATGTTCAAATGGGTAGAGGGTTTTTGGAAGCTTAACATAACATCACCAATCTTCATATATAGCTCACCTTTTTTCAGAAAGTATCATCCCTCAATCCATCAAATGACTAGATAACTTGAGGTTGTTCATTGTTTTGTTTGCCGCTGATCATCTTTTTGTACATCAAATCTCCCAGATCCTCCGTTATGGTGATCGTCAGTAGATGTGATAAACATTTGGTTTCTGATGCTTTGCACCTGGGCGGTGAATATTTTAGAATCATGGGCTTGAAGTTTGAGAGCCCATTATGCGAGATGTCCCTCCAGATACCAGAGATTTTGTAATCAGTATAAGGTAGCGTTGTCAGTCATGACCCTGAACTTTACTCCATGAAGTACATAAAATTGAATGTAATCATATACTGCAGCTAGTCATTCTCACTCTAACACAATTTAATTCTATTCATGATAATTTAAACTTTAGCTTCAATAAGCGTTGGGGTGCTCCACCACATTATCATCCCACTGAGATAATACTTCTTTGATGGCGGACATGGAAGCGTCAATATGGAGGATGAACTCCTTCTCAAAGTTCATATGGTGCAACACTTGGGCACTTATTAACACCATCCTAAGTGTTTCAAATCACTCTGGCATCACTCTGTCCAAACAAATATGGCGTCCTTCTTCTAAAGTTCAAAGAGCAGGTATCAATAAAGTTGAAATTAAGAATAAACTGTCAGTAGTACCAGAAAGTGCCCAAAATCACCTGAATATCCGGCTTGAAACTTTGTTGGCTCATCTTTATGTAGCTTCTACCATAGCCAGTTGCAGTCTAAGTCCCCTAGTGTCTACCACGCACCCAGGGTATTCTAGTTGCTCTTTATAGAAGTGGTATTTACATGGATTGATCTTTATGTTGGGTTCTTAACCAGATGAATACCTCAACTAAATGATTTAGATGCTCTAAATCGTCCATGAAAAGATGTTAACGTCATCGAGGTAAATGAGGATGCATGAAAGCTTAAGATTCACCATAATAGTGTCTATGGACCTTTGGAACGTATCTAAAGCGTTACACAGCCCCTGCGGCATAGAGTGGACTGGAATAATTTCTTGAAAAGATTATGGCACACTTCTCTTGTTCTGTCACAGGCAGCTCAATTTACTAGTAACCTTATATCAGCTATATAGCCAAAATATCAAGCGCCTCCCAAGTGATCTAAATCATCATTGATTTAAGGAAGCATGTACAAATTACTCTTTAGTGATACTATTAAGTTTCTGATAGTCAACAACTACATGGTTGGTGCCATCCTTCTTTTA
The DNA here is from genome assembly GCA_022478985.1 of Massospora cicadina. Taxonomy (NCBI): domain Eukaryota; kingdom Fungi; phylum Entomophthoromycota; class Entomophthoromycetes; order Entomophthorales; family Entomophthoraceae; genus Massospora; species Massospora cicadina. The sequence continues at coordinate 35,644 of JAKSZP010009256.1, forward strand.
AATAGTAAATCAGGAAAAGCCCAAGGACTCTTATATGCTCCAAAATTCTATTCTCCAGCAGCTTCTTAATTCATCAAAAACACCTCATCCGCAGCCTTCATGCGGTGGATCAGCTGGGACCAAATAGGAGGGTGGTCCCCTTTTTTCAACCAATGGATGACGCTGCAAGCGCATCCCAAATCATGACTGTTGGAAGTGAAGATCTCCTGATATGTTTTTTGATAGTGCCATCAATCAACATTTTTCTCCTCTGATAACCATATCAAAGTATCTCTGGTAAAGACTGCCATTATGCCACCCAGAGTTGTAGTGAGAAGACCAAACTCATCCAGAAAACAGAATCTATGGAAGCAAAGAGCCGTATTGATGGGGTCCAGATGCAGATACACCACCAGATGTCTTTGGACCATCAGGGGGCTTTTCTGAAGGTTCTACAACAATACTTTAATCACCCATGTCTAAGTAATATGATGCCTGGGGCCAAATGGGGCTCAAGGCGGGATTGATGATAGGGCCAAGGGCCCCACCCCATAAAGCCTTTTGGTAATTTAATTTCGAGCTCTGTTCCCACTATAACTTGGTGGCTAGAGAAAATTATTATTGCGGCTTCAGATCAGAGTGGTAACCCTGATACTTATATATTTGATGTGGGTGAGCCCTAGCTTTATTTTTAATTGCTGGTAACAGACAGGGATTAAGTCACCACTGTACATCATATTAACTTGCCCAGAGAAAGTGGAATCCTTCAGCACCCCACTTGAGGTGAAGAAAACCATTATCCGCTGTCCTAAATCTTGAATGGTTCCTCAGCCATATTAACTACTGCAACAAAGTGTGCATTAAGGCTGCTCCTATCAGCATGTGGTAGTTGTGATTTGACAACACAATCACTAGTGCATAGATGGCGATTTGCCTAAACTTCAGAGGCAGCGCAATATATGCTCCTCCTAAGACAATACATTCTACCCCAGCGATCCAGTATAACATCTGGTGCTCCACATCGGTTTTCAACTGTAACTTAGTCACCAATTTTGTTGATACTATGCTAACTAAAGCACTGTGCCTATAATCGCGGAAACTTTTTTATTTGCCACAAAAATATTACAATACATACACTTAGAATAAGAAGAACCTTGATTACTTAGTGTATGAAAATGCAGGGAATCTGTAAAAAATTATTTTCCCAAGACCTAACTTGCCTATACCAAAACATAAAGCCTTATGCTGGAAGAGAGTATCTTTGATCAATTGGTAGAATAGGTCAGTATTAGGTTGTCAGCCATCAAAGTCATACTAATTGCCCTACACTTCAATGGATGGGCCTAATGGCGACTTGGTGAGTTGCCCAATATGGGCGGAGGTCCGATGTGGTAGTTAATGCTCTGTCAGCCTCAATCCAACTGTCTGGAACCAAGGTTTACTCTATTAATGGAAATATGCACTTACAGGTGTCTCCACTGATTTCAAAAACCAAGTCAATGTGCTGTAATATTAGCATGCCCATTAGCACCTCAGAATGGCCCCACGCCTTCTGAGGCCATATCTTCTTGGATTATGGTACCTGTGAACGAGAATATAATGTCCACGCAATTCTGACTGGTCTGTTGACCAACCTGTGATACAAAAAGAACCATGAAATATTTTTAAATATAATAAAGATAAATAGAAATGGTGATTTATCTAAGATTGGCCTTTCTGGTGAGGCAGCTCACAAACGGTAGGAACGCAGAATGGTGCAACCAGAAAAAAGATAGAATTACAACTTGGGAGCGTAGGAATAGGATATGCTGGAATATAAACCCGACCATTGAGCTAGAATTATGAATAAATTAAGCGTGGAAACCAGATGATTCCCATGTTGTTCTGGTGGGATTGAGCCCTAGTTTCCAAGATTTGAGCAACAAATAATTATGAAGATATAAACCGCAAAAGAAATATTTCAATCCTTCGGTTTGTGACCACCATTTCTAATATCTTGATTTATAGGAATAGAGGAATAAATAACTCTTTTACATTGCCACTCACTAAGGGGAAACCCCCGAGCTTCCCTGAGCTTAGGTGATGCAGAAGGAATTTGCTGATGCGTGACCTTTTTATAAATTGGAGGAAAAGAGAAATCTGACAGGAAATCTAAGTGTAACAGAAAGCGCTGATGCTCCACTTGGATTTCCTTTGGAAGGTGCAATAGGCCTCATACACCAGAGGTCCAATTGGCATCCTCAACCCCTCCACCATCAGAGAGCTGCTGAAAAAGATGATAAAAGTGATAGGGTTGGATTTTCTTGGGACAATGGTCAACCCTCTATCTTGAGAGCTGGCAGGAACTACAACTTGCCACAGAATTATGAAGTTGGAATAGTGAAACAAACCCGTTTACTAAGACCTGACTTGCTATTTTCAATACATTAGCCTTATGTCAGAAGAGAGTTTATTCAATTGAACGGAGGAATAGGTTATTATTGGGTTGTCAGCCATTAAAGTCAGATTAAATTACTACACTTCAGTGGAAGGGCCTGGCATTGACTCAGTGGATTGCCCAATCTGTATGGAGGTCTGATGTGGTGACCAATACTCTGCCAGCCTCTAGCCACCTGTCTGTACTCAGGGAGTACGCGCTTACTGGTGATACACATGTACAGACATCTCTACTGGTGACAACAACCAGGTCAAGTGCAGCGTGTTTGGCATGCCCATCATCACCTCAGAATGGCCCCACTACTTCTGTAGCCATTATTTCACAGCTTACAGCAGTTGGTGATAAAGGGTTCAACGTCCGTGTGATTCTAAATGGATTGCTGACCAACCTGGGATACAAACAGGACCAAATACTTTATAATCAAAATAAAGATCAAGTGAAATGGTCATTTAAGATTGGCTTATCTGGCGGGGGATCCCACAAATGGTGTTAACGCATAATGGTGCAACCAGAAACAAGATATTATTCTAACTTAGGAGCGTTGTAATAGGATAAGCTGGAATATAAAACCAACAACGAGCTAGAATTATGAAATAAATTAGATGAAGAAACCAACCTATTCGCATGTCATTCCAGTGGTATTGGTCCTAATTTCCATTATTTGAGCAATGATAATATAAATATAAAAACCGTGGAGGAATTAATTTGAACCATCAGTTTTTGGCCACCATTCCTAATGTCTCAATTTATAGGGTTTTATTTTTGATTCGTTTTATTACAGAATCCTTTTTAAATAGAAACCACATAATGCCCACTCCAACCTTGTAGTATTTCTTAATGATTACTTCTAAAGAATAGCAACGTTTACCCCTTTCAGGCATGGTGCATCCAAGGAGGGCTGGGGTTCAGCTTATGAGGCTTGCTCTTATATCTAGCTAGCATAGGGCTTTTGAATCTACTGAGGCCTCCTCCACTGCTGCCTCTTTTGCATCTGAGCGGGTCAGCACATGTATATCATTGGCAGGTTGTTGATATAGCAGCATGTATGTGGTGTTGCAGGTTCCAATGTTAAACAGCTCATTAGTTTGCAGGATGAATCAAGAAAAACAGTTGAGGTAGAGGGTCCCACATCTACTCCACTAGATCTTTTTTCTTATCACACTGATCATGCTGGTTTAACTGTAAAGTGTGGAGATGCCGCTTAGTGGTGCAATTCACCGCAATATGTCCAAGGTGGCTATATACTTAACCTGTTGTTAGATTTTGATATTTGACTTAAAGTAAACCCTTTGAGAAAACCATTCATGCTGATATATTACTCTCATTTTATGGATCCTTTGAACCTTCCTGATTTATCTGCATAATCTGAAAAACAAATTCACCTCAAAACCGCCTTGATTGCATCTAAACAACCCGATTATGATATCTAATAGTAGCTAAGAGATAGTATTATGGCTGATTATGGGATCCACATGGGTTAATCAAGGGAATTTACGACACAGACTTAGTTGCACTTTAGAATTTAAATTAAATATGATAATGAGCATTAATTTTTATATATGTCAGTCATTGTAATCAGCACAATAGTACTTGCACATGGATGGCCCAAATAGGGAGTATCTAGTACTATTAAGAGGCTTAATGACGTCCCAATAAGGTGTGCATCATTATTTAAATTCCATATATTTTTTTAGTACTAGATGGTAGATTCCATATATTCTTTTTTTAGTACTAGATGGTAAATTCCATATATTCTTTTCCCTTATTTTTATTGTATTTTGTCAGCTGTATAACGAAATGTAATTAGGCGGGTTGAATGGTGAATATACACCACTGATGTGCTAATATTAAGCCTAAAAATTTTCCCAGTTACAAGAGTAGTAGTACTACCAATTGGGCTGAAACATTTGTAATTAAGTTAACACAAGGGCCGAATTAACTTGGGGATTCTTTAATAAACACTTCCATAATCCATAGTGGATCGACATGCTTTAATGAACTCATCTTATAGATGAGTATGACCAGGAGATGCCCTAAAGTAAAAAACACCGGCGTCTGGCCCTAAAAAACATCATCATACCATATAATCAAATATTCGCCTTATAACATCTTTAAATTTTTAATCTTCATATTAAGAAGTGTAGACAAGCGTTCAGGGGAGATTATCATTATTACTTGAGTCTGGAGAGTTCCCAATTAGAGAGGGAAAAAATACCAGAAGAGACCAAAAAGTCTAGTATTATTGTTCATCTTTGTGAGTTCCAAACGGTTACGAAATACTGTAACACATAGCATAAGTAAGTATATATCAGCTGAAAATCTTCCCAGCTATCAAAACAGGATTTTACAAATTAAGCGAGTAAATCCTCAAAAACTCACACCTGTCACTCTGAAGAAATCTCATTTCTGAGTGTCATTGAAAGTCCAGGCCAAGGTTTTGGTGAATTATTATAGGATGGGCTATGGTGGAGTGATGTATTGTAGGATGATCATGGGTTAGCCAGAGGAAAATAGGTGGACCATGGAAGGCCACTCAAAGAAGGAGGGCCAGCAGCGGTCATTGATGTCTTCCATTCCAGGTTAGGTGAACTGAATGTTGTGGCTAGTCTTTGCAGGTGATTAACCTTTTCAAGTAAAGGGATATTCCTTGGAGAACCGGAGCCATGCATTGAAGAGCTCCCAGTGTGGTTTTACCACCACAGTCATAGAAATTCCAAAATCAGCCTAAGATAATAATTCTACTCCTACTAAGGCAAGCGCTTACAAACTAAACCAATCAGCAAACTCCTTCACAGTCTTGTTTGGCTGGAACCCAATTGTCAGGAAATTGGATTCTGTTGAGCCAATTTCTCTCCACCCCCAATCAAGCTCAATGCCGTGTCCTTGACTTCCTTATAGGTAAATGAACTGTCCTTAAAGTAACATCTAACATGATTGGCGCTATTGACTTTTAAGGTAGATATTAGGTGCTTCGCCTTATGGCATTCTAAAGCTCCCTCCACAGAAAATATGAAGTTCTTGAAGGACCCATGTATGTTTCCATTCTGATTAAATGCAGGCAAATTATATGTACAAACACCTTTATCCCATTTGAGGCTATGAGCTCTCAAAGCGAACTGGAGCACTTCTTGTTAGACATAGCTTAAACCATATTGAGAGGAGGACCCAGAAAGAAGAGTGGAACTAGGCATGTCCACGGGATTGGTTGCAGTATTGGCTTCCTCTACTAGCAACACAGCAAACGCATGAGGACCTATTTTTTAGTGATGCATAATCATCTCTGGAGCTTCCACTATGTTTAGATTAATTCACATTCTCAGTTTATCTTGCAAAAATCTCTCTAACCATCTTTTCGGCTTCCTTACTACCACATTGATGCTGTCCTTTACTATCATCCCCTTTTTGTTCTTCATTTTCAAGGTGAGAACTGCATTAATAAGTATTAACATTCAATATCCACTCAATGAAGTGAAGCTATTCAACAGTGTCATTGAAGAGGTCTACTAATTGTTTTTTCTGCTGGCTGAGGGTACATAGTTGACTAAATACTCTTTTAAACTGGTCCACCAGGACTTTACGTCAGTGAGTAGCTCATTTTTAGTTCAGCGTAACTTTTCAGGATGATTATAATCTTGATAGATTGTGACAACTTAATAATTTTGGACATTTTCCCATCAGTACTAACTAGATTTGACATGGTGCAAATAGCTTGATATACTTATTTGGTTGACTCAGTGGGACCCTGTAGTGAAAACCCCAGTTAGATTTCTGGCAGATGGTATGCAATCTTGCGGAAGGTTGTAAAGGAGAAAATTTTACTGATGCAACAGAAGGGCAATATGAAGATTTTTGTCCCTCATAAAGGCATAATAAACTACAAAAATAAAAGTAAGTAGCTTATATAATAACGATTTTTATTATGAATGGCAGAATCACACTACCATCAATATTAAGGGATCTACACAACTTCTTGGTATTTGCCGCAGAGTCAAACTATGGCTTACTATAGTAAAAATTTTCTTTACCTCCTTCTTTATTTTCCCTTTTACTTTTACCCCTATGGTCCCTTCATGGCCCATCCGCTCAGTTAAATCAGCTTCTCTAAATTACTTTAACTTGTTTTGTCATTAGAAGTTCTGGCTAATTTCCATATTTGGCTGTAAATCACCTTTCATTGCCCCATATCATATCCCATTAAAATATTAATATATTTCTTATCTTGATTCTATCAGTTAACTGATGATCCATCAATTAATGATTTAGGCTTATCATCCAACATATATATAATTTTCTGACAATAAACATCAATCCCAATGCTCTCATAGAGCTCAACATTATGGTAAACTTCAAAGCCAAGCTCAAATAGTTTTCCAGCTACTACCAGTTCATAAAAACTATCTTAAATTAAGGTTAAGATCTATAAGTGAGTACTCAGTGTCAGCGTTCATATTGAAGAACATTTCTAAAAATAAAAAATTTGGAACAACAAATTGTTTGAATGTCTCCTACCAGAATTGAGCCTTTAGAAGTTAGATAGATAATGGCTTAAAAGATCTCTTCCCTAAATGGGCTTAGATTAAAAAAGGGATTCAAGAATTATCACCTGATGCAACCCCATCCCAGTATACAGCATGCAACCTTGAAGCTCTAGAACAATAAGAAGACGACAGTTAGAAACCACTCAATAGATGACAATGGTTTGCCCTTCTTATTGGATGAGGAGTAAGATTCTCAACTTAGAGGACCTAGGAGCTCTATCCACCACAAGGTATTGAAAAATCTAACATAATAAAAAACTTTTAACTAATAAATCCAACAAATAAAGTCTTTTAAATTTTACTTATTTTTTACAATTTATTGATAAGATAATAGTTATTATAAACCAAGATAGTTGTCAGCATAAGGGACTCTAAAGAGAAGTGAAAGTGCATTGCCATCGTTTCTCTACAGATATTACTCTCTTCAATACCATCCCAAAGGAATTTAAGACTTATGTTTCTTAATGCTCTTTTCAACCAAAATTTTATCAAGATACAGATTTTTCCTTTCAAAAAAGGAAAAACGTGGAGCTCATTACATGGGGCCCCAAGTTGTAACTAGAGAGTATGTCAATCACAACGCTTGGATTATAACTCTATTAATGAATCCCCTCCCTCAAATGAGGAGAGGAGCATTGCCTGACGTTTTAATACTAAAAAAGAGGTATAGCCTTATAACCAGAGAGCTTAGAATTCTGGTCTAACTTCAATCATATTCTACATGTGCTATATTGTAGTCAAAACAATCTCCAAGATGAGAAAACATCTGACACTAAAAACGACTCTTATATGGAATATATTCTTGTGAGTTGATTTAGTATTGCAAGCTACTGCTGCCCCATCTTATATGTGCAGACTCTGTGGTTCAGCTTTTGGCAAACAATGAGCTTGTCAGTGGGGCAGAAACCTATCTACACCGATTTTTACATCCTGCACTAAATCATCTCCTTCAGGTAGTAGTGCTTCACCACCAAGTGCGTCACGCTAACTATTATTGATGCAGGGCATCAATTCTAATTTGGATAAATTTAAAAAGCCAATGTCACTCACGTCTGGGACTATTGTGAAGAAATTCATGATAACTGTCACCTTATTAACAAGCTCAGAATCAAATTGTCTTGCTGGAATTTAATCTTTGACTACAAAACACACCCCATACAATGACTACATAGTGTGATATATGAAGTACGCAGATATTTACAGCACACCCATTTTAACTGCCTCCCATCCCAGGCTTTGGGAACAGCATTAGTGCAATGGTTAAATCAAGTAGGAGCTTTTCTTGACCAACTGTTGCAAAGGACTGCAGCTGTTACTAAAGGACTTGAAGGGCCCCAAGGGCCACAGTGTCCCGCTGGAACTTATGGTCTGAGGGCCCTAAAGGTCCCCAGAGATCTCAGAGGTCATGAAGGGGCTGAAGGATGAACAGGTTACATGGGGCTACCTGGACCCCTCGGGTTAATTGCCCAACTAACTGAAGATCTCATAAGAGGCAAGATTTTAAAAAAAATGGAAAATCATAAGAAGTTGAAAATTTTCTCAAGGACGCAAGTTCTCCTTGACAGTAGCCCAATCATTCCTGACAATACCTTATGAGCTTTAGACTATAAAGTGAAGAAAGTACAATATTTTATACTATTAACTAAGAAACGGTTCAGCAAGATAAAGCAGAAACATGCTAAATTAAAAACTTGGTCTGCCCTGTAAGTCTTGGTTTTTTAGCCTAGAAACCCAAATGAACCAGAAAGAATACGCCGGTGCTCTCAACCAATACTGGAATGATCTACATAATGACTTGGAAAAAATATGATGACAAATGGACCAACAAGTCCCAAGGGTATTCCAAATCAGTGTCTAACAAACCTAGTCACTCATTGAGGCTGGAATCAATACCCTTTCAGCACATCAGGCTCCCCCTTTAAACCCAGTTTCAAGAAAAATTTATTACTAGACAAGAAGCCATCGAATCATTTAGAATACATACAAGAACTCTATGGATGAAGCCACTGAGTGCCAAAAAAAATTAAGCATATTCACTCCTTCTTTGTGGGGAAGCACAAGAAATTATGACTCATCTATGTGAATGCCATACCTGGTACCATGTTAATACCACAATAGTACAAGAGATTTTGCAATGAATAGACCCTCTCAAATCAAAATCAAGCGTTTATGGCCATTCATCTCAACAAATGGGAAAGCCCCTATAAATTCTTCATTTTTTGCTAGCTCCCAGTCGTTAGTTACTCCTAATTTAATTTTCTTTGGAGAACGTCATCACCGCCATCATCTCCACCCTCAAGTCCAGTCCTGAAGTTCAGCTCCATATAATAGGCCTCAAATTAACCCTTACGTGTATCTGTGAAATCAAGGAAGCTCTAAATAAGATCCCAGCGGCCACCTTGAACAAGTACCCATCCTTAGTTTGGGCCCCCAAATCTAGAGTACATGCCCTAGAGACCAAGGAGAAGGACGTGCTATTTGTTCCTACTGCAAAGGATGTCAGAATACCAAAGAGGAATGCTACAAGTGACGTGCAGAAGAGGAGTGACGCAAGCTGTTAAAGAAAGGGAGGTCAACATGAAGAAATGCTTATTGTGGTGACTGATCTCTACAAGTCTCTATTTGTATATGATATTCCAATTAAGGTTATCACCTGTGACCCTGGGACAATGGGCTAAAAATATTTATAATAGTCACTTTAATACTAATTATTCTTCTGATGAGTTGTTCAAATTTCTCACCTTTTTTCCTCAATTCAATAGTATGGTTACTTAGGTTGTGATCAAGGTTCATAAGATCCCTGTACTCACCACAATTAACAGTGGACCTTTAGTGCTCGTCATCTCATTTTAAATAACCAAAATAATTACAATTGCACTTAATCTGCCCCGCTGCATCGAATATGGCACCACTGGGCCTCAGTGAACCAGATTTAAAGGGTCCTACTCCACTTTCCACCTCATGTTCAGAAAGGTTTAGTTAAATACCTAAGCTATAGCCCTAGATAATCACAATTATGAGATACTGTTGGATACCCAATTCCTCCAGAAGTATAATGATACTATTCACTATGCATAAGGGAAACTATCCCTAATTAGTACTCAAATTCCCTTGGCCTTTATAACGGCCATGTACATTAAAGAATATAAAGGCAGTCACCTGTTTATTAGAAATATAGAGAATAAGTTTGATTGGCTTAAATACCACGTCTGAGGTTTGCATGTGATACTACAGCTACGTATTTATTGGAGTTAAGGTGATTTTCACAATTCTATAAAGCCTAAAATGATTCTCCAGGGTCACAGGTCATAGTATTCACATGTGTCCTCATAACTATTCTAATAGGAAGCCTTATAGTGATTTAAGAGGCCGAAAATCCTTCAACAAAAGAGGTTCTATCTTTTTTGGCATTAAAGACCCACATATTCCATCTAGTATTTATATTTCTGGCCAAATTATCTCTAAAAAGCTCAAATTATTGGTTTTAATACTACAATAGCCTAATTTTGCTTAGCACCCATCAAAGAGATCATCTGTGTCCATGGGTTTGTAAGGCTTCATGACTTTAGGTTATAAGAGCCATCCACTGTGGTGCTAGTCACAGCTTCAAAAGGAGAAAGCCTCACCACAGAACAAAAAAAGGCTGATGATCTTTTAAAGGAGTACTAGAGCCTATTCTTCATGTCCACATATGACTTCTTAAAAATGAAAGAGATCTTATACAATGTAAAGATTAGGGACACTTCCCTTATATGCTTACTATCTTATCAGAAAAGCAAGGTAGAAAAGGCCCAAGATACTACAAGCCTAAGGAGTTGCTAACTTTAGAATTTCTGGAATCTTCTCAAAAGTCATTGGGTGTCTCCTCTTTTACTTAATCAGAAAAAACAGGGAGCTATTGGGCTTTTATGGCTTACTATAAGCTCAATGCAGTGGCCTGAAAGGATGGTTATCACCTCCCATGAATTGATAGCTCTCTAAGGCTCCTGGCAGGGGCCTAGCATTTCTAAGTGGTGGAACTTTCTAGCTGGTACTAGCTGATTAATTTGGCACCAAAAGAAAAATCCAAGTGGTCCTAATCATGAACAAAGTGCTATTTTTGAATCACCCTGCACAGAGCAGGGGCTACTTAATACCTGTGAGGAAGACAGCAAGTTAGAATTAAACCAACTACTAGCCCAGATGCTGGAGCATCCGGATGGCAAACCAGAATGCCAAAGGCACTGCTTCTGGTATGACGGATATAAAACTAGAAAGGAGTTTATCCAATAACAGCCAGTGAGTCGAAATCTCGTACAGACACATAATAAAATACCAGATGACTATGGCCATTAACCCTGAGGGGTGTGTAAATGTTGGCGGAAAGGGTGGTTTATTTTTTAACATAAAAACTAAATTTTGGGGGAAGTTTTAAACGAAAAATTTAAGATAGAAAATTCTTAAACAATTTTCTCAGTGCGATGCAAGTGATTAAAAAGTGGTCAATTGATGAGGAAACAAGCCAGGATCAGGTCCCTCAAGTTTAACCTATCTGGCGAATTATTTGGGGATGGGGGCAGATAAGCTCAATGGGAACCAACATCAAAGGATTTGATGGCAGACTGAGTCACTGTCAGTTTGACCTTGAACGCCCAAACTGAGGTTCAACTGCATTTCTGATGGTTAGCGTGACAACATCTGGCCCAACGAGCAGCGGGAATCCCCAAAGGCCACCCCATATAGGGGTGGTCCCAATTGGTTGGGAACAGGTTCAGGATGCCCAACCCGCCCATGCCCAATCGATGGGCCATTCATTCAGTCAAATGCGTTGCATCAGCTATAACTCTTGATTTTCTGGAAGGGGGCTTCAAACTATTGTCAATAGTGTCAATGCTACTACCTGCACAATGGGGATCATTCCCAATGGTTTTGATAGGGGGTTAATTTTGACGTTTGCACTGCTGGGCAAATTGAAACTGTTGGCAATTCCAGATGATAACTCAATCTTCATCCCTCTTTGGCTATGAAGATTCCAATTGTCATCTTAATTTCCATCGCTTTCAGAGTGATCAATTTTAATTTGGTGATTTCAGCACAGATTTCCATAATCTGTCTAATGAGTTCAGCTGTGGTAAGTGAAGGTACAGGGGGAGGGGTTTGGAAAGGGAAGGCCATTACCCAACGCTTGTCTACCGCATGGGCGAGGTCGCCCTGGGTGATGAGGGGCATGGCCACCCTCTTTGGACACTTTTTGCTCAGAAATGGGAAGAGCGACCAATCTATGCACAGGGGACGTTCCCCTGGACTTACATTACCCTTTCCTTTTTCTAAAGGAAGGGCATCACCACCGGGGAACTGTACAAGGGCCACATTTTTGTGCGCCTTGGGTAGTTTGATTGACGTTACCAATGCGACTTTTTGGGGGGATGGGGGGCGTTGGGGTGAGATTTTTGAAACGCTTTGACCAGTTCCATGAAGTTGGCACAATTGCGAGCCTTAACCCAACTGGTCATGTAAGCTGGATACCTTTTCCAGGACACGAAATACTGAATGGACTAACGGGACTTATGGGATGCTAAGATATTTTCCACTTCAGCTTCCTTCACATTTTTAATTATTATCAGCTCAGAATCCATGGGAACAGTACTCTTAAAAGGTGACAACTGGGAAACGTGGAATACGGGATGCTGTTTCCAATGGGCTGGCAGTTTTAACTGGAATACACCATTACCCAAGTATTCCTCCACCAAGTGGGGACCAGAATGCTTACTTGCGAACTTGCAGGAGGGTACTTGCATTCTCAAATGGCGTGTGTCGAGCATAACATAAGAACCCACTGATCTGTCATGACCTGGGAGCTGCTACCAATCTGTGAACCACTTGTAGTCTTTGATAGCCTTGATGAGGTGTTTCTGCACTAAGGATTGAGTAGACCTAATATCTCAGCATGATCCGCAGCAGTTGGACCTCGGGACACAAGCAGGGTCTGACTGAAAAGGAAGGTTATATACTAAAATCACTTTGTAAGGGGAAAACCCCATGGAAGCATGCATTCTGTTGTTGTAGGCGAATTGGGTGAGGGGAAGGTCGTTAGCTCAGGTGTCCCGTGCAGCTGCAGCATAGCAATGCAGATGCTGTTCAAGGACTTGGTTAACTCACTCTGTCTGCCCATTGGACAGGGGATGATACGCCATGGAGTGACAGGGGGAGATTTTTAAAATGGATAGGAGTTCACTCCAGAACTGTGCTGTGAATTGTGGACCACAGTCGCTGATGATCTTCTGCGGGAGACCAAACATTGAAAACATGTGGCGTACAAAGAGATGGGCAGTTTCCTCAAACATAATCATGGAAGCGCAGGGAACAAAAAGGGAGAATTTAGTGAAATGATCCACCACCACCATCACCACCGTAAACCCATTATAGCAAGGTAGTTCAATGATAAAATCCATGGACACCAATGTCCATGGACCATCCGCCTGCTGTAAGGGGTGTAGAAGCCCATTTCTGCCTGAACGGTCCAACTTAGACTGAGCACAAGTAACGCAATTGGAGATCCAGATCAGAACTTCTTTAGTTAAGCCTACTGATTTAAAGGTCTTCTTGATCAAGTCGATGCATTTCTTACTTCCTAGATGGTCGGTTGTGGGGGGGGGGGTCATGATGCGCATGAAATACCTTTGATCTGAAAAGAGGGGGAACCCAAATTCGTGACCTAAAATAAATGAGGCCCTCCACCAAAGAGTACAGAGAGTTTTTATGATTTTGGAGGGAAAATTTCTCAAGTAACTCCACCCTTTTGGGGCAGGTCATTTGGCCAGCTAAGACCTGAGCAATGAGCGGGGAGTCAGGAGCAAGGGTGGTAAAGAAGATGATGGGGGGAACAATCAACAAAATTGAGCAGCGGGAATCACTGTTATGAGATCAACTTCCTCCAAATCCAATGGACAGTGGGCTGGGTTGCAGCTGATAAAATTAGGAAGTACATTAAGCGCACCTTTTATGAATTTGTATTTAAAATTGAAACTGCACAAGTCCTGACAGGTTTAGGCTTGCCAATGCGCCAATTTTTGGGGTTTTCAAAAATACAAGAAAGCTTGGTGGCCTGTGTGAACAGTCAACTCATGCTGGGCACCCTGTAGCAGGTACTGCCAATGAGTTAGTGCCCATGCTATGGATGCTAACTCCTTATTGTAAATGGCCCAGGATTGCTCCGTAGATGTAAATTTTTGGGAAAAGTAGGCGACTGGGTGCTCCAAGCCCTCATGCTCTTAAAGCACTTCCCCCACTGCCACTGAGGAGGCATCACATGTGATGATATATGGTTTAGCAGGATCTGCATGTTTCAGGATAAAGGGGATAAAAACACTTCTTTGATCAACTCAAACCTCTGCTGGCATTTGGGTGTCCAAAGAAATGGTATGTTCTTGCCGGTGAGGGGGTGGAATGGGGCCACCAACTGGGAAAGAGCTGAGGAAAATTTTTTGAGGAAAATTATGGTTCCCAAGAAACTCCATAATTATTTCTGGGTTGTTAGGGTAGGCCATTCCCGGGTAGCATCTAGCTTATTAGGGGGAATAATGTAGCCATCCTTAAGAATGAGGTTCCTGAAAAAGGTTGATTCATCTTTATAAAACTCGCATTTGGAAGGCTTGACAAAAAACACGTCTTGTTTAAGGCAGACACGACTGCTTCCATGTCAATAACATGTTGTTCAGGAGTCAGGGAGTGGACCAGAATGTTGGTGATATATGTAACTTCACAAGTGAACCAGAGATCGCCCATATACATCTCAATCATTCATTGAAACGTAGCGGGGGCATTCTTCAGGCTGAAGGGCATCACATGAGATTGGAAAACGCCTCTCTTTGTCCAGATTGCTGTTAGCCATTCTTGCCCCTCCATTATTTGAATCTGGTTGAAGGCATTGACAAGATCCAATTTAGAGAACACCCAAGTTTTGGCAATTGCTTGGCTGATCATCTGCTCCAGGGGCAGGGGGTAGGGATCATAACTGTAACTTTGTTTAGGTGGCCATAATTCACACAGGGACGGAGAGAGCCATTGGATTTTTTTGGCAAAGATGTTGGGGGGATGCGACTGGCGATATCTCTTTAAACAGCCACCATTTTTTTAGCATATCATCTAACCAAGTGTTGAGCACGACCTCCTTCCTCTGCTGTGGGGGATACAACGGGCAGTTGATATTCACCAACTGTCTTCATACAGAATCCACAGTCAAATTTGGTATGAGGATGAAGATGGTCCACCTTCTCAGAATTGAAAATACTCCAATAGCACATTAATTATTCAGGAAAATGGATGGAAGGCCCAAAGGTGAAACAAGGGAAGTTATGGAGCCACAACCTTGGGCTTTCTTGAGAGTATTGACTAAAGGAAATTCTCCCTCAGTTTGATCATTGGAAAAAGTCAACATATTTGACTCTAGATGAATCTTAACATGTTGCCGACGCCACCATCCAACTCCTAAGATAACCAGGAACACCAAGTTTAGCATTGCTGAGAGCTGATCGCAGAAACTGAACTGGTGTATTGAGAATGTAACTGACCAGTGAACTAGGTATGAGGTTTGGGATGCTGATGACGAAACCATCACCAAAGGACCAAATCTAGGTCAAGTTCCAATTGTTGATCCAGTTCAACACTCATAAAATTTCCCGTGGCTCCGGTATCCACCAAGGCCTCAAAGGAGACGTGGTGGGGCCCAACACTAATCTTCATGGGTAATAAGAAGTAAGCAAAGTTCTCTTTATTGGTAATTGTGGATAAATCCAGTGATACTGAAGAGATGGTAGTGGGGTCAGGGGAAACCGCTAGGTTCATAGGGGGAGTAAGTTCATTGCAAGTTGTATTGTCAGATTCTACAGACATAGGCACAATAGCTGCGGCAACTATGGGGTGTAGATTTGATATTTTGAGTGGAACTAGGCTATCATGGACAGGGAAAATTTCTTCACAACCTGGTTCATCTTAAAAGAAGGGACCATTGCTACGCCAATATCTATGAGAAAGGCAGAAATGGTTAAAATGTTGGTTGTTCAATTATGTCAGGCAGACAGCAAGTTAGAATTAGACTGGTCTGCCAGCCCAGATGCTGGAGCATCCGGATGGCAAACCAGAATGCCAAAGGCACTGCTTCTGGTATGACGGATATAAAACTCGAAAGGAGTTTCGCCAATAACAGCCAGTGAGCCAGAATCTCATACAGGCACATAATAAAATACCAGATGACTATGGCCATTAACCCTGAGGGGTGTGTAAATGTTGGCGGTAAGGGTGGTTTATTTTTCAACATAAAAACTAAACTTTGGGGGAAGTTTTAAACGGAAAATTAAGAAAATAAATTTGACCAACAATTTTCTCAGTGCGATGCAACTGATAAGATAGTGGTCAATTGATGAGGAAACAAGCCAGGATCAGTTGGGTTGGGACCATCTAGTACTAAAAAAAAAAAAAAAAAACAAGCCAGGATCAGGTCCCTCAAGTTTAACCTAGCTGGCGAATTATTTGGGGATGGGGGCAGATAAGCTCAATGGGAACCAACATCAAAGGATTTGGTGGCAGGCTGAGTCACTGTCAGTTTGACCTTGAACGCCCAAACTGAGGTTCAACTGCATTTCTGATGGTTAGCGTGACAACATCTGGCCCAACGAGCAACGGGAATCCCCAAAGGCCACCCCATATAGGGGTGGTCCCAATTGGTTGGGAACAGGTTCAGGATGCCCAACCCGCCCATGCCCAATCGCTGGGCCATTCATTCAGTCAAATACGTTGCATCAGCTATAACTCCTGATTTTCTGGAAGGGGGCTTCAAACTATTGTCAATAGTGTCAATGCTACTACCTGCACATCGGGGATCATCCCCAATGGTTTTGATAGGGGGTTAATTTTGACGTTTGCACTTCTGGGCAAATCAAAACTGCCAGCAATTCCATCTGATAACTCAATATTTGTCACTTTTTGGCTATACAGATTCCAATTGTCAGGCTTAGTTTACATGACACACCCTTAGAGATGATCAATCATAATTTGGTGATTTCAGCACAAATTTCTATAATCTGTCTAACAAATTTGACCATGGTAAGTGAAGGTACCGAGGGAGGGGTTTGGAGAGGGAAGACCATTACCCAACGCTTGTCTACCGCATGGGCGAGGTCGCCTGGGTGATGAGAGGCATGGCCACCCTCTTTGGACCATTTTTGCTCATAAATGGGAAGAGTGAACAATCTATGCACAGGTGACGTTCCCCTGGACTTACAATACCCCTGCCACATTCCAACATTCTATGTATGGACTCCTGGGTGACTTGAAGTTTTCCTGCGTCCTGGTATAACACAACAACACTACTATATTTTTTCACAACATTTGACGGCCATTTAGAGCCCCTTTGTCAGGTTTTCTACCTACTCCAGAAAACAACTCAAAATATAAGCCCACCGAATGTCCATTTTAACTTTAAATGGATTTTTGGGCCATAAGGTTACCAAGTGAGGAATCCAACTTTTACCTGACAAAGTTTCTGCAATAGAAAAGATAAACCCCCAAAGTCTTAGGGACATACAGGTGTTCCTGGTATGGTAGGGTACTATCAGTAATTGATACTACATTATACTGGCCTTGCCAAACCTCTGTTGGATTTATTGCACAATAATGTCCCTTTTGAATGTAACCCAGAGAAAGGCCAGACCTTTAATCTCCTTTAGATGACCCTAGTCACAAAACTGTTCTGGTCCACCCAAATTTTGATCAACCCTTCAAAAATTTACCACTGCCAGTCATGTGTCCATGGGGGCTATCCAGGCCTAACTTGATGAGCATCAAGCAGATAACACGAAGCTTACTTAAGCAAATATTTATCAAAGGCTGAACAGACCTACATTGTCACCAAGCAGGAGAGTCTGGATGTAATACTCGCAATTAAGCACTTTTAGATTTATTTATATGGTAACCACTTTAACATTGTCACTGATCATGCATCATTAAGTTGGCTTCAACAAATAAAGAATCTTAATGGTCAATTGGCCAGATGGGATCTCTGGCTACAAGGTTATGACTTTTTCATTGCACATCGTGCTGGTACAATCCATAAATACATGGATGGGGTACAGAGAATCCAGACCTTGTCTGTATTAGTGCCTAAAGAAAATCACTTAAAAATTAATAGTGTTGATTGGATTGATGGGATTGGAAACCCCAAAAACCATGAAAGCACTACAATTAATGTCTGAAATCACAAGTGTACAGGATAGTATGCTGTATAAACTAATTGATAGAAGGTGGATAACTACATGCAACCACTTCTTGAACAAAAATCATCCTTGAATGGCACTCAAACGTAGGACAGGGAGCAGTCAAAAACTATTAGTGGCTAAGAAAACAATGCTGTTGGAATTGAATGCTTGATACTAAACAGAAAGTATTATAAGCCTGTATAATCTGCAGGTCTCAGGCTGTCCAAGCCCTAGTTATAAGCGTGAGGTTAAAGCTCCTTCTTTCCCATTTAGTTTAATTAGTGTGGAATCATATGGCCCCTACCCTTGGGCCTCTACAGTCATCTCTATATACTACTTGCAATTGACCATTTAAAATAAATTAAGGCTCTTTTCATTCTGCTGCTACTGCATAGGCCACAGGCTTATTCCTGTTTTGCTCCGTTTTACCCAACATGGATGCCCAAGGGTTTTGCTCTCAGATAATGGGTTGAACTTTATGCCCTAAGCTGTTCAAAAATAGCCTTCTTTCTTAAAACTAATCAACTCTTCACTGTTTCCTATAATCATTTTACTTAAAGTTCAGTATAATGTTTGAACAGTACTTTAGTTTATATTCTCCATAAGATGGCAGTCTTAGACCCCTTGCAATAAAACCATTACTTGTCATCCACCTTATTATAATATTAAGTAAACTAAACTGGATAAATAAAATGCCACTTTTCCAGGTTTTGCATAAGTGAGCCCCAAATACCTAGTAGCGTTCAGCAATTAGCGGACTCTGATGCTCTTAAGACTGTTAAACTAAACATGAGGGCATTAGCCTATGAAAATAAGCAGACTAAAATTACTTGCCACTCAAGTAATCATCTTGATGACCACCAAGGAGACTATATGATCTTATGCTAGTCTACTAGATCTCCACAGATTCAATATTGGAGACCTTGTAGTGGTTATCATCATCGCCCTGGTGGTCGATCTTGGAAATTTTACAGTTCCTGGTTGGGGCCTTATTGCATACTATATAATGTTGATATGAATATTTCATTACCAATATCATCCAAGGCATAGTAGTTAATCGCATACATACTAGGCTCTTGCTCCCATATGTCTTCTTAAAACAGGATCTTTATTGAGGCAATAGTGGCGTTCATACTGAAGAACATTCCTAAAATACTAAAAATAAAAAAAAACTTTTATGGAAAGCGGAGTATAGAAGGTTGCAAATGGAAAGATGCCAGGAAAAAGTTGCCAAAGAGGAATATATGTCCAAGAAGGAGAAAGTAACGTTTAAGTTATCTCTTGTTTCCATATATATTTTTGTGGAAAAAATTCAGGCCAAACTGAAGCAAACTATCAGAGATAATAGTTCTGGGCGTTAGTGAGATTGGGAAGATACTGTGGTGTAAAATGGCTAAATACTACGTTGTGGACTTGGCAGAATAGGCCATGATATGGAGGAAGGTTCACGCCAGGGGGAGAGTTGGACCAGATCTTGAAGTGAAGTCTGGCCATCATAGTAGGGTTTAATCAGTGTTTTATATAAATTTACTTAAAAATAGGGGAAACTTAGGCAAATTATTCCACAACTTTATTTAAATATTATTTAATATCTGAGAAAAGCAAGAGCATTATCAGCTTGGGCGTGAATATAAAGGAAATTTTTGATGGTCACAAAAAAATAACAAAAAATGATCTTTGCCAAAAAGTTTTCGCCTTTTAGAAAAATCAAAAACTTATAAGATTTGGCTGGTTTCAGCAACTTCATATCATCTTATTTTACGGATTTTAGAGTCGTTTTTGCTGGATTTTATTCTTCTATTGTGCTATTTCCCTCATTCCTGACTGCAAAGCCTGAACCCATTTACAGTCAATGACATTAGAGAGGTCATTGGCGTCCCTCAGGGGTTCTATCCTTAACTCCAGTGGCTTCTTAAGCTTGTATTTGGTAGGGCGTTCTAGCCCAATTAAAATGGCACTAACTGTGACAAATTGTTTGAACGTCTTCATACAGAATTGAGCCTTCAGAAAACAAATGTATTTTTGCTTAATAGACCCCTGCCCTAAATGGGCAAGGATGAATAAAGAGGATTCAAGAATCATCACTTAATGCAACCCCATCTCAGTACCCAGGTTTACCCCAAAGTTCTATAACAATGGAAAGACAACAATTCAGAAGCACCTAAAGTAATGACCATGGCTCAACCTTATTATTGGATGAGGAGTGAAGATCCTGAACAAGAAGGACCTAGGAGCTCTATCCACCACAAGGTATTGACAAATCTAATATTATAAAAAAACTCTTAACTAATAAATTTATTGTATATTTTCTCAGATTTCATTTGAACTTATCTTATTTTTGACACTTTGCATAGTTTTCAATAATAGTTAGTGTAGCCCAGGATAGTTGACAACAAGCATACCCTGGAAAAGTGAAATTGCATTTTCATTGCCACTCTACATCCATTTTGCTCTTCAGTACCAAACTGAAGAACAAAAGACTTCTATCCTTACTGCTCTGAGCAAATAAAATCTACAATCCAGCTTTCTCTTGCAACAAAGCCATTTAATAGTAAAGCTTGTAATGTTACCCCCACAATTTTCTAGGACATAGTAGAGGACTCCTTCTAATTATCCACCATAGGCCTCACAATAAATTCATACAACACCCTAGCTATTAGCTTAGTATCATAAATGAGGTAGGAGAGGTAACTTAATAGGAAAACTTTGTCTCATATGATATAAAATAGTGTGAGGCACCACTTCCTCATTAATATTTAAAAGCTCAGTTGCTATACTGATTTTAATTAATATATATATAAAAGTGAAGACCAAAATTAAAGTGCTAATCAATAAATGCTGATTTTAATTTTGTTAATTAGAGAAAGGGAATTAAAATAGTTTTAGTTTGGATAGAAATCTAAGATTCTTAAAGTAAATAAATACATATTTGAAACTAAAGCATCTTTTTGATAAACTATGTTGATTTTAATTAACTCCATCTTTATTGTTTTATTATTGTTTTAAGAAAATCCATAGCTGCAATAGTTTCCCAGTTGCATATAATTATGTCAAATCTTGATTAGAAGTATTTTTGAAATTTTTTTGAGGTGGGCCAACCTGGGGATGATACCGCACCAATTAAGGGAAATTGAATGAATGGGAAAGGAGGATAAAATCCAAAAAAAACCTCCACGCACAGCATATGATGGGCCAGGAACTCCAGGGACCGCCTTTGTTATTTGCTATCTCAGTTCGGGGCATTGGTGCGCAACGCCAACACAGTCATAATCGTCCCCTACCCAAAGTTCCAGTACCAGAATCAAACTTGGGGGAAGCAGCAGTAGAGGGTCTTACTCTACCACTTGGGTATCCTCCCCTTAACTTCTACTTATTTTGCCAAAAGTATTTTATTAATTAGGTGAACCAAAATTAGGCAGGTTTTTAAAATTTATAAGCCTAACATCTAAATACCCATGCTTTGCTACAATATTTAAAGTTTATCAGATGATAAGCTCACATTGTAGTCTATAGGCTGTGCCAGCACTACTCTCGAGCCACTCAAACCAACAGCTTTGCTGTTGCCCTCATGGCTGGTGAGCTGATTATCCTAGCTACTTAATCTACTTAAACTCTAATACTGTTTTTGTTGTGTTTCAGGTGAGCAATTTGGTGAACTGTTAGATAATATTTGCCAATTCTCACCCACTCACCAAAATATATTGAACCTATCATACTTGGCTAGCTTCAGGTGACAAATTTGGTGAATTATTAAATAATATTTGCCAATTCTCACCCACTCACCCAAATAGATTAAACTTATCTAACTTGATTAGCTTCAGGTGAGCAATTTGGTAAATTATTATATAATATTAGCCAATTCTCACCCACTCACCCAAATAGATTGAACCCCATCATACTTGATAGTTTTAGATTTGATCTTATTTGCCAATTCTCACCCACTCACCCAAATAGTCTAAACTTATCAGACTTGAAGGTTTCAGATGTCAGTCAGTACGTCAGTCAGTCAGTGAAATTTTTTAAGTAGATCCAATTTGGGCCCATATATTCTGATATGTTTTGTAATTTGTCAAACTTGATGTAGGGCTTTAGAAGGGTTGTACGCTTATAGTTGGTCCCACGCATGCTGATTGTCTTAGTGGTGCATTGTCATGATTTAGTAATGACATTAAATTTAAAAATTCTGTTGCAGAGGTAGAAGGATCTTTTGAATTCTGGTACAGGTTATTGGTGTGGCATAGTAGTTATAAGGATTCTCTAATTTGTTGATCTGGCTGTCATCGTCAGGTGTCCTGAGTGGGTTGTTAAATTAAAAATCCAATATATGAATTTTTATTAAACTGAAATAAATAGAATGCAAAATAAACTTAAACTCTATAATATGTTATTCAATTGGGAAACTAACAAGTGGGTTTATATATGTTTCTAGGGGTTTTAGAGCTAAAAATTATAGGATTGTTGGCAGATCTCAGGATAAAAATTATTATTTTAATTAGGGAAATTAATGATTTTCAAATTATAGTAAAATATATATAGTTAAAAACTCCCCTATTTGTTTTTATGTTGGTATAATTTGAGACAGTTTCCATTGACAATTGATTGATAAGGCACTCCATTGAGGGGCTATAGTTTGCAGTTCCCATAAGGGAGTATATTAGTGACTCTTAACAGCCTTTTTGAAGTGATGGCGAGTCTTATTGGAGCAATAAATATAAGTTAATTTGGATAAAGGAGGAAAAAGTCATATAATGCAAAGACATGGAGGGTTCTCAGAATGTTATCATAGTTGTTCTTCATTTTGGTTGCACAACTCTGTAACAGGTTCCCAAATTCAGATTGTTTGAGCTGCCAAGTTGATAAAAGTTGACCATTGAGTTGTTTAGATAAGGACTAGGTTGGAATTTTAAGCCAGATAGTAACTTATATGGCATATACTTGGTAGCGCTGTTGTTGAAAATTTTGCAATTCACATGTTTGTACTCTTCTAGTGCCAATTTGTCAGTATAAGGACTGCAGACCCTTACTCTTTTGCCTTCACTGGCTACCTTTCATTAGAAGTTTGAGGTAGGAACTCCACAACTCACCATAGCTAACCACTCTACCCTTGGTTGATTAACTACATCATTAGCACTTAGATATGGAACCTTCACCCATCTAGCCATCTCAAAATGAGTGCTTCTATATAAGTCCTGGAGACCAGCCCCTAAACCTGGATTGGGAACACTACCTACAGGACAAAAAGGGCTCTAAGGCCCAGGTGGACCCTGCCACAGCTGAGCAATTTGGCACACATGATAGATGAGCGCTGGGTGACCGCTCTTCCCCCCATGGATGCCCTGTTCCCACCCCTTCTCCCTCCATAATCCTTTTTGGGTTAATAGAGGGAGTTTTCAGAGAGTTTGTGCAAGCCAGGGGCCATGGGCAGGCCCCTGGGATTCCCTACTCCCCTGGCAAATCATGCCAAAATTTTAAAAAAAATTGCCTGTGGCAACCTGAGGGTCCAGTCTGCAAATTCTGGCCTGGGGGAGCTGGTCCAATTTGTCCAGTGCCAAAAATTGGATTGGGTACAATTCAGATCCTGGACCAGACATCAAACGACTCAGACCAGCTGCCTCAACTTTCTGGGATAGTTCTGGGCAGCTTGGATCATGCGAATAGCCAAACCCAGATGTTGGACCAGGTTTTGAACAACTCAGCAAGCTGTCACAGCCATCCAGGGTAAATCTAGGAAATCCAAATCATGCAAGCAGCTGACTCAGATGGTCAGGGCATGGATTGGCGCCATCAACTTGGCTTGGGTCCAAAAATGTGGAAAATCTTTTAAAAGATTTTTCAATTTTTCCGGGCCCTTAATCATCCTCCCACCCCCCTCCCCACCAGACAACCAGATCCCATCGCCAACCCCCAAATGACCAGTCCTGTTACACTTCCCCCAGGCAATGTTCCCAAGTTTTTAAGACGACCGCCCTGCCCAGGGCCCATTGTTGGTTCATTCTCTTACTTCCTTGCTCTTTGTGCCCAATAAACCTTGAACTCTCGCTCAACTTGTTGCAGCCTCCGTCTGATTTATTTAATATACTAAAAATTCCACCAATTGATCCAGTGAAGCATTCTGCCACCCAGATCCTTCTTCCAATTCTTGCTGACTATATTATCTGGTTGATTGACCCCACCACCTGGCAGCACATCATGAGTATAATAAATCAGCTTGCCTTCAACAACAAAACCATTTTCTCATCCATTATCATGCATCTGTTTAATGAAAATTCATCCGTTTGCTCTGCTGTTGGCTTTCTGGAAGCTGCTCCTCTATTAGAGCAGCATCAGGCGCATCTACTCCGCCATCTGTGGAAACACCCCTACCTGGCCCATCTGCCAATGTCTCACTCACCCATGGGGCCTAGAGCACCCTGTTCAGAGAGAGCTCATTTCTGACACTCTTTGTGGGGCCCATCCTCCCTCTGTTCTCACTATTGGTTGTACGACGGGCCTTGTGCCTCCCCTTGTTGGCGCACAACCTTATCCATTCACACTTGAAGGCCAGCAACTGCAAACCTTGGAGGAGTTGTCATCCTCTTTACCTCCCTCACCCTTGTGGGTTGCCCCCACAAGACTTGAGGTCACCCCCATTGCAACCATTTGGTTTGCCTTGGGGCCTTCAATACAATATTTAACTTTTGCTTTCCTCACATTCCCAATAAAACCCCGCTTGTAAAAGTCTCTTGGACCGCTGTGCACTTGGCATTCTGGTCTCTCCACTGGGTGCTCATACACCCTTATTGGGAGCCAAGTCTAATCTTTATAAGCCAGATCCATGACATCCTACATCCATAAAGTCCTCTCTTCCTGACAGCCCAGCATCTATCTTAATTGATTCTATTCCATTGAGGTTAATATTCCTTTGTCCCTTGGCATCATATAGCCAGCCAGGTAAGCCCGCTCTAGATTTCCTTAAAGATCCAAGTATTGGATTGGTAGTACCAACCACTCTCTAGATGCTTCATCTGACATTTTTACCTCAGGAACATTTTCTCCTATTCTCAAACTATAAGATTTAGATCAACTCAAAATAGATAAAATTAGGTATTTGGATATTTTATTAGAATAATAAGCTATCTTTCGAATAGGGTGGCCAGAACTTGAGTATTGCAACAGAATGGTATATAGTTACAGTGAGGAATATAAAGAGTAATAGGGGTGCGGATGTTATGAACTGCCTGAGGATGCATCAGAGACTGTTGGTTTACAAAGGGATATACTGTTTGGCATTTGTCAGATTATGAGTAATTAATTAAAAATTTTAATAGAATATTTCATATATCACTGTTGAGGCAGAGGCTTAATGTGGATTAATCTATTCTCAAAGTAGAAAGTGCTTTACTCATTGCTCACCTACTAACTTAGTTATATTTCTAATCAATTAATCTAATAATTTATAGCTTTATTGGTCTTATTAATTCAGCAGTGATTCAATTCTCAAAAAGATAATTTATTAGAAAATTTATCATATAATAATTTATATATCATTAAATTATAATCCATTTGCTAGCTTTTCTTTCTTGTAACAATCACTTTAGTTACTATGATTCAATTCAAACAGCAAGTTTGGATAATCACACACAAGAAAGATGGGCGACTTTAATAACAAAAATAATACAACATGGGCGAGTGTCACGGCAAGCGGTGTACTTAACGGTGCAACTAAGGGCAAGAAACGCCCTGGAGGGGGACCAGGAACCCAAGCCATAAAAAAATTGCAAACTCAGACACCGTCTGGGATTATGGTATTTACTGTAAAGCACGTGCAATACATGTACATTCAATTCAACCAACCTTTGTCAAAGGTGGAACACAGGATCAGACTCTTCCTTGGGGATGAGTCACCGACCCTGTGGGAGAAAACATGTGAGGCACAGCCCTCACTTTTCCCTCACGTGGTATACATAGCTACAAACAACATGGGCCACATCTGGATTGATATTGGTTTCAAAACAGCTGATGAAGCCAATGCTGCAGCAAAAATCTGCGTGGAAATTGCCCTCCCTGAGGGCAAAAAAAGTGTGCACACCGCGCGCACCAGATAGAACAAAGTGAAAACTTTGTTCATCTACTTTGACTCGCTCCCCACCAACCTTCCTTGTAAGGTAATCGAGGAGGAGCTCCGCAAAGGTCTTGTGCCTATGGAGAAATCCAACAACTTAAATTACAGCAATTTCGCTTGATGCCCGACCTGTGCACGGGCAAAGCTATTGCTGTAATCAATCCCTTCCCAGAAGTGGAAGAGGATTTATCCATAACTCCCCGCGCAGCAGAATTTCACTTCATAGATGGGGGCCAGTCAGCTGCATTCCGAGTTACACTGGAACGCGCACCACCCATTTGCAACCACTGTGGCTCACTGGGCCACAAGGAACATGCATGCCCTGTAAAAGAGGGCTTAATGGAAAATGATTTTTGTGAAGAAGCTATGGACGAAGATAATGAAAACTTCGCCAAAATGACTGATGGCCACCACCCATTCCGCTGGGGTAAAGATGGACTATACTCCATCGTGGACCCAGTTACAAGTAAACAGCGTAAAGCAGCACAAAAAGCCCGCAAGAGAGCAGCGGCTGAGGCGGCGGCACACGCGGAATCCGCCATTAACCATAGACAAATTTGGGAGGATATTTTGGATATCTACTGAACCAACCAATCAGAACAATATGCCCAGGTCGAAAATTTTCACAGTAACCAGACTGAGCCACAAAGTGTCTTCAGTCATGCACATACTGAGGAACAATGCAACCGCAATTTGGGTGAAAATTCGGTGCACAATGCAACAAAGTTGAACCTCAAAAGTATAAAATCCAATCAACAACCCGCATCAAATCAACATGAGACCTGTGCAGGAAAAGTTGATGCAAATGCAAAAACCGCAATTCCCTTGAATCATTGGGTCAGATTAAGGGAACCAACAATGGCAGTGAAAGAGTTGGAGTACAGACGCGGAGCATGGCCAAAATGAGCTGCGGTGGGATAGGACCAGAGGGTCCTCCCAACCGCTCCTGAGGCGCCACGGGCACCTCAGTCTCAATAGGGATGTTAAATATTGTGGGAGCCAGGGCTCATACGTCCCAAGCCAAAAAGCTGGCATTCCTGCGAAAACCTCTTGTAGACATCTTGGCCATCCAATAAACCTACTGCCTACAAGGGGAAGAAGAATTCTGGTCAACCAGGGTTGCACCATCACAATCATTATGGACGTCTCACTGTGGGATGATAGTCCAAAACAACAAAAAATTTAAAATTACAGATTCATCATCACATTTGCACGGTTGAGTCCTGGTAGCAACAATCACATTACAAGATGAAATAATTTCGTTAGCATGTATCTACGCACCATGCACTGCAACTGAGAGAAAAAAAATTTTGAAAAAATTTCTACTCTCACCCTCCCACCAGATATCATCATGTTAGGCGATTTCAACTGCCGGGATAACCCCAATACAGATTGATGGCCTAATCCCAGGGGATACCCACCTGGACACATTGAATATCGCACAATGAAGGCATCTATTGGCTTACAGGATGCTCTTCCCCCCAATTCACCAATCCCTCCCCACATGACAAGACCCAACATATGTGAGGGACTGCTCATATTGATGAGTCATATTGACCACATCCTCATCCCACAATCCCACCACTCAAGAATCTCCAAATTTACAACAAAAAGATCAATTTTTCTGATCACCAATTAGTTATGGTGCAGTTAGCACCAACCCAATCCCACACACAGGTGTCGCCTTGGAGAAAGCTTCACCCAGAAAATATAAAATTGCCAGAGATATCTGACTGGGTTGAAAACAAGGCTACAAACCCAGAATTCACAGCCCCATTCACTTTGGATCCCATCGGAACATGGGAAAATTTCAAAAAAGATTTAATCAACAAAACCTGGCATATTGCATCACGCAAGTACACCACAGACACAGCCACAATCAAGCGTACCTTGGCAGAACTAGACCTCCTGGAAATGAATCTCCAAGATCTGGCTATAGCCCTAACTGGGGATGCAAATGGGCAGAAATTTCAGCCTGACTTAACATTCTCATCTTTGAACACCAACACAGAATCAAAGTATCGAACAAAGGTAAGTTCATAAAGGTAGGCAAAACCTGTTTGACATACTTTTTCCGCCAATTCCACTCCCACAGAAACCAGCCCACGCGCACACAGGTCCGCAAGACCAACGGCACAGTGGCAACTGACCCTGAGGAGGTCAAGGCAGAAGTACACTGCTATTACACTGAATTATATCGTGATATGCCAACAGAACCACAAAAAAGTAAAAAATTTATTCAAACTGCCAAGATACAAAGTACACCACCAAATTACAATATACTATCCCTTATCACACGGGGAGGAGCTTTGGGAAACAATTCGCGATGCACCACGTAGGAAATGTCCAGGGCCTGATGGGATACCCTACGAATTTTACAAAAAATATTTTAACAAATCACCCCCTCCTATTGGCGTCAATGAACCAGAGTTTGTTGGAAACTCGCCTATTACCAGGAGGCCATAAATCCTACGTTATAACCTTGTATAAAAAGGGTGACAAGTTGGACCTGGACAACTGGTGTTCAATCGCACTATCTAATACTGACACAAAAATAACTAACAAAATTTTAGCAGCCAGATTAGGCGCAATTGCCTCTGACGTCCTGTCACCCAACCAGTTTGGGTTTATACCAGGGCGTTCAATCTGGAACAACATACACCCTATTGCAAACATTTGCCAATCCAAAGCAACTGGTGCCCTGGTCTTCTTGGATCAGGAAAAGGCGTATGACCGTGTTAGCTGGCCATACCTAAAAGAATGTCTACATGCCTTCAAACTCCCACCAAGATTCATAAAATGGGCGATGCTCCTAACAGAATCTGCAACCATGGCTGTATGCGGACCTGGATTCCTAACATACAATATCAAACCACACAGAGGGCTCAAACAAGGGGATCCCCCAGCCCACTGCTATACAATTTCAGCTTTGACCCGCTCCTCCGAGTAACTGACTCACGTCTAATGGGGATAACCGCACAAGGACAACCAAAAGTCAAGATACTGGCCTTTGCAGATGACTGCGTAGCAGGTATAACAAACAATAAAGATGCCCAAAAGCTGGAACACACTCTAGAGGAATACTCCAAGGTGAGCAATGCATCGCTCAACAAAAGGAAGACAGAAAGCATCCTCTTAGGCAAATACACAAACAATTGGGCCACAACATCAGAACCTCACACCAACACTCGAAGAAAAAACCCAATTCTCTTACCCTTTGCAACACCTCCCATTACCACTCCTGTCCGACACCTTGGAATCTGGCTAGAATCAGGGGGATATGCTAATAAGACAATGGAAAGTAACCTGTTACAACGGGTATCCAAACGCGTAGCCTCCCTCAAGGGGAGAACTCCAGGACTAACAGGACGAGTTACAGTTGCTAACTCGCTCATCCTCCCAATACTGTGGTACCAGGCCCATGCGATAGCCTTCTCACCTACCTTTATAACCTCAATTCGCGCGCTTATCCAGGGCTGGCTGTGGCCTAGCTCTCACCCTCCTATACGGATGGAAGCACTATTTGGCCCATGCTCAAGCGGAGGCATGGGACTAATAGATTTTGAGAGCCATGCCAATCACATCCTAGGTACCTGGATAAAGGAAATCATTGCTCCAGACCTCCCGCAACAACATTGGTCCAGAGCAGCAAGGACTAACTTTGAACAGGCGCTCAAATTAACCAACCCACATAGTCCACCCAGACTACTTCCATACCTTGCCAAGCACCCTATTGCAACAGGTCCGCATGGAACCTCCCCTCATTTCAAACATATCCTCCAAACTATCCGCCATATGGGATGGACCATAGAGAACATGGGTACTATACAGGGAAGGGGACGACCCAGCCCCCAATTCAAATTAAGAAACCCAGAAAACCACCCCCAGAGGGATATGCTCGCAACAACCCCAAGCATAGCTAGGATAGAATACCTAGATATGCTGGACATTCCCTATGATTTAACCACACAGAAAGCAATGTGGAAAATGACACACCACCCACTCCTACAGCCAAGGATAAGAGCAAACGCCTGGCGCTGTTTGAGAAGGACCTATAGGACAGCGGACCGCTCCAACTCCCTCCACAAAACATGTGCAGTATGTGGAGGGGAGGGATCCCTACATCACCGCCTAGAAACATGCCCCCCAACCAAAGCTATATGGCATGAAGTCGCACGCCTGCTCAAGATTCAAAATGAACAGAAATTCTCGATATCAAAAAATATCTTCGCGCTCCAGATCAAGTCACCAATCCCATCTACCCTCCGCTCCCTAATAATACCAATTGCAATGTGGACAATACACACAATTGCATTAGATGCGTATAAGGTCACGGTCCCAACCATTCATGGGGTTATTAACAGATTCCATGTCCACTTACTAGAGCATTTTCCAAGCCTGGCTCTATGGATATATGAGACCAAGACAAAAAGCGCTCATAGAATCATGGTTCCCACTCTGGTTCCTCCACACAGACCCTTTCCTTCACACCTGCTCCATAGCAGGGGAAACCCCCTCGGTGTAGTGCACCAACCCCCCCATACCTGGCAGTCCCGCTGGCAACAGGGTTAACTTGAGTACCCTGGGGTGCCCAATTTTTATATTTGTTAGTTATTCTCTTAGTTTCACATATATTCTGTAATGTCTGTCCCCTGGTCGGCTTACCTTGGTTAAATAAAAATAATCCATTTGCTATTAGATTGGCGTCCTAATTAATAATATATCATATAGTTATCATTTGACTAATTAGAATTAATGCTGCTCTTCAGACATCCTCTCAACTTTGTACTTCACAAACCTTTAAAAGAAAGCATTTGAGGTTATTTTATTTGTTAAGCAAGTCCAATCTCTGACTCAACCCCAAGGTTAATGCTGAGTTTAGTCCTTAGCCAAGACTGACATCAACTAGAAATAAAATTCCAACATATCCCCACCAAGCCTTGGCTATGGGATCAGCGCCTTGCTCACATTCAACGTCATCCTCCTCCCCTCTAATCTCCCTCTGAATTTGCCGTTGTCTAGTTGAGCACCACACTAACAGAGCTCTGTGGTGAGCATCATTGTTTCAAATTTTGCAATTCATACATTTGGTAATCTGTCAATGTGTCAAGGCAACAGTTTGCATACTGCTGATCATCACTTTTTCCTTCACTGGCTAGCTTTCACTATAAGATTGTGGCAGCAACTCTTCAACTCAGTATAGTTAACAAATTCACTCTCAGTTAAATAACTAAATCATTAGCGTCCATATCTTGTACTTTCAACCCAGCTAGCCATCTTAACCTTATTGATACAACACACCCATCTTTTCACCTCAACCTGAGCGATACAACACACCCACTAAGTCATCTCAGCCTAAGTGATATAACGCATCCATCTAGCAATTTAGCCTTAGCAGCGCAGCATATGTTTTAACTAATTACAAGTCCATTTGGGGCTGGTTCTCAACAAGTATCTCATCTCTAAGCAGGTCTGCGCCAATTAAAGGCCTGAGTCACATCAGTACTCTCATAGAGTTTTCTTGCATCAGGAAGGTGTATATGGGGCTGGGATGAATGCTAAAGGAAATGTAATCACTCAGGGATTCCCAAAGCCTAAAGAACCTTTCTAAAAAAAGATAAAAATTAGTAAGGTTGTTACACCCTAGCTAAGAATATAAGATAGGTAGAATAGCTTATTTTATTAAAAATGGAGGCGATATATTTATTGCTGATCATCACCAGTTGCACAACTATCAAACTATCACAGTGATAGAAAAATATATTTTCTTGTTCACCTTACTGTGGAGCTATATTAAACTTGGGTAGTAATAAACATAACACATTTGTAAGGCAACAACCTTTTTTTATTTGAGGTGGGCTGACCTGGGGACAATACTGCACCAATTAATGGGAAATCAAAAATGAATGGGAAAGGAGGATAAAATCTGGAAAACCTTTATGCGCGGCATTTGATAGGCCAGGAACTCCATGGACCACCTTAGTATTCACTATCTCAGTTTGGGCATTGGTGCGCAACGCCAACACAGTCATAATCATCCCCTACCCAAAGTTCCAGTACCAGAATCGTACTTGGGGAGGCAGCGGTAGAGGTCCCTATTCTACCACTTGGGTATCCTCCCCTGTAAGGCAATAACCTTGAAAACAGAATTTATAATTGTCATCATCATCATACGTTAGAAACTCAAAATATCATCCTTGATAAGATCCTCACCCTGACTGCTGGCAACCATAAATTATAATCCTCACCATCATCCGCCAGTACAGCTTAGAAAAATAATTATTAAAATTTACCCTCATCATTAGTCAACATTAGATCCCAGTATATTCAAAATACTAGATATTGATTTATCCTTGATTTTAAATTGCCATAAAATCAGAATACTAAAAAGTGATCAGAAATTTTGCCTAGTACTTTTAAAATCAGCCAAATATTAAAGGAGGTAACTTTGATTGAAATAAAGAGTTGAATCAGGACTAATCATCAAAAGTCAAAGCAGGTTGAATTAAATAAAATATTTGTCAAGGTTGCCAACAATTAAAACACAACTGCCAGAATAAATTAAAATTATAAGACTTTAAATACTCAAAATTAGCTGTATTAATTGGAAAATATGCCTGATCAGTAATTCATTAAATCTGAAATCAAAAGAACCATAATCTGGTAAAATTTTTAACATATCCCTCAGCTTAACATGAGCATGTTCTTTAGTAATAGCTTCTGCGCCAGAAGCTAATATTTGAAGAGCTTCATAACTTTGTTCATTGACAATAAGGCATAGAGTGCATTTGGTACAAACTTTTCCTCCAAAAGGTGTTTTAATCAAAAAGAGTTTCAAAATTCATTGCTGCTTGCTTAGTGCTCAATTGATCACCTGTGTTTATTAAACTGGGTGCATCAATAATGCTCTTCTGGCACTCTCGAAGCCTCATATACATAAGCATCTTGAGGTTGGTGAAAGGTTCAGCCCTATCCAAGGCTGATCTGAACTCAAATTATTTTTTAACAACTGTGATTCTTAGTTCAGTAAACACAGGGAATAGTAAGTAAAAGTTTTGAAATTTTTATAGCTTTAATTACATTTATTACAAGCGTGTATAAGTGTTTTATTCATTAAATCATTTAATTTGTTACACTGAGGGTTGTATGCTGTTAGCATGGAGTCTTTGGTGCATACTGTGCCATCATTCCCTTGATCAGCTTATTAATTAAATGGAAGCCCTGTCTCTCAAAATGAGGTTGTGTTATCCAAAGATGGTATATATCTTCAAATAGCAATTGAGGTGTGGTGGCCGCATCAGCCTGAGGAACTGCCTTGACAACAGGCCAGCAGCTGAAATACTTAGTAACTACTAAGATATACTTTGACCCATTTGTTGCAACTCTTAGGGTTCCCATGATTTCAAGAGCTTCGCATCTTAAATATTCAAGTTGTTGCTATAATGTTAAGGGGTCTATGGCACCTGTTGACTTAGAAAAGACTTGGAAGGCATGGAATGTGGCTATGTAGTTATTAGCTTGTATCGGGTGGCTGGCCACCAGTATACTGCAAAAAGTCTCAATCAAGTGTATTGTGCTCTGAGATGTCTGGCATTGTCATAGGCTTCTTTCATCCTCTGCATGCATAGATTTCTTGGAACCAGTTGAGCAACTGATCCTTTATTTTATGAGTACAGATGATCGCCAAATAACTATTAAAATTCAGGAAGTGCTCTTTAAATGAACATATATCCTAAATTTCATTTTGGCACTTCAAAGTCTTACAGTAACTTCCATATCTGTAGGATCTTCTTCTCAAGATTGTTCTCCCCATATGGGAGATTTCTGGTCCCGTTAAGATGTTTTAAACGTGTTATAACCCATATTCCACCACGTTGAGCTGTTGTTGGAATTATAATATGCCCGCTTTATCCAGCTTCATTAGATTATTAGATTTATTTGCTTTTTCTACTAGGGTTCAAAAGCCTTTAGTGGATGAGGGAGTTATCATTCATATGATAACTATTGTTTAGTGAAATTCCTAAATGTATATTAGCTAATTCACCATGATTCAATTCTGTTGATTAGTGATGTCTGTTAAGGATCCAGGTTAATTAACAAGATATTCATTTATTGAACTAACCTATCATTAATTTATATCTTTGTATGGATTAATCAGAATTTGTTGCTGATTGATTAAGAGTTTAATGTAGTTGCTGAGCGTTGATAACACTTTGTTGACAGCAAATTGCAGGTTAGTCTAAAAGGTAATGCAACATGGTATAAATGAGTAAGGTTACATTATGTAAGCAGGTTGCTAGCTTTATGGGGCTAATCTTCTGGGGCTGGATGAAGACGTTGGGACATAATATCTCTAAATTTAACCCATGACAGATAACAAAATAATCTGTGGTGGATAGTAACTAGGTGGATGGATGAGCAGATGCATCATTAATTGTTAGTGAAATTTGTAAAGGGTTAAATTCATCAGCGATGGCTGCCATTCATTTTGGGGCACCAACAGAAGGGTTAAGCGCCTAATTACATTTGTCTTAAAATTAGATGTCCAACTAGTTAGTAAGAATATTTCAGTAAACAGTAGTTTAATTGGTATCTTTAAGTCAGCATCAAAGTCTTAGTGGAGCTATCTCGACTGGCATAATGCTTTCACTCCCCATATTTTGCCAAATAGCTCTCATTGAAATGAGGAGGCGACTTCAGATCTTTGGCAGAATATATGCACTGACGTGGAAGTCTGCCCTCACGCCAGCTTAATTTGATTCAACTTCTCAAGGAAAACAATCACCTTTTATAGACCTGAAGGTGGTTCAGGGGAATGAAAATTTTTATCAGCCTATCATTGTCTAAGAATTCCAGGAATCAGTCAAACTCAAGTTAAACTCAAGGCAGTTGATTGGAGAAATTATATTAAATGCTCCCCCATGATTATGTCATTCTAGCTTAAATTTAATTCTTAATTTTAAGCCCTACTGAGGTGAAAAGCTTCTCAAGAGCGCGGATAGGTTATTTCATCATTTAGCAAAAACTGAGATGCGTCCTGGCTAAATTAAATTTCATTGCATCCCACTATTAGCCTAAATTGGTGTAAATACTAAGAGGCGTCAATTAAATAAGGGTTTAGATTTATAATCCATTTTTTTAAATATTAGTAAACTTATCTAAAATTTTAAAATATATTTTTGGTTTAGAACTCCACTGTTAAATTTAAATTAGTTATTGTAAATTTATAATACTTCTCTGATGGCTTCATTGTTGAAATCCTGTGCTCAAGCATTAGCGAGCACCTATAGAGCCAAAATTTTAACAAGTGGTGCTCACTACAAGGTCAGCCTGTACACCAAAATTCTCTATTAAAATGGAGACTGTTTGGGTGAATAACTCCTTAACCTCACCGTTGAGTTGAATCAAGGCTAAACGCTTTGAAACAGCAACTAGCCAACGCTTTATCCCACCTTAAAGAGCTCAAACAACTCTCTACCAGCTTTTCTTGAAGCTGATACTACTATTCACGCCCTCAATAGGAGTAACCCAGTTCCCTTTGAACCTCAAAAAAGACAAGTTTACCCTGGGTGAAGGTATCATTGCTTCATTTTTATATGTGTATATATCTGCCTCGGATGGTACAACTTACCACCAAAATGTCAAGCACATTCTCCCTTTCTTGAGCCGCATGGATCAAGAAATAAGGTTCCTCATATGAACACCATTAATACTTGGGCTAATCTTAAGGAAGCAACTACTTATGAGTTTGGCTCAAAGCAGAGTCTGAACTGTGAAAATTGGGCCTTTATGCGCCATAGCATGTATTAAGGGGAACAGTTTACCACCTTCACTTATTGATTATACATAGCCGCCCACATGCTGTTGCCTCCAAAATGCTAACTCTTGATGACGCAGTTATTGCTATTCTAACTGGCTTCTCTGGTCGCTCTTCTTTGGCCAGGAATATTATCTCTGTGAAAAGCAACTATCAGAATGTCCACAACATAAAGGTGGATCTATTAGATGTTGCGAATTTCTATAAAGTTGAGACTACATAAGGAGTTGAGGTGAAACCCCAAGGCTTAACCATTGAGGATCTCTCAACCATAGTCCAGAGGACGGATGACTCAGCGACCCTGACTCCTCTTGTGCCTGTTTGCCCAATTAAACTCAATCCTTTGGCTCAACTCAAAATAAGCATCCCTCCACCCTGTGAGTTGGAGATCCCCAAGCCAGCCAACAAAGCATTTAAGCCAAAGTCCATTGAAGCTGCAATGCCTGCTCACCACAAATAATTTTAGCTGCACGCCCTCAGGGCATCCACTGCAACTGGGAAGGGCACTTTGGCAAGGTCTATTATAGGAAACAAGCTAACCAACATGTTGTTCCTGGCTCTAACTCCTTTCAAATCACTACTATGACTTGCATTAACACCCCTTGGATGACAAATCTGAGGGAATCATTTGGATGTGGCCCAATATGTCCTTGGAAACCCAGTTGAAATAGGAATACTGGACAGGCTAAACCCTGAAGGAGTAAACAAGGCCGTGATACCCAATGACACCTACCTTACCAAGTTCTGAGGTGCCCTGAGGTTATCAATACTGCTAGTGATGCTGACCAATTCCATATCTTGTTGATTCTCCCAATTCAGCATATCAACACCCTATAATCCATTAAAGATAAATATTCTGAAACTTCTAATTAAACTTGCTTCTACTTTCCTTCTTAAGGAAGTTTTAGCTCTCCCCTAATTTTATTGGGATGGTACCTTAAGTGGAAGCAGTCATCAACAAGGTAGGGTCCTGACTACCCTCAATACTGGTTTCCTAATCAATGTAATATCTTCAATACTTATCAAGAAGATTAAATTGTGCCTGACCTGAACTAACCTTAAGAGTATGGAATAGCTGGGCCCAGCAGCACACGCTCTATTGGGGCATACTATTCTTTACTTATCATATTTGGAAAGCTTATCCTGACGGCACCTGCTGTGGCCTTGAAGAGCAACTATCATGGCATTATAATTGCACTCAATTTATGATTGAGTACAACAGAATCATCAACTTAATCAGGGTTATCTTTCTCTGCTCAACTATTAGTTTCTTCTGGCTCTAAAAAACAAAGAACCTAACAAAAAAGAATAATCTGCTCAGTCAAGTACCCATCTTCTGCACTATCTCTGCACTACACCACATCTGGGCAAAATACAATAAGTTACCTAATTCTGTGGACGCTTCTTAAGATATTTCTTTTTATTCATCAGAGGAATTATTGATAAAGTCTGGAGAACAACAGGTGATTGACACCAAAAATTACTTTGAAAATCACATGGAACTGTTTATATCCACATACAAATTTTATAGAGTTAGTCATCTAGAACTTCAAGCACTTTCTGGAATACTAGATCCTGCCTACCAACGACCTATTAACATTCTGCTTGGAAATTTTCCTAAAAAAATTTTATTGTAAAAAAACACAGGAGATAGGAAAAGGGCTGCAGTTTCCCATTGATGATATTAAGAAAGCTCTTTGCATTAGGTCTTTCAGAGATGGGCCTACCAACTAAAAAACTGTTATGTGCTCTTCCTGATGTGCATATCTCAGATGAACTAACCTCATACGAGCTGGAAAAGTCTACTCTTTAATAATAACCTACAGTGATATCTTCTCTAAGTCTGATAATGTTTATGTTCACATGAAGGATTAGAGCCACACTATTAATATTGTAAATGACAGTCCCCTTCTCTATAAACCTTAATGTAAGTCAAAGGTCGGAGTGCAACATATGAGGATTGATCTCAAGCAGTCTTTAGACGCTGAGTTACTAGTCCCTTCTTATAGCCCTTGTGCGTCTTTTTTGTTACTTATTAAAAAAATGGAGGTCATTGGTTAGTTATGGACTACTGAAAATTAAACAACCTCACTAAAAAGACAGCTATTCTATTCCTTACATCAATGATGCTCTTGCCCAATTCTCTGGCTCCAAATTCATTTCTTATATGAATTTGGCCAGAGGATAATGGCAAATGAACTTTTCTCCCCAATATTAGGAGAAATATGCTCTTATTTGCTGTGAAGGCTTATTTCAGCCCACCTGTTTACCTCAAGGGTTGTGCAATACACATGCATCATTCCAACGAGTGATAGATCATATATTACAGAATTTTAAGATGAGTTGCATGATAGTCTACCTCATTGATATTACGGTTTTCTAGAACTTTCAATGAGCATCTTACTCATTTAATGGAAGATTTTCAACTCCTGCATGCATCTAACATAAAGCTAAAACCTTCAAATGCATTTTCTTCCAGAAGAAACTCGATTTTCTTGGCCATGCCATCTCCCAAGAGGGAATTTAACCCATACAAGATAAGTTGGAAGCAATATCCAAAATGCCTCCACTCCAAAACTTGCGAGATTTCTAGAAATTTCTTGGCATTATGGTATGTTATCATCAATTCATCCTCATTTTCACTCAGCCCGGTGAGCCCCTCATTCTCCTTTTTAAAAAATTAATTCTTTTTTTGGGTTCTGAACAAAAATCTGCGTCTGAGACGTTAAAGAAGTTGCCTTAAAAACGCCTCATCCTATACCACCCCAACTATGGTAAACCTTTCATTCTGTTCACTGAATCCTCTGATTATGATGTTGGAGCCATTCTGCCAAGTTGGATGAAGATAGTGTGGAACACACTGTGTCCTATTTCAGCAATATTCTTTTAAAAAGCATAAAGCAACTACATCATTACTGAGAATGAGTGTTTAAAGTCCTATTAGCCAGTAAATACTACCACCCTTTTTTGTGTGAAATCACCTTCACAGTGATTATTAATACGGACTTTTCTCTCTTGTTGCAATCACTTTTGCAACTAATTCAATTCAATTCTGAATTTAGTTTAATAATCTCACAGAGGAGATAAGTTTGCGCCCATGTCAGGGAGCAGTTGGGCAAGTAAGGTAAAAGACACAGGTGGTAGGCCCACAACTTCCAACGTTTGCAAACGCCCCAGAGAAAATGGCGGATTAGATAAAAATAAAAAACTGGTGGTTACTATTTCCCCAGAAATCCTCAATTGGCAGGCGTGATGTAACCAGTACATCAACACGCTGCACTCTCAACCACTCTCGTTGGTGGAATATGGAGTCTGGGTGTTCCTGGTATCTAACAAAAAGTGTTGTGGGAAAAATTTTGTGGGGATGTGCACACTCATTTCCTGACCATGGTGTACGTCGCACCTCACTCCATGTCACATGGTTGGCTGGATCTCAGTTTCTAAAACAAGGAGGCAGCAGATGAAGTTGCTGCAGTGCGTGTTGTGATCAACCTCCCTGAAGGGCAGCAGGTCATCAAAACCAAGCGCACCAGATGGATAAAATCCAACCAAATTTTCCTCACATTTGACTTATTGCCCACTACAGTCAAGCGTGCCATTCTGGAGCAGCACCTGAAATCTGGTCTAACCGTATATGGAGAAATTCAATCCTTTGAGATGCAACGCTTTATGCTGATGCCACACCTGTGCACTGGCAAAGCCATTGCAGTTCTGACCCAAACTGAGGAGATTGCAAAGGACCTAAACCAGATCCTGCACTCCACATTTATTAATATTGAAGGGATACCACCCACCCTTTCCAGGTAACTGTAGACAGCGCACCCCCCATCTGCACCCACTGTGATGCGTTTGGCCATAAGGCACATGCATGCCCCACCAAGGAGGGCATCACATTCCAAGAGCACCCCTCGGCGGCCATGACCAACGGAGAGGCTCACTATGAACCAACCACCAGTACCAAAGAGGCCTTCCCGTGGGGAGCACAAGGCTGCTACTTACTAGTAAAGCCTGTCACCCCTCAAGAGTGAAAGTAGGCCAAACAGGCCCACAGGGCCGCGGCCAAGGAAGCGGCCAAGGTCGCCTCTGCTATCCCATAATCTTAACGCCAGGAGGACATTGAAACCTTCATGGCAGAAGCAACTTGGGAATCCCTCAACCAATCAGATTGGGATGCCCAAGCTGATTGGGCCACCCAATCTGAGGATCCGATGGGCGACTCAATCTCACCTGACCTTTGCAACCAAGCCCTGATTGGAACTGATTTGGTCTCCAACCTACCTGAAAAATTTTTTGACCTGAACGTTGGTGCACTGAACTCGTCTGCACCGCAAAAAATTTGTTTGACAGCGGGGAAACTAAAAGTGAAGGCAAAAGCCAATGTAAACCTGTCTGGTAAAATTAATAAATCTTCTGATAGCATTGCTGCAAACACCCGCGCCACTGTGAAGGCCCGTGGGGATCCAGAGGAGGCTGGTGGGCCCAGGTGCCCACCCCCTCGCACCTAAGGTGCAATGGGGGAAGCCTTCACTTTAGGGACGTTGAACATTGCTGGACTCAAGGCCTCGCCATCCCGGGCTAGGAAACTGAGTTTTTTATAAAAAAATCTACCTGTGGACATCCTGGCCATCCAGGAGTTCCACTGTCCGCAAGGTTCCAAGGATGCTTGGAAAACCATGCTCCTCCCTTCCCATTCCTTCTGGTCAGAGCACTGTGGGGTGCTTGTTCAGAAAAGCAATTTTTTTAAATTTTCATCATCTGAATCCTTCCTCGATGGCCAAGTCCTCATTGTCACATTTTCATGGGCTGACGTGGCACATGCTATTGTCAAAAAATATGCCCTGACCTGTGCACAAGAGCGTTGGGAATTTTTCTTATTGGTCAAATCCCTTCTGTTACCCCCTGACCCTTTCATAGTTGGTGACATGAACTGTTGGTTAAACAATCCATGGACTGCTGGCCTTCCTCATCCCACGCCCCCCAATAATGTAGAACTTCGCGTTCTAAAGGCCACCCATGGGTTGTTTGATGTGCTGCTGTGGCAAGCTCCACTGCTTGAGAACATGACGCGCCCCCACATCCACAACAGCCATTTAAGGTCCATGTCCCGCATCAACCTTATCCTTGCGCCAGTGAAATTTTGATCCCATATTTCCCACTTCCACAAATCTAAAATCGATTTCTCGATCATCAGCTGGTCTCAATAACCTACCACTTATTCATCACAGTGGCTAGGGCTCCGCATTGGTGCAAACTCCGCCCACTTGAACTCGCGTCGCCAGGATTTTCCACATGGGTGGAATCAGCAGCTTCAGCAAAAGAGTTTACTACACCATTTTGCGCGGACCCAATTTCCACATGGTCAGCCTTCAAAGTGGATACCATCCACCACGCTTGCCACCTCTCCTCCCAATGCTCATGAGCTACATCGGCTGTCATCTCGCGCGCTCTGGCAGAGTTGGCACACCTGGAGTCCAACATCCCAGCCACGGGCTACAGCCCTGCTTGGGACCAGAAGTGGGCATAAGCCACCCACCTCAACGCGCTTGAAAGGCAACACAAACATCAGGTTTGTGTTCAGTACAGGGCCAAATACATTACAGAGGGTGGCACGTGCTCCACTTATTTCATTAAAAAATTCTTCGCACAGTGCCAGAGCGTGGCCTGCACACAGGTGCAGAGGTCGGATGATTCCATTGTGGATACGCCAGCCAAAGTGGTGATCAAAATACAAAAGTATTACTCTGAGTTGTACTGATCTGATCCAATTCAGCCAGCTGAAATGGCGAAATTTCTTGATAGCACTCACATCTGCACCATTTCCCACTACCCGGAGTTAATGAATTTTAATACTCTGGATGAACTCTGGTCTGCCGTCCACGGTGCACCAAAACAGAATTTCCAGGCCCTGATGGCATTCTGTATGAGTTCTATAAGAAGTACTTCATATATCTATCCCCACTGCTGCTTGCCTCCCTTAAACAGAGCCTTCTGGATATGAGCCTTCTACCAGGAGGGCAAGAGGCCTTCACCATCATACTCTTCAAGAAAGGGGATAAGCTAGACCTAGCCAACTGGCGCCCCATTTCTTTAACTAACACGGATACAAAAATTTTAACTAAAATCATGGCTAACCGTCTAAGGATTGTAGCCTCTGCCACCATCTCCCCAGAACAATTTGGTTTCATACCCAGAAGGTCGATTTGGGACAATGTGCACTCTGTGGCTAACGCATGCCAGTCCACAGCCTCTGGGGCACTAGTATTCTTGGACCAACAGAATTCCTATGATAGAGTAAACTGGGAATACCTCAAGGCCTGCCTCCATCAATTCCGCTTACCCCCTCGCTTCATCAGCTGGGTGATGATGCTTACAGAATCTGCAACAATGGCAGTGCGTGGCCCTGGTTTCCTCACGGAAGTAGTCCGCCCTCAAAGGGGCCTACGCCAAGGGGACCCCCTTAGCACACTCTTATATAACTTCAGCCTTGACCTACTACTTCAAAACGTGAGTGCCCGCCTCACAGGGGTCCATGCACCAGGCCAAGCCCCAGTCAAGATGATGGCGTTTGCAGATAATTGTGTGGTTGGGGTGTCTGATAATCAAGATGCACGCGCGCTTGAAGCTCTCATCCAGGAGTATTCATGGGTAATTAATGCTGCACTGAACGCCTCCAAAAGTGAAATCATCCTCCTTGGTCAGTATCAAACCTGCTGGGCCCCAGCGACCAGGGCCCAGACCAACCCATCTGCTTGCACACGTGCTCACCTTCCCTGCTCACCTCACACCGCCCCACTTGTGCTCCCCTTTGTGCCACGCCCTACCATAGGGCCTGTCCGCCATCTGGGCGTGTGGGTGGAGGCAGGCGGGTATGCCTCAGCAGTAATGGAAAGTCATATTCTAGACAACGTGATGAAGCGCATCGCCTCCCTCAGAACCCACCCTACTTACCTTACAGGCAGGGTTGTTTTAGCCAACTCTATGCTCCTATCCAAAGTCTGGTTTGGAGCCCACGCCATCGCCTTCTCCCCAGGTTTTTTCAAATCTATGAATGCCCTTCTATAAGGGTGGCTCTGGTCAGTCCGCCCACCGCCAGTGCGGCTTGAGGTCATGTTTGGCCCTCGTCATCATGGTGGCATGAGCCTGCTCAACTTTAAAGCCCATGCTGCCAAGATCCTGGGCACCTGGATTGCGGCCATCACCGCCCCTACGCTCCCCTCCCAACACTGGTCCTACACGGCCTGCTCCAACTTCTCCCGCGCCCTGGGCCTTACCAATCCATCACACCCTCACTCCTTGATGAAATATCAGGCTTCCCACCCATTGGCCACAGGTCCTCACGGTACTAAACCCCACTTCAAACGAATCCTCCTCTCCGTGTGGAGCGCTTAGTGGAGAATCCATATTTGTGGACACATCGCCCAGAGAGGCCGATCCTCTCCTCAGTTCACACAGGAGGTACAGGAGCTACCCATTCAAGATGGCTTGATCCCCACACGGCCCCATGTCCTATCCAGGGTGGACTACCTGGACATGATGGACATCCTTACTCCATTGAGACCCAGAAGACTATTTGGAAATACGCACACCACCCCCTGTTGCTGCCTCATATCCATTCCCATGTGTGGCGCTGCCTGAGGTGGGTGTACCATATGGCTGAGCGCTCTAACGCTTTACACTCATCCTGCGTCATGTGTGGCCAGTATGGAACGTTGTTCCACAGCCTGGAGAAGTGCCCTACCTCTAAAGCGATATGGCGCGAGGTTCAACGTCTGCTTTGCCAGGATCAGGCACATCCCTTCAGTCTGTCTAGGGATATGTTTGCTCTATCCATGGTTTCCCCTCTTCCGCCCTCCCTCCGTGCTCTGGTGGTTGCAATCGCCATGTGGACTATCCACACGATTGTCTTGGATGCCATCGCAGGCTCCACCCCCACCCTCCCAAGAGCTGTCCACAGATTCCGGTCCCATTTGGTGGACCACTTTCAAGTGTGGATGTTTGGGTACCTCCCACCGTGTCGCCATCAGTTGGTCTCCTCCTGGTTCCCAGTTTGGCTCATCAACTTGGACCCCTTCCTCCACACATGTCCAATTGTGGTTATGGCCCCTTACACGTTCCTCCCTCCTCCCCATAGTGGCGTTCCCGTTGGCAGCAGGAGATAGCATCGCTTCTCTGGGGTGCCTTCCCTGTTACTAAGTTTTGTTTTCTTTCGTTTTTACTTTTGGAAGTGTCCGTCCCCTGGTCAGCCTTCCCCGCAATAAATTGAAGTGATTATTAACACGCCTCATTGAAATGGCTTTAAAATATTAAACGATTTTATGGATGGCTGGCTCATTGAGCCTTGAAGCTTCAGCACTATGATGTGAAGATTGAACAATAGGGTGGAACTCAGCATATGAACGTCAATGGGTTGACTCAGTTATCTATTCTTTATTTGGATAATAGTGAAGCTGAGA
Source organism: Massospora cicadina (assembly GCA_022478985.1). NCBI lineage: Eukaryota > Fungi > Entomophthoromycota > Entomophthoromycetes > Entomophthorales > Entomophthoraceae > Massospora > Massospora cicadina. The sequence goes on from JAKSZP010009256.1 coordinate 80,200, forward strand.
AGTTTCATGACATCCTTATGACCCCTGACGCCTGGGTCAATGAAGCTGACCCCATTAGGAAAATGTTAGAAAGACACTCCTGCAACACTAAGGTAGAGAGCGAAAAGTTATACAAAAAGGTAGAGGCTAACTGGCTGCACTATCTTTGACCCTCAGAACGAGTATCTGCCATAATGGATGCTCACTTAACCCTTATGCATGAATGGGTGAGAAAAGCTTATGAGTGGATTAAAGATCGGTACTACTGGGAGGTATTTATGGAATCCATTATATAAGCCCTGGATGCCTGCTTAACTTGCAAAAATCAATCCAGTATGAAGACCTAGTATCAATATTAACCTACCACCTCTCATCTACCCTTCAACACCATAAATTTAGATGTGGCAGTTCCTTTACCTCAGACTACCTGTGGGAATCACTATATAACGGTAGGAATTGATCCCTCTAAAAAAATAGATTGAAGTAGTGGCTCTCACAGCTCATACATTTTTAAAGCTACCGCCACACTTTCTCCATCAGTCCACTTTCACCAGCTATGGTTGCCCTCAGGTCCTGCTCTTTGACAACGAGAAAGATTTCCTCTCTAGAGTGGTCATAATCCTTGTTACCTCCGTGGGAGCGCAGAAACTTTTTCTCAGCACCCTATAACCCATCTATTAATGTTAATGTAGAAAGAGCGATTGGAATTTTAGTATCCATACTACAATAAAGGCCACCTCTGACCCTTTGCATTAGGATCAGTTCTTGTCCAATAGCCTTATGGCCCATTAGATTAGTTATCTCCAGAACCTTAAGATGTCCCCCTTCAACGTTCTATATGGTCAAGAACCTGGGGTACCTGCCCTCTTAGCTAACAATGCCATTTCTGCTAGGATGGATGATCTATACAAGGCCTTGAGGAAGTTGGCTCAACACATCATTCAACTACAGTCTGATGCTATGACTAATCTAGCAAAAGCTGTCACCAAAAGGGCCAAGCCGCTAATGATCTCAGACCACTTTTACCCTCTTTTAAAAATCTCTGACTTAGATTTGTATTATCATAATTGCATCATCCCCATAAGCGAGAAGCTCAGATTCATCTGGAAAAGATTTTTTTCACCTACAAGAGAGGTGATGAATATTACATCAAGTTTTTGATTCTGGAGTTTATTATCAACTGAGTACATGGATGTTTTTACACCCCTATTCGCTCTCTCAACATTATTGAAGGGGTAGTTTCAGACAATTAGATAGTTGACTGTTTAATAAGAGTTTTCTGGTGACAAATATAGTTTAAATATTATTGCTAATTCCGCGTTAGATTCTTGGAGGAATCACTCATCTGGCGTAATGTATTTTCCCCATATTTGGCCAAATAGCTCTTACTAAAATGAGGACGCCACTTCAAACCTTTGTCAGGATAGGTGCACTGACTTGGAAGTCTGTCCCCACAACATCTTGAATTTGTTTCAACTTTCTAAGGAAATTAATCCCCTTTTATAGACCTGAAGGGGTTTCAGAGGGATGAAAAAATGTATCAGCAAATTGTCACTTAAGAACTCCAGGAATCAGCCAAAATCAAAATATTATCAAGGCAGCTTATTAGAGAAATTTTACTAAAATTCTCCCCTATGAGTATTTCATTCCAGCTGTCAATTTAATTTTTTTATTTTTATTTTCTTAATTTTAAGCCCTACTGAGGTGAAAAGCTTCCCAAGAGCGCATATAGGCTAAATAATCATTTAGCAGAATTGAGATGTGTTCTGCTTAACTTAAACTACATCACATCCCACTATCAGCCTTGAATGAGTGTGTAGATACTAAGAGTCATCAATTCAGTGAGGGTTTTTTTTTTTTTTATTCCTAGTTTTATATTACTGAATTTATCTAAAAAATTAAAGTCACTTTTGAGTTTACAGATCCTCTGTTAAACTTTAATCAGTTATTGCAAAGTTTTAATACTCCTCTGATAGCTTCATTGTTGAGATTATGTCATAAGCACCAACGAGCACCTATAGTTCCAGGATTCCAACACCTTATATATTCCCTTGATTTTAATTAATAAAGCAGCCTTTTTTATAGATCATTTATTGTAGATAATAGTTTTCCTTATCTTTATTATCTGGTGTTCTTTAAGGTTCCTGTGTCAATAGAGGAAGTATTCAATTCTATTGGAAGCTCTGAACCTACTGATAATTAATAAGTTCCATTTCAGAGGGATAATTATGATATCTTTAAGGATGGAAAAACGTTAGAACAATTCTATATTTATAGACAATACTCAATCCAGTTGTGAAGATCTCAACCAGGACAATAAACTTCATACTATTGTCAACACATTTATTAATAAAAAATCTATACAACGCACACACTTGAACCTGTGCATTAAAAATAAAATAGTTTACTGATGTCTAGGAAGATTCAAGTGATTAAAGACAAGGTTAATCAGCTGTATACCACCAGCTCACTCAGCATCTGTTTGAGATAGGATTATTCAGAAGAAAGCTCACCTCAAAATTGTATGTGAATATAGTGACCTTCCAGTATACTAGGTAGTACCATAATATCCAAATGTAGAACACTAATCAGATTTTTTTTCTCTTACAATGAGTAGTTGTATTCTGACTGAGTAAATTTTTTAAAAGAATATTACAGGTAAGTACTTATTTTGCCATAACTGGGTGAGAATAGCCCAAATGGCTAATTTTCTAGCATCTGTGAACACCTGTAACTCCTTTTAAAAGTGGGGGAAGATCAGGATGTGAGCTTGGGATAAGGCATTCTTTAAGCTGATTAAACTCTGATGGTGGTGTTGGTAAGTTCCCAAGTGGTTTTTTATTCTGGAGTTGATACAGTGGGGTGGCTACCTTACTGAAGTTTGGAATAAAGGCACAGTAGAAGTTAATGGTTCTTAGGAAAGATCAAGAGCTCAGCTGCATTGTTTAGGACTATCCATTGGAAATTGCTTCCATCTTAGAGTGGCAGTGTGCTTTCCTTACAGTTAAATATGTGTCCTGATATATTCAGCTCCTAGTTTAGAGTATTAGTTTTGACTTATTACTTATATGGCTTGATTCATTAATCCGCCAGAGTATTTTTAGGTACTGGAGGTGTTTTTGGAAATTGGCAGAAAAGACAATAATACCATTGAGGTAGACAATGGCACACCAATATGATAATCCACATAATGATTTATCCATAACTTTTTAGATTATTTTTTAGAGCTCTGGTAAGCTCAAAAGGCATTCAAGTGTAATTTAATTGGCAAAATTTGATAACAAATGCTGTTATAAATGGATTCTTCCTACATCACCTTTTGGTACTTTACAAAGAACAAGTTGATATTGGCAAAATATTGTACGACTTTCATATCATTGAAGCTATCTGAAATCAGCGGCATTGGGTATGACCTTTCCTTGGTTAGTCAGTTTATCAGAATTTAGTCAATGCATAACCAGAGGTTTCCGTTCTTCTTGGGGACAACTACAAAGTGGGATTCCCACAGAGATTGGGAGGGAAAAATGAGGCCTCTGGCCATCCCCTTCTTGATTTCCATTTCAATAAATTTTTACCAGGCTTGAGACAGGCGGTAGGGTTATCTGGTGATGAGTTTAGTGTCAGAAACATTAATATGGTGTTAACCCAGTGTCAGAAGGGGAACATTGTTGCTGTTGCAGCAAAAAAGCATCATGAAGTGTTTGATAAACTGAATTGTTTCACACTTTATTAATCATTAAGATAAGTTCGATTATTATTTTTTCCACTAACGCATTGCACAAATAGGTAGACAGTTGTTCAGGGGCGTTGGCTAGCTCCTTCTAGTTGGAATAAGTAACTGTTAAGGTCTTCATTACCTTTTCTGCTTGTATAAACCATTGATCCAATTCTAAAGTTTTCATAGATTTCAAACTCCTTTAAGCCTATCAGGGAAGCAATAAATGGAAGTGTTTATGGTCAAAAAATACCGTGTCAATATAGCAAACTTTATTCTCTATCTCCATTTGGAGGTCAAACACTTGACCACAACAAGCCTGCTGAGTTTCTCAGCCATTAAGTGAACTACTTAGCTCTTTAGAATGTCTGCGTAACCAATGTCCAAAATGAATTTTTTAGTTGCAATATCTGCAGATGAGCCCAAGTTGAGGAGGATGAGAATAGCTATCCAAAAAAGGACCCCTTAATGCAGGGATCTTCTTAGCTAGTAAGTAGAGATTTTTATACTGGGCCCCATTTTAAATCTGAATGAATCCAATAGCTTAATAGAGGTATTGATGTAACGCAGGGCTGTAATTGCATAGGTCTCCAAGGAGGTTCTGTACAATTGTTTCTTCAAGAGATCTTTGTAACGGTATCCCTTTGAGTTGGTATGACACTGGATTGGAAGATGCCATAATGAGATGCTGTGATACACAAAAATCTTGTGGTAGTTGTTTTACTCTTTACCAGATGCGTTTTTATGTGCAAAACTGCTATATTTCTCAGTTTATGTTGGGACTGTAGGTTTTTCATAGGCTTCTTAACAAATCTAGTATGTAGATAGGCTATTGTTATGATAACCTTGGCTTATCATGTTCTTCTATAGAGGTACCTTGCATTTATCATATTCTTTCTTCCCTTTGATTAGTGGGCCATCAATTTTAATTTTCTTCGGTGTGTCATAATAACTACTTCTGTTGGCTAATTCTTCATGTTTGCATTTTTTCAGGAGCATACATCTCTGCCAGAAGGAGTTGTTTGGACTTTTATGCTTTTTGTTGTCTGTATAGATACTGGTTATGATTAAGGGGCAGCTTAGGCTGTACTGGAAGTGGCCCAGCATATGGGTGCTGGTATTGCATTAACCCATCCTATAGTGATTGCTTGGAAATTGTACAATATAAAGGCGTGTGTATGTTGGATGGTATCCCACTGGCGTTCCCCATATATTAATAGTGGAAGGTTTTAGTACAAGTAGGGGATAGACTGAGCAATGTTGCCTGCCCAGGGGCTGAAAGTACATTATGGCTTCTCAGTTAACTCTACAGGACATCTAATCTCTAGGTGGGCCACTTTGCTGTTTCAGCAAGGTCTTGATACTGCATGAAATGATGTCCAGGTTTTTTTGCAGTTGTGAAAGTAAAAGCGCTTTGTGGAGGTTGTTCTTACAATAGCATGATGAGTTGTTACACTTGCTCTGAAAGGGCATTCATATATACAGTGAACTTGGAGGGAGGACTAATTAGCTGTAATTTCTAGGGTGGTCTCACACTCAGGCTCATATTCTTATATCTTGTTTTTCTGGCTGTCAAAGTATTTTTCCTGTGGCTAGCTAGGCATACATGCTGGCAGCAGGTTTTGATTTCATGGTTGGTGCATGAAGTTTATGTTATAAAAACTGCATTAAATATAGCTCTTCTAGTGCATTAAGAATATATTCTAATAAAGTTAGTCTATATAACTGCAAAGTTGGTTGCCATACTGGTACCATTGTTATCAAAGGCTTCAAACATGTCTAGAAATTTGTCAAAATTGCCATAGTCTTTGAGCTGCATGCAGCAGAACTTATTGTGGAGCTGCGTGGTAAATATTCAAAACTTAGCATGGGCATGTTCTTGCCATTTACCCAGGTTTCAAACGGAAGGTTGTCACTGTGCCATATCCTTGTTGCACCTATTAGAAAGCTTGTAATCTCTTGAAGTTAATGTTGGTTGCTCACATCAAAGTCATCTCCTCAGGGTTTTAGGCCCCCAATAATTCATCAATAGATTCGTTTTCAGATTTTTCTTGGTTTTTCTAGGAGAAAAGCTGCATTAGCAGAGCAGTCTGGCTCTGGAAGAATTTTCAGGTAAATCCTTTTCAAGATCACCATTTTTTGTGTAGGTAGCAGATTCTGCTGGATTCTATGACAGGTTTCCAGTGTGGCAGAGCAATTATCATAAATTTTCAAGTTTGTTGATCCAGTGGTTAACATCATTTATCCTGGGTGGTTTATTAAAGTAGGTGCTAAAGGAAAGATCTATTATTAAACTGAATAAAATAAAATACAAAGGAAGGTCTAATAACACGAAAACCTAACCCATTACATAACCAAAAATCCAAGTCCCAATCTGGAGGTGGAAAACTTTCTTAAACGGAGCTGACCCTGCTCATGTTTCATGAAAATCTTTCTTTCTTTACTCTTTTGTTAATGCCTGTCCCCTGGTCAGCTTGCCTCAAATAAATAATAATAATAAATTGCAAAGGAAACTTGAATCTATAATCTGTATTTTATTAGAAAGCTAGAATGGGGTTTATACCTGTTTCTAAAGGGTTTCTGAGCCTAAAAATACTTTATGGTTGCCAGAAGAGCTCAGGTTAAAATGAAAATTTCTTAAATGGTGAAAATATAATTTACTAAATATTGGAAAATTGCTAAACAGTTTATTTAATCCCAGTTTTGCCAAAATTCCCATGCTCTGATTGGCTAGGAATCTAAATCAATGTTTATAAGAGTCAACTTTAAGATAGATATGGGTTTGCAAGATCTAATTAACAAGCAGTACAACTACTTTAAGGGAGATTATTAAATGTAACCAAATTTGAGCAGTCTGATTTTCTAGACTCTTTAACCATTGGTGGTATAATAAGTTATATGAGTGTTAGTAGAACCAGCATGTTCTGATTAGCTTTGTTTAATGACTCATTAGTTAGGTCATCTAGGCTCTATGTCAACCTTCTCCATTTGGTAGATTCTTAACAAACTGATTGGTCTGCCAATCCATCTTTATAAGAGTGAAATGAAAAAATGTGATGATGACATTACACCATGATGATAAAAAAATTATAGAAATTCTTGAACACGGATTAGCTATAAGGCATATTCATACCCCTAAGTTTTATCAAGATTAAGAAAAATTTTATATGTTTTTGATTGTATCACAAATCATCAGAATAAACAGCGGCCTAAAAATCATTTTAATGTTAAAAAGAAATTTTAGGTGGGTATTAAATTTTTAGGTTTATTGGCAATAAAAGGATATGATTGAGTCCTATGCTATGATACCAATTGGATGCTATTGATTGAATAAATTCTCTAACTATCAAAAAATTAAACTAGCGTGATTAAGCAAGCTAGAGCAAGCTAGGTTTTTATCAATAACAATTTAGAGAACAAAATGCTATTCTAATCCTTTTTGCCTTGCTTTTCTATAAATTTCGACACCTTACACCTTTAAACAATGTGAGATAAATCTATTGAATCAGACAAAAGCTACTAAATTCACTTAAACCAATTGGCCTATTGAATCAACCTAAAACCACCTCTTGGAAACCACATTTAAACTATCAAATCAGCCAATCACTTACTACTTACTGATGATTAGCTTAATAATTAGCCAAATGAACAACAACTGCTTGGCAAAACTATTTAAATTATTGAATTAACCAAATATCAAACTTCTCTGCTGTAACAATATACTGATTAATGTTAAGGCATATAGAATTTTCACTCTATAAATATGAATCTTTTTATTTCACTATGAAAAATAAAATAAAATGGTGGAATAATATATTGACATCTGACAATAGTAGCTGTGCAAATTTTCATCAATAGGTTAAATTAGGAAGTTTGATAAATAAAGGATGCAAAACTCCAGGACAGGTATGGGTGGCGGCTCCTCCTTTTGGGTTGGGCACCACTAATGCTAAGAAAAGATTCCAGGACAAACAAGATAGTGAGTTAAATAAAGTAAGTGATAATTACAAATCCAAGCAAAGTGTTGGACAATTACAAGTCTGATGTATCAAAAAAGTGGTTTGGAGGTAAATGATGAAAAGGTTAGCCAAAAGACCCTGGTTGATTACCAGAGGAACCCCTCTAAATTGGGGTAACACTTTTACTAATACTTCTTGGGCAGATACCATGAGTTCAGATAGTTGAGTTGCACTGACTATGCGGTAAAATCAGGGAGTCCATTGGAGGCTCCTCCCAGGCCACTTCTAATTTAATACAACCTACACCGCGGAGACAGGCCCCTTTTATAGGTTCAGAAGGGGTCTAGCAAGGTGCAAAAATTTTCCCATCCACTGATTGGGCAAAAATATATTAAAACCTTACTGCACAAATTTATCTGCCTGCCCTCCATTGACTGTCCCATCAAAGAAAAGTGAGTCTTACAGGCTTCAATTGGTCAAATCCCAATATTCCCTAAACTGGAAATTACTAAGCTAATCCAAACTTTGAGCTTTGGTAATTAACTACTAAGCATTGAGATATTGAGAAGGTTCATTTTAAACCCTGTTAATACCACAATAAAACTTATATAAAAACCAAACTCCGTTTTCCTAATATATAAATTTCTCCAAAAAAATTATTTTTCTAATGTTACTAAATCCCCGCTTTTACAATAGTAGTTGAGTGTTGTTATACTCCTGTTTCTGTTTAATTGTCAAATCCTATGCAAATTAGCATCAGCGAGCGTTAGCCCCAGCCAGGATTTTGACAAGCTTTTCTCACTACAAAAGCCTGTACACCACAATAAACTTTATAAAAATGGAGATTGATGGTGAAACTAACCCTCACAACCTCCCCCTTTATCTGAATCCAGGATAGCGTCATTAGAACTCCAGCTAGCTAGGGCTTTGTCCCAACTTAAAAAGCTTGAGCAACTCTCCTCTCGAGGCCTTTGTGGAGTTTCTCCTACCATTCACAAAACCCCTTTCAGTGACCTTTAACTCGTTCAATGGCAGTATCTCATCCTTCCTCTTTTTATATGAACTGTGATGGAAGGAGCAACTGACCAGAAAGACTTCAAAAAGTATCTCTCCCTTCTTGAATTATATGGCTCAGGAGATCATGGTTTTTAATATGGCCATACTTACCACCTGGGAGAAGATTAAACAAGAGCTGACTGAAGAATTTGGTTCCAAGAAGATTTTACACCACAAAAACAGACTATATGTGCCTTAGTCTGCAAGAGGGTGAATTAATCCCCCTTTTTTCGTTGAACGATCCTATAATAAAGCTCAACCTCTGTTGCTGACCAACCTTCTACCTTTAGATGATTTTATTGCTGCTATTGTGGTTTTCTTGGTTTCTTATCCCTATTCAGCAATACATATCTCTGCAGTCAAGCGCACCTTACAAACTGTCGGGATATTAAAGAGGCTCTGCTATCAGTGGCTGACTTTCATGAACTTTTACTTATGCAAGAGCTCCAAAGAGAGAGTCAACTCTGACCTCTCCAGCCTCTTCTATTGCTGTCTTCCTCTGTGACCAGCTTATGCAGATCTCAGTGACAATATACTCCTCCACCATGTGAGGATATCCAGAATATACTGGCAGTAAATGGGCAGCGCTCCCCTCCAGCTTCAGTTTCAAAAAGCTCAGCCGGTGAAGTCAGTTATCACTTTGCCTTGTTCTTCTCTTTCCAAGCGTTCTAATGAGGTGTATAAAATGTCACGTCCCTCAACCCGCTGTCTAAATCCTCTCAGCCTCACCTCAGCCTGCCTGTTAAAATTTATAGGGTTCTTGATTGTTCTTGACTGATAACTCCTAAATTAATTAACTGAACAGGTTCCCATGGTGCAATTCTCCGCGTTATATGATAGTAAATGTATAATTAATAATAGTATGGAGACTATTATCAATAGTTAAATAAAGTACTAGTACTAAGCCCAACGCCTGGCCAGTATTTCCTCTCAAAATACTCAGGATGTTCTTAATAGGAATTCGTTCCCTGGTACTGCTCAACTCAATCCATACTCAGATCCTCATTTATGGTTTCTCTCTGGTGACACACAGTCGGCAGAAATCCCCAATTCAGTTCAGCTTATCTTCTCTGGATACCCGCTCAGATCCTTACTCTTTATCTTAAAGAGTCTCCCAGTTAAAGAACACAGCAATAATTTCCTTGAGAAATAAAAGAACTCAAAATGGATTCTGATAAAGTATATTTAGATAACACTCTGGTAATTAATATTTTTATTGAGTGAATTCTTAGGGGATTTATAATGCGAATTTGGCACCCAACCCTTGTTTGGCACTTCCTTGATGAAACGGCAGCCATTGCTGTTGAATTACCCATCCTCATCTCTTCAGCGATGGATTTCCCCATCCTGTCTAGGACTCCATTGTTGGACATCCTCAAGACCTAAAATGAAAGGAGTCATAAAACGTGTCCCTAACGTTTTCCTTTTGATCTCAGCAAACCAACCATATCTGGCAAGCGACCTGCTTAGGTGATGGGAGTTAATACCCATTAAGGAAGGTCGAAAACCAACTGATTAATTCACTAGTTGCAGGCGGCATCACACGCCTCACAACCTGATCCTTAAATTCCCAATTGGTCAGTGATAAAACCCAACCAATCCCAATTGGTACACCTGATGGTTTATCACCAATCAACTATCAGATGGTTAATTTCATTGGAAACTCTGCCTGATGAGATCTTAAGCATTCTCTGGATTGATCCCCAACTGATCTGACCCAGGTGAATAACCTAAAATCCCCAAACATCGTTACCCTTAAATTAGGGTCAACCAATATCCATTTACTCCGTTATAAGGAACTATCCCCTAGTGACCTCTGGTAATCTAGTTAGCTGGGAATATGGGCAAAAATCCCAACATATCCCCCCTCTTGCCTAGATTTCCAGCAAGAAAAAGATTGGGGCAGGAGAACACCGCTTTGGACATTCAGTTGAATCTTCTTTTATTCAAGCGGAGTATGATCAATTTTTACTCAACGCTGCTTGGGAAAACCTTTGGCATGCGGCTCTATTCCTCTTCCTTCTTGCTACCACCTACTCGGAGCACTGTTCCCACAACCTTCTGTCATGCCAGGATGATCAGTTTACTCGTGATGATATTAATCCTGGGATTTGGTTTTCCCCCATCAGGGCATATTACCCATTGTCATATTCAGGATTCTTGATTAGTGTCCTCAATTTTCTGATTTTCTACTCGTCCTTGACAGAGGATTATTGCTGTCAATGTTTGTTTGACAGTGCAATTAAGAATGCTCATTTATATTTTCCCTTGTTACTTTTCATACTAAACTCTTAACTCATATCATTCTTAATTCTTCTCTGGAGAGCTTATTCCATTAATTTTAAGATTTTTTTCTCTGAAATTAGAGCTTAATTGATTTCAGAGTGCATAATGTCGACTATCATTAAAGTTTGACATCCCCTCTTGTCCAGCTCATATGTCAAATTTGGAGTCTCGGTACCAACAGCTACTTAATAGTATGTCCAATAAAGACCTTTGGCTCTTACAGCTGATAAGTCGATCTGCGTGCTAGAACCTCTTTCACAGTCCTTCCAGGAGCATACTCCCAGTCAAGTACCAGTAGCTAGTCCTTCCATGGAATTACCAGAAACAGTAACCAACCCCAACAAAACCAGGTTATTGATTGTCTTTAATGACTCATGACCAATCCTTCCTCTGTCATCAATTCCTGATTAAGATTTCAAAACTCTCCTTAATTTGGCTCTATTTGCAGATTCCCTACCTTCATCGTTGAACCTCCTGAAGCAATGCCCTCCGCTCTCAATCATTTGTTTCTCGCCAGATTTTACTTGCTTCTAGAGTTCCTCTTTTGACTCAGTCAATATTACAAGCTAGCTGTTTTGGTCACTGAACTACCATTAGAAACATCATACATTTCAAACTCCCTTATGCAGAATTAAGGGCCCAAGTCACTGAGGCTTTGTCCATAGCTCTGAACTCTTCTGATCTTGAAAACATCCTAGATCAAGATTTTGCAGCCTATGCTCTTCGCTTTGCCAGAAAAGTTTTTCAAAGTTGGGCCACAATGCTTCCAGCCTCTCCTGGCTTTCATTGCTCATTCTGCTTCAGCTTCTGAGAAGCTCATAGTCATTCCTGTAGGATGTCATTCACTCCTTGGATGACTATCTCATTTCTGGCACATCTCATCAGTATCTTCTGCTGATGGCTATAATAGGGGACAAGATTTGGCAACCCTTGCCTAGTATCCCTTGCTTGATGCTGGCCCATATGTCTAGTATTCTTGATGAAGCCCATCAGCAAGCGCTCAAGACCAATCTTCCAGCTCTGGTGCCATATCAGGATTACTCAGGGTTATTCTCTGACTTCCTCTTCTTGTACTGTTACTTCCCTCCCCACTCTGGGGTATTGCATTTGGCTTCTTCTGAAATCTCAATTTCCCTTCCCCTAGTCACTTTCTCTCATGGATCTAAATCTGCTCATTGAACTTGGTTTTGAGTAAGTCTAGCCCTCTAGTTTCCAATCTCAAATTGATTTTGAAGGGTTGTTTACTCCTACTGTGATCCATCCTCCTTCCCCAAAGAGGCAACATAGGTGTAATCATCCCCAAGTCGAGGATAACAAATAAAAAATTATAAATACAAAAAATATCCCATTTTTCTATGCTTTAATAGTCTTTTTTCAATTTTTTATTTTTTTAATTCTTTTTTCCATGGGACTTGACCTTTATTGGTTCAGTGGTCCAACTTTTTATTTTATTCCCCCAAACTGGTTCCTAGGTATACTTAGACCTACCAGTTTTTCTATGGTTCAGAGGTATTACTTTTTTAAGACTTACCATCTAGTTTGGTTCAGCGGTTTTTTTGGACTTAACCAAATCATTAGGACTTAACCAATTTAATAATTCAGTGGCCATCCAGGAACTCTTTTTTCAATACTTTTTCATTGATCCATTGCTTTAAATACTTAGCATGGATTCAATTCACTATCCTTCCATCAAAAAGTTTTTTGATGAAGTAGGTGTCTGTCACTATCTTAGTAATAATCTCAAATGGACCTGACCACAATGCATCCAACTTTTTTCTTCTCCTGAAACCACGCATATCATAATAGGCAACTCTTTCGCATATTTGGTATTCTGATAAGGCCGATCAGTTCTTATCATCCATTGTTTTCACTTATATCCTTTTCTTCAAAGTCATATCAAATGCTTGCAATTGCATTTTGATCAGGATATTCATTAATCAGTTCAGGTACTGCTCAGCACTCATCCCCAATGTTGATTCCACCAGCAAATATAAAATTGGTGGCAACACAGCCTACCTTCCATATAGAAACTCAAACGGCGTTTTTCCCATCACCTATGATGACTGACATTGTAGGCGAACATCACTGACCTCAGGTATGTTCCCCACATGGAAGTTCTTCCTGTGACCAGCTTCCACAGCGTCACAGCCAGCGTCCCATTAACTCTTTATACCATTCCGTTCATCTCCAGCTGGTAGGGTACAAATATAACTCCTCAAATCTCCATTATTTCATTCAATTGTGGGATCACATGAGACATGAAGTTGGTCCCACTTTCACTAAGCAGGACCTGTGGACATCCATGCCAGTATACTACTTGATCCAGGATGAACCTCGCAGTGCTGGTAGCGTCTACTTTCACCAGGGCCTTCATTTTGACCCATCTCATAAGATAATTGATCGCAACTATCATGTACTTGACTCACCCTGTGCTCATCGTCAGTGGCCCCATCATGTTGATGGACACCATATGTCAAGCAAATCCAGGGCAGACCAGTCAGTATACAGTCATATTCTCATGTGGCTTGTGCAATTGGCACTCCACACAACAAGCCAGATAGTTAGCGACATTGTAGTTGATGGATTCCCAGTAGTACTGGCAAATATGATCAGTCATCTTTCTCAGGTCTCCATGCCCAACGACCTTATGAGCAGCTTGATTGATAGCTGTTCATTCTGATAACTTTGGTAATAGTAATCGCTTCCCATTGATCATCTTGAAAACTTGTTCATCCATGGTCTCAGTGTTTTCGATCAATTTTTAAAGTGCACCTTAGATCTCTTAGGGTTCATTCCCAATTTCTTCATCAAACATTCTCTGGAAAAGCTCATCCGCCTGCTGGTATACCACCTAGACCATTGGTATCCACAATAAGCCATCCTCATTCAGATGAGAAGTCCCAGCTTAGTGAAATATCTCATAATTTTAGTCTTTAGCTTTTGTTCCCATTAGGCCAGTTGTCCTTCTGGTTCTCATAAATTGTGCAGCCAACACATTGAGGAGTGGTCCGTCACAACTTTGAAGTGCATTCCATGGATATACACCCTAAACTGTTTACAGGCGTAAATTAATGCAAGGCATTCACACTCAGTTACGTTGTAATTCCTCTCAGCAGCTGAGAGTGTCCAGCTCACATATGCCACCGGATGTTCATCCTCAAGTTCATCTTCTTGGCTCAATATGGCGCTGATTGCCATCAATGAAGCATCAGTTTGTATTATAAATTCTTGATAAAAATTTGGATATTTCAAAATCGGAGAATTTAATAATTACTGTCATAACTCATCAAAAGATTTCTGGGCTTCTTTATTCCAAACAAATACTTTCTTTGGACTCTTCAACAAATGTAAGAGGGGCTCAATGATCCTTGAAAAATCCCAAATGAACTTCTATAGTATCTGACCACGCCAAGGAACACTTGGATAACCTACACTCTCTTGTACAGCCATTTGTTCTATGGCTTTGATCTTCTGAGCTTGTGGCTGCAGTCCACTAGAGTTGATTACGAATCCCAGATATTCTAACTCTTTCTGTAAGAAGTGACACTTCCTCAGCTTAATCTTTAGGTTGTCCTTGGATAGTACCTTGACACTTCCTCCAAGTGGATTATGGTCAGTAAATGTCCTACTGAACACATTTATATCGTCTAAGTACACCAGGATGCATGACAATATCAAGTCATTTAGTATGGCGTCCATGGCCCTTTGGAACATCACAGGCGCATTGCACTGACCCTGGGGCATCCATATCAGTTGATAAAGCCCCTGCGCGGTGATAATCAGGCATTTCTCTTGGTCCTCTCTTGGCTCTTGATTTGCCAATATTCCAATATTAGATCCATCTTAGAGAAATACTTCGCTTCTCCCAATTGATCTATTGCATCATCAATTCTTGGTAGTGGATATAATCCTCTTTGTACTCTTGTTCAGCTTCCAATAATTGATCACCACCTGATTAGAGCCATCCTTCTTCTATATGATAAGAATCAAACTCGCCCAGGGACTTGACAACGGAACTAGAAGCCCATGCTTCACTAGTTTGCTGATTTCTTCCTCTACTACTGCTTCAGCCACCTTTGACCATCAAATTGGTCTCATCCTGATTGGCAATTTTTCTATTATTGACCTTGTGGATCACATCTCTCATACATCCCAAATCGTGGTCATCCTGGGTGATTAATTCCCAAAACGTGTCAAGCAATTTGAGCACCTCCTCCTGCTGTCCTTTCATCAGATCAGCGAGTTGCTCTCAATCAACCAATAGATTGATACTTAGGTTACCCAGGCTAGTAATCCCATCTCATTAATGGTCCCAAAAATCATGGAATTGACCTAGTTCAGCCATCAAGATTAGGTGAAAAAATGCGATGATCTGATTCTTCCCAATCTTCATCAGTTTTTCTTTTAAATTCGCCAGGAGCACTCAAATTTCTCCATGGCCCAGCATAATTAATTTAGGAGCCACCCAAGGCTCTACTCTGGACTTCTTCCAGGGGCTTCTGACCTCCCCATACTGAGCTCTGGTATTTTTAATATCAACCCCGTGTTGACTATTATTTGTGATCCCAGTGGTATGTTTCTTGCATTCTTGATGCTCAGCGGAATTTCCCAATTTTCTAGGATTTCTGTCAACATTTCTCGTTGCTTCCGGCCAACTAGTTGGTATCAAATTTGGACAATGCTGTCATTGCATATCAGATTGATGGAGTTATTTCTCCTACTCAGGGGAGCTTCCCCATCCTTCTGATAGGCCAATGGTAACGTCTAACCCAATATGGTCAACGTATTATACTTGATGTTACATTTAACTCCATATTTTTGTAAAAACTCTTGCCCAATCAGAATATTGTAGTTTTAGTTGGCCAAAACTATCGCTGGAGCAGATACCACTAAGGATCCAAATCAAAGTGGTAGAGCGCTATACGCTCCACATGAGATGGTGGTATTTGGACCAGCTGTGCTATACTCTTTCTTGTGTTCCAAATTGGGTTAGATCTTCATCCTCTTCACCAACTTGGTTGAGACAATATTATTGGGCGCTCCACTGTCAACTATCACCCTCATCCGTACTTGATTCACAAGTATATCTATATACACACACTTGGAGTATTGTAAGATAGTATTTTCTGAGTGTATAATGGCATTATTAACTGAATCAAGGGTGTGAATTATTTGCGCTGATAAATCAGGGAACAATTCCTTTTTCACACTAAGGGGGATTGACTGGTTTGCCACATCTAATAGAACTTCATTTAATTCTTCCATCTTAACTGCAGCTTGAATCGTGTCCACCAGTTGTAAGCATATGGCTGGCAACTTCTTTAATAATCTTGGGGTTGATCCCCTTTGCCCCAGATCTTGTTACCATGTTTACATCCAGATTGACTACTTGATACAGCTGATCCTGTGCATCTTCATCTATGAACAGATCACTAGTGTCAATTTTTTTGTGCATGTAATTGGGAAGAACAGGTTCTGATGAAGCTCTAAACTGTTCCCCATCTAGGCCATGGGCCCTTTTCCCAATTCCTTTTTGGGTGCAGACTCTTTCACTTGAACAACGTTAATTTTATATTTGGGTTTCTTGCAGTGCGCAGCGAAATGTCCTTTTCCTCTTCACTGGTAACAGACTTTCTCCTTCTTATTGATCTGTTTAAAGTCTTCAGGCTTATTTCCCAGCATGGTTTTGTTATTCAGCTCCTTAGCGCCCTCACTCCCCTTTGTGGGATTCAAATTTTGTAAAGGATTCGATTTGAAACTTCTATTCGGGGCATTGAAGGTAGCTCTCAATATTTTAAAATTGTCCACCATCTGAGAGGTAGTAACTTCCATCACAAACATTGAAGACATCATTTGATGCAAATCATGGTAGGGCCAAAGGGCCGCTTGTGGTGCAATTTGAGCATCAAAATTATCCAGAACTTTTGCTCCAACCAAGATTTGCGATTCCTGGTAGAAACAATTGGTGAAGTCTGATAAGGATTCATCTCTATGAAATTGAATGCCCAAAATTTTTGCTTGAGTTCAACAAGCGCATCAGGCTTCCAAATTCCTTCATAATGGCCGCCTTGGCCTCTGCATACAACCAGCTGTTCCCCTTTAGATGGGGCAACGCTAGGTTTTGACAATTGGTATCCAGGCAATTTATCACTATCAATGCCTTTTGATGATCACTGTATCCGTACATTATCATATTGAGCAATTGGAAAAATGCATGGGCATTATCCCGATGAAAAGTGGGAAATTTCGATGTCACTATAAAATGCTCCAAAATTTCTCTAGCCACCTCTCTTGGTTTGGCTACTCAGCTCACTTGAGGAGTAATTTTGGTTTTCATCTCTGAAATAGCTATAAAAGCGGGTGGCATGTTTCTTGGGGTAGTCATCTTTCCAACTGGAGTCTGTGGAGTTCTTTTTTCAGCGTCAGTCACCACATATGGCTCACATTTTCATTTGTGAGTCTTCAACTCCTCAACCTGCTTAATAAGCTTCTCAATATCTGTGCTGAATACAATTAAATGAACGTGATCCACTTCATGCTCCATTTTCATAAATAAGACTTCTTGAACTAAGCTTCCTTCTTGTTTCTTTAATGACGTTACTTTTCCAAGTAACTCATTTCCAAAACTTGCAACAATATTGACCCCTTCCTCAATCTTGCCGACTCTCTCCTCCAAGGCAGCAAATTCTTGATAATCTGCTGAATTCAGGGCGTTCTAGTTAACAGTTGCCATCTCTGTCCAGAGTTTTCTTATTTAGTCCTTATATGACATCACATACTAGTATCCTTTAAACCTACACCCCTGTAGTAAGCACTAATTGTTAAAATTTATAGGGTTCTTGTTTATTCATGGCTGATACCCCTAAATATGTAACTGCACAGGTTCATTGTTGTTCAATTCTCCACGTTGTATGATATTGAAAGATATCAATTTGATAGTAATATGGAGACTATTATCAATAGTTAAATAAAGTACTAGAATTAGGCCCAACGCTTGGCCAGTATTTCCTCTCAAAATACTCAGGATGTCCTTAAAAGGGATTCGTTCCCTGGTACTGCTCAACTCAATCCATGCTCAGATCTTCAATTTATGGTTTCTCTCGTGTGACACACAGTCGGCAGAAATCCCCAATTCAGTTCAGCTTATCTTCTCTGGATACCCGCTCAGATCCTTACTCTTTATCTTAAAGAGTCTCCCAATTAAAGAACACAGCAATAATTTCCTTGAGAAATAAAAGAACTCAAAATGGATTCCGATAAAGTATATTTAGATAATACTCTGGTAATTAATATTTTTATTGAGTAAATTATTAGGGGAATTTATAATGCGATTTTGGCACCCAACCTTGTTTGGCACTTCCTTGATGAACTTGCAGCCATTGCTGTTGAATTACCCATCCTCATCTCATCAGCGATGGCTTTCCCCATCCTGTCTAGGATTCCATTGTTGGACAACCTCAAGACCTAAAATGAAAGGAGTCATAAAACGTGTCCCTAACGTTTTCTTTTTGATCTCAGCAAACCAACCATATTATGGCAAGCGACCTTGTTAGGAAATGGGACTTGTTACCCATTAAGGCAAGTCGCAAACCAACTCATTGATTCACTAGTTGCAGGCGGAATCACTCGCCTCACAACCTGATACTTAAATTCCCAATCAAGTGGTGATGAAACCTGACTGATCACAATCGGTAAACCTGATAGGTAATTATTGATCAACTATCAGATGCCCCTATTTCATTGGCAACTCTTCCCAACGAGATCTTAAGCATTCATCCAGACTGATCCTTGATGGATCCTACCCAGGTTAATAACCTAAAATTTCCCAAGCATTTTTACCCTGAAATCAGGGTCAACTGATATCCAATTCACTTCTCAATAGGGATTTATCCCCTAGCGACCCCTAGAATCTATTCAGCTAGATATATGAGCAAAAATCCCAACACTGCCCCTGGTTTAAAACTTGCAGTCATGGGGCAGCCCAAGCCTGTCCCTTATAAAGCAAAAATCAAAGCCACTACAATTCCAACGCCTAGCCCAAAAGTTGGTAGGGTGGAGGAGCAACCCCAGGACCTATCCTGCTATAAGGGAAGCCCTGAACTTACCTCATAACTGATAAACTCCTTATCGTGCATTGATAATTCCTCTGATGACAAAGTCTTAAGGTGATGGTGAAGATGTTGTTCATTATGTTTTAGAAGTCCCGGGGAAGTGGAGGTACCTGACAGGTTGAAACTGGAGAGAGTGGATATGTCTATAATCCTCCATCAAATTTATCTCCATCAAGTGTTAAGGGGTTTTAAGGTCATTGACACTGCTAGTGGTGCTAACCAGCTCATTGCCACTCTTATCTGAACCACCCAGTGTGTTTATACCCTACAGGCTATCCAAGAAAAATATTTTAAAGTGACCAAAAGTCTTGCATTTACTCTCCGTCTAAAGGAGGTCCTTGCTCTTTTTTCCAACTTTAGTGGAACCATAACCAAAGTGGAAGTTGTCGTCAATGGAGTGCGTGTTAGGGCTATACTTGACACTGGGTCCTCAGTGAACGTGGCGTCAACAAAACTCATTAAAAATTAAGCTGGCCCCTGACCATAGCTACACTCAGGAGTTTGTTACCACTGGGCCAAACAATACCCACGCCATTGAGTCACACTCTTCTCTGCCAACTGTTTTGGGAAGCTCATCTTGTCAGCCCTAGCGGTGGCCTTGCCAATAACACCTATGATCTACTCATTGGTACCCAGTTTATGCTCAATTATGAAGTGATTAGTAACTCGAAGCTGGGCTATCTCTCCTTGCTTAGCTATGAAGTTCCTCTGATTTTGACTAATGAGAGCTTAATAAAAAATATTATGCTTATACAGGTGAGTATCCCTCTTCCTCTTTATCCCTACATTACACCACGTCAGGACGGCATACAAAAATGCTTCCTCAATCAGTGGACACCCTAGAGGGTATCCCTTTCTATGCCTCCAAAGAAGTAGTAATCAAAGCAGGAGAACAACGGGTCATTGACACTAATATTACCTTAAAAATCCCCCATAACTTTATTTTGCACCTAATCAGCATTGATAAAGTTAGTATCTAGAGCCCCAAGTATTGCCAGGCATGCTAGATCCAGCTTATAAAAGACCTATTAATCGCTTTTGGGGAATCTCACCGAGAATTACGTAGTCACAAAAAAGTACCAGGAGATCGGAAGAGGCCTGCTGATGCCATTGAGAACATCAAGCAAGTCCACTGTATTGGGTCTATGGCTAATATGTGCTTAACCACCAACCAGTCAATATGTACTTTGCCTAACATTCATATCTCTGAGGAGCTAACTCCAGCGGAGCTTGATAATGTCCACACTCTACTTGAGAATCATAGTGCCATCTTCTCTACCTATGATATTAACTATGGGCACATGAAGGTTTGGACTCACACTATTGACGTAGGGGATGCTCGCCCTATCCACTCCAAACCCTATCATAAATCAAAAGTTAAGGAGCTACAGATGAGGGCAGATCTCAAACAGCTTCTGGACGCTGGGCTACTGGTTTCTATCCAAAAGCCTTTGGTCGTCCCCTCTTCTACTTATAAAAAAGAAAAACAGAGGTCATTGGGTAGTTATGGACTACCTTAAGTTAAACAACTTCACTAAGAAGGACAGCTACCCTATTCCCTGCATTGATGACGATCTGGTCCAACTCTCTGGGTCCTAGTTCCTTTCTGCTATGGACTTGACTAGTGAATACTGGAAGATTGACCCGTCCCCTAGGATAAGGAGAAGTGCGCCCTTATCTGTAACAAGGGCTTATTTCAACCCACTCAGTTACCCCAGGGGTTATGTAATGCGCCTGCCACTTTTCAGCGGGTGATGTATCATATTCTTCAGGATCTCAAGCTAAGTTGTGTTATTGTCTATCTCGATGACATCACAGTTTTTTCAAGACCTTCAACGAGCACCTCACGCATCTAAAAGAAGTGTTTCAACGGTTGTGAGCATCAAACATCAAGTTGAAGCCCTCCAAATGTACTTCCTTTCAAAAGAAGTTAGATTTCATCAGGCAAGCTATCTCTCAAGATGGCATTCAACCCCTTCAAGACAAGGTGAAAGCAATATCTAAGGTGCTGCACCCAAAACCCTTCGCAACCTACAGGTATTTTTTGGGCATGATGAGGTACAATCATCAATTCATCCCCAAATTTGACCAGCTCAGTGAGCCCTTCATATGTCTCTTGTCAAAAATAACCCCTTCTATTGGGGTGCTGAACAACAAGCCGCATTTGAGACCCTGAAAAAGTTGATTCAGCAAAGACCAATTCTCAGCCACCTTGACTATGGAAAGCTATTTATGTTGTTTATGGATGCCTCTTACTATGATGTTGGAGCTATCTTGGCTCAACTGAATGAGCATGGGGTCAATCATCCTGTGCCCTACTTCAGCAACATGCTCACTAATGCTTTGAGTAAATATAGTGTCACTGAGAATAGTGCCTGGTTTCTTGCTTGCCATAAAGTACTATTGCCCTTCTCATATGGGAGATTGTTCAAAGTAGTTACTGACCACACCTCTTTGAAGTGTTTTCAGAATATGAAAGATCCAACTTGGCGGTTGGCTCACTGGACTCTTAAGCTCCAGCACTACAATATGACCATTGAGCATCGAGCTTGGATGCACATATAAACGTTGATGGATTGATGCAGCTGCCAGCCTTCACCTTAACAATAGTGAAGCAGAGAGGTTGCATGACCTCCTAATGACTCCTGGCGCATGGGTTGATGAAAATGAACCAGTACAGAATATTCTATCATGGCACTCCTGCAACATAAAGGTAAAGAGTGGGAAGTTATATAAGAAATTAGGAGTAAATTGGTTGCCCTATCTCCAGCCATCAGAGTACCTGTAATCTTGGAGTCTCACACTGTCATGGGGCATGGCAGAGTACACAAAACCTACAGGTTGGTAAAAGAGCAGTACTGCTGGGAGGGCATCATGGAAACCATAACTGAAGTCTTAAAAGCATGTCTAACCTGTAAAAAACAATCCAGCTTCAAGACCTGATATCAGCATCAACCCACTACGCCCCAACAGCCTTTCCACACCATAAGTTTGGATGTTATAGGTCCTCTACCTCAGACCACCGGTAGTAATTGTTACACCTTAGTCATAATTGATCACTTTACCAAAAATTTGAAGCTGTTGCTCTCCACTCTCAGACTGCTAAAGCCACTGCCACCTTCCTATATCATTATATCTTTACACGACATGATTGCCCCCAGGTTATCCTTTCTGATAATAATAAAAATTTTACCTTCCAAGTGGTAAAGCTTTTTCTCTACCTCTATGGAAGCACACCAGCTCTTCTCAGCCCCATATAACCCATCCACCAATGGTGCCGTAAAATTATCAAATGGGACCCTGATCTCAATACTTTGAAAAATTGCCAACTCAGACCCTCTTCACTGAGATCTTTACTTACCCAGTGCCCTCATGGTCTGCTATATTAGTTACCACCGGATCCTTAAGATTTAACTATCCTGTGTGTTGTATGGCTGAGAACCTGAGGTGCCTGCTTTTTAGCCAAAGATGTTTTCTCTGATAGGACTGATCCTGATCAAGCCATGAAGAAGTTGGCACAGCACATCATCCAGTTACAGTCTGAGTGGACGACTAATTTAGCAAAAACTGTCACTAAACAGGGCCAAGCGGCCAATGAGCTCCAGCAACCACTCCCTTCCTTCCAAGTATCTGACTTGGTACTCTACTACCACAACCATATCATGCCTAGAAGGGAAAAGCTTGGGTCCATCTGAGAAGTGCCTTTTGATATCACCTATAAGCAAGGGATGAGTATTCCATTAAATCCTTTGCTCCTGGAGTTACCATTAAATAAGTAAATGACTAGTTCCTGCAACCTTATTCCCCTATCACTTTGAAGTGGCTAATTTCTTTTACAAAGATAAGAGGACCAGGAGACCTTACTTATCAATCTGTTAAAGACAGATATTATATCAGATACTACACTTGATCTTAGCCAATAGGCTTGAGATGATTGTTGAAGGGGTAACATCAGACAATTACAAGTCCAATGTATTAATTAAGAGTGGTTCAGAGGGAGATAATGAAAATATTGGCCAAAAGACCCTGTTTACTCACAGTGGAACCCCTCAAATTGGGGTAACACCTTTACTAATATTACTCAGGCAAATAGTGTAAGTCCAGGGGAACGTACCATTAGCATGGATTGAGTGATTTTCCCATTTCCAAATAAAAAGGGTTCAAAGAGGGTGGCTGTACCCCTCATCACCCAGGGCGATCTCGCCCATGTGGTAGATGAGTGATGGGTAACAGCGCTCCCTCTAATGTATTCTCCTCAAATTCAGGCGCTTGCCTCCACCAAATTAGTTCACTGAATTGAGGAAATCTGCACCAAAATCTCCTATAACTGTCTTCCCCATGAGCAGGAGGGACTTTATAAAACTGATGGCGGTGAATCCTCAGAATTGAATCTGAAATGTCTAAAATTAACAGGAATAAAGCCTGACGGGTGAGGAACCAATAGTCAGAAGGGTACAAGTAATGAATTCTCAGTCAAAATCGCTGATGGTATTGAGCCATTGAGCATTGTGATTACTGATGCCAAGCTCCCCTCAAAATCGGCATGGACAATCTTCAATGAGCAGGTATCACCATTAGGTACTCTTGCTAATAATTTGAACTCCCCATTTAAAAAATTGGGATTGGTGCACAAGGTCAGGACTTCAGGTGAGGAACTCCAACCTGGCCCCTATTAATCAGGGCCCCAAAGCCCCAGGCGAGTTAATAGGCCATTAGGACCCAAATTAAAGCTAAAGACGGAACAGAGATAGGTGAGAAATGGTGATTTATTAAAATGATCCTCAATGTATTTATAGAACCTTGATGGATCAGGAATGGGTTGATTTGGCATTGATTGGCAAAGCCAAGGGATATTAATAAATAGATAAATAATACGTGGGGAGTGGGAACATCCTTGGAATTAGTTGCCGGTGCTGAATTTACAATTATTAAATCTAAAATTAATTATTGGGGTTGATCCCCAATACTTCAGATCATACTTACCCCAAGTTAATGGGGAGCCCAATCTGGCATCCACCCATAGGCAGGTTGTGACCCCTAGTTGGGGCTTCCCCAATTAAGGGAGAATCCTGACATAACCCCCTCCAAGCCTCAGCTAGGGCTGGAGCCAAGGCGGGGGAACCAAATCCAGGTGGCAGGGTGGAATGGGCCAAGGCAGCTGGTGCAGACACAATGTGGGATCTGGCGAGTGTCATCAGGGAGCAGCCTTAGCATTGTTATAAGAGCCAGCATCAGCGCTGAGGCTGGCATTGGGATCACCACCTGGCATTGGCACTGGGGCCAGCATCAGAGTGGGGGCCAGCATTGGGAGGAGGTCCAGACATCAGGGTTGACACCTGGCATTGGCGCTGAGGCTGGCATCAGTGTAAAGCCATCATTGGGAGGAGGTCCTAGCATCATGGTTGACACTGGCATCAGCACTGGGGCCAGCATAGTCATGGGGGCCAGCATCTGGAGGAAGTCTTAGCATCAGCACTGGTGCTGGCATCAGCATAAGAGCTGGCATTGGGGATGACACCCCAGTAATATGGGCTTGGTCACCCAGGCTAGTTTTGGGGGCATTAACCCCCCTTATCCTGGATTGCCCTCTTAGGTCAGAGGCCAGGGAATGCCCCTCCTCCTTCCAATTTAGCTCTCGCTGAGAACTTGGGGTCCCCTGTAGTGAGCACCACTGTTGGGACTTTGGGGAGGAACTCCAACCTGGCCCCTATTAATCAGGGCCCCAAAGCCCCCAGCGAGTTAATAGGCCATTAAGGCCCAAAGTAAAGCTAAAAACGGAAAAGAGATAGGTGAGAAATGGTGATATATTAAAATGATCCTCAAGATATTTATAAAACCTTGATGGATCAGGAATGGGTGGATTTGGCATTGATTGCCAAAGCCAAGGGAATATAAAAAGATAAATAGATATTACATGGGGAGTGGGAACATCCTTGTCATTAGTCACTGGTGCTCCAAAAGGGCAAATATGATTGGGTTGACATTGGATGGTAATTCCCTGCAGCCCAATTGATTGTTAGGCATCCTCAGCATTAGTCGCAGGTGCCAAATTTACAATTATTAATTTATAATTAATTATTGGGGTTGATCCCCAATACTTCAGATTGGGCTTACCCCAAGTTAATGGGGAGCCCAATCCAGCATATGCCCATAGGCAGGTCGTGACCCCTAGTTGGGGCTTCCCCAATTAAGGGAGAATCCTGACACTTAATGAAACCCATTTGGCTGAACAAATGCCCCAGCAACTAGGCACAGGTGGGTTGGGCATCCTGAATCCATTTCTGACTGTTGGGACCACCCCTATGTGGGGTGGCCCTGGGGATTCCCATTGCCCATCAGGCCAGATGCCATCACACTAACCAACATAAATGCAGTAGAGTCTTGGGTCAGGTGTTTACGGATGAACTGATAGTGACTTGGCCTGCCACCAAATCCTTCGATGTCAGTTCAGATTAGAATCAATTCCCCCCTCCCCAAAAATTTGCTGGGTTAGGTCGAATTTGAGGGGCCCCATCCCTGCTTTGACAAGCTGACCCTAATTAAACACTATTTAATCAGTTGCACCACTCTGAGGAAACTGTTGTTCAACCACATAAACTTTTCCTTTCTTTAAATTCCCACTAGTACTCAAATTTCTTATTTTACTTCAATTCTTCCTGCTGAAGTCCTGATGGTACAAACTTGGTGGCCCATCAGCCCTTATAGTGGATGGGCTATACCACTTTTGATGATCACACTTGCTCCCACCACAGTCTTGGATCCATCATGCAATAAATTTCTGTAAATTTAATCCCATTATTGAAGCTATCCTCTTTCAGGATATGGGAATCATGTGGCCTCACATATGTCATGTGCACATGACATAATAGTGGGACCAACCCCAAAGACAAGGCTGGGTGCCAGGAGGCCCAGAGGGTGAAGCTGCAGGCCCTTCCTGACCTGAGGCACACCCTAGACCAACACTGGGTTTAGGCAAAATATGCCCAGGTTGGGACTAGTGGTGTGCCAAATGCCCAGCCCCTGACGTTGAGTCAGGCGTTGAAACGAACAATCTACTGAATGAACGCGGATGATTTGATTTAGTTTGTCAAGGAGCAGGGTTTTGAAACCTGTTCCAAATTCAAAACAACGCGCTCAGGTCAAATCCAACTTCAATTGATCACTTGAGTGAAGTCAGTTTTGGCCTATTCAACCAACTAGGATGACAGTGTTGCCCTATTGGTGAGTCAGTGCATGGGCCCACTGCAGCATAACCCCTATTTCCCCGCTCAAATTTGAATACATTTTCCCCAACTAACATTTCTTGTTGGTCAACTTCCCAAATAAACCTTTTCCTGTTTACGTTATTTTGAATTTTATGATATTCTGAACACTACTGTGCGTGAACCTCTTCGAGGAGGTCTCGTGCTCCATTACCCTTGCCATGGCAAGTATCTTGAAGCTCTCCCCTCGTGCACCATTTGTTCGCCCAGGTTCCCTCCAACCTAGGTCTCTTGGCCCCTTTTGATATGTGCACCGCGTCGCCTTTACTGGGGTTTTTAATATAAATTTGCATTTTTATGCCTAAGCTATTATTGCTCCAGCACCCTCTGCTGGGCTCTAATCACTTTGGCACTAATGGCTAGTTCCCTGGTGTTAGCCTGCTGCACCGCGCACTGCCACGCTGGGAACAGGAGAGTTATAGACACTCTCCTTACATTAGTTGACCAACCCATTTTTCTTATGTGCACAAATTTTTTCCGTGTGGAACTTTTCTGAAGTAGAATTTTAGCCATCAGCTGTGGGCTCCAGCTGTTGTTAGCTGCACCGCTGTTTCCTCTTTTTCCCAAAGGTTGGAGCAACTCAGCGTAATTTTAGTTGCCTCCAACTGGAAAGCATCCACCCTTTGTGTTTGTACCTGGTGGATTTGGACACTTCAAGGTCCAAAGGTTGTGATTCCCCAACTTTCCACTGAATTTCTCAATGTCAATTTAAACAAAAGAGTTTTCTTACACCCGCATGTTCATCTGATGCCATCAGAATTGGCGCAGATGGGTCTGGGAGTGTTGGTCATGGATATTGTCGGGCATTCCATCACAGTCCAAGGGACAAGGTCATTCACATCTAAAAACGCGTTTTATAAAGAAAACCTAAGATATACCTCTGAACCAATTTTTCCCTATCATGGTTCAGATCTGGAACCCATTCCTGTGTATGGAATCACACCAGAAAATCCACGTTTGACCTCTTCCATGATCGCAGCACTCATGAAGTTGAAAAAGAGCTGCACCTACAATATGAAAACGTTTATGCACCTGCAGAAGGCATGGAGGGGTATGTGGCCTCAGTAGTAAGAGTGGCCAACTATCCCTCCCCTTTTTTGATTCCCAGACCTACCCTTATGGATTGCTCAAGCCAGAAGAAAATTTAAGTGAACTGGGGGCGTTTTCCTCTTTGAATAAAGCCCACTCTGGATACTTTTTCTTAACTGCTACCCTTACATCCTCTCTTGGGAAGTTCAGCACAACTATTTTAGTGGATACCGGTGCCACAAACAATTTTATTGACCAATATCTGGCTGACTACCTATAGTTGAGTTACTCACCAGGTGATATGGCTAGAGGTGGGGCTTCTCAAGGTATCCCTACGCTAATCGTCATAGGGTTGGTGGATTACCAGGTGGGCGCCTATCTTCTGTCCGACCATTTCCAAGCTATCAAGCACCTCTTGTTCCCCATTATTTTGGGGGTTGAGTGGTGTAGAAAGTTTGACGTCCACACTAATTTGAAAGATAACACGCTGTCCTTGTCTGGCAAACGGTCACCAGTTGATTGTTCCCTTGTTGGAGGATAACGCCCAGCGCTCATTAACTCATTGGCCCAATGTACCCACCCCTTATCTTACTCCTTTGCTGAAGGCACCCTCCTCCATGGGATTTTCCTTACTTTCCTGATTGGAGGGTTTGGAATCCTCTTTTGATGCAGCATCAGCCAACGCACTCCCTGATAACTCTAAGTTTGATTGTGACTTCAAGCTCATTGTGGATCTGGTGCATATATCTTCCCCCATTTACCCATTAACTGTCCGGGAGGAGGAGGCGTTGGATGTGTGGGTAAAAGAAAAGTTAGCCAAAGGTGCGATTTTTCAGCGTACCTATCCTGTATGCTCCCCCCTACTCTTTGTGGAGAAGTCTGATGGTACTTTACGCCCCTGCGTAGACTAGGGTAAACTCAATAATGTTACTGTACCAGACCTCCATCCCATCCCATTGGATTCCCAGATTGCACGCTATGTTGAGAAGGCGAAGGTCTTCTCCAAGCTGGATTGCCTCAATGCGTTCAATCAGATCCAGATTTAAAAGGGACAAGAGTGGTTGACCGCATTCCGTACCAGAAAAGGGATATTCCAGTTTTTGGGTCATGCCCTTCTGGATTAAGAACGCCCCTGTAATCTTTCAATACCGCATTGATGCAGCGTTGGGGGACCTGTTAGGGGTATGCGCGGTTGCCTACATGGATGATATCCTGGTGTTTTCCCCTGATCAGGAGTCCCATGCAGTCCACCTTTGGCAAGTGGTGGAGCGGTTAAAGGAAGCCAGCCTTATGTTGAAAATATCAAAGTGTGAGTTCTTCAAGTCCCAGGTCACCTTTCTGGGCAACGTTGTGTTTGACCAGGGACACATGGTAGCTCCAGACAAGGAGTAGGCAATTCGTGAGTGGCCCACCCCCACCTCATTCAAAGAATTGAGGAGCTTTTGGGGACGTGTACATTCCTTAAGAAGTTCACTCCCAATCTATCTGAGGTGGCGGCTCCCCTATATAAGGCTAGTGGTGCCAAGGTGCTTCAGTGGTCCCCCATTTTGGAGGATGCTTTCCAAGCAATGAAGTGCACCTTGTTGTCCAAAACTGTTCTTCGCCATGTCAACCCTTCAAAGGAGTTTATTGTGTCTACTGATGCCTCCAACTTCGCCATTGCGGCCGCCTTGTTACAAGTAGGCGAAGATGGGATAGAGCATCCGGTGGGATACTTTTTTAGGAGAATGTTTTTCCAGAGTTAAATTACGCCATTTATGACAAGGAGTTACTAGCAGTGGTAGAGGCGCTGACATATTGGCGTCACCACTTGCATGGCTCTACCCAACCATTCCATGTACATACAGACCACCGTACCTTGCTGTACTACCGAGCCCCTCATGTCCTAATCTCACGGAAGACCTGTTGGCATGAGACCCTTGCCCAATTTGCATTCATGCATGAGTTCACCAAGGGTAAGGATAATGTTTTGGCGGATGCTTTGAGCTGCAACCCTTCTTAGCCCCTGACCTCAAGGAGGTAGAAGTGCACAACACCCAGGTTATGATCCCTCCAAGTAAAATTCTGTTGCTACTTCCCTCTTCCCTGGATAATGGGCCAGCGCTTGCACCTCTGGATAACGCGGAGGAATATGGTATGCTCAGAAAGGTCGTCCTCTTTCAGCCGCTGTTGGGCGAATATGCCATGGTACTTGCAAAGAGCGCTTCAAATCAAGAGGATATATCCAGGGGCTATAATGTAAAGGATGAGATGGTGCGGTTCACAGGGATGCCTTTGGGTACCTGCTGGACCACTGCGCCTGGAAATCATTTGGGACCATCATGATGGAATCACCATTGGTCATCCAGGGGAAAGCAAAGACCTTGAAGTTGATATGTCGCACATACAATTGGAAGGGCTTGCCTGCTCAGGTGGGTCAGTATTTTAAGGAGTGCCTGGTATGCAGCCAGATGAAACCCAATCGTCAACCTTTAGCGGGGTTGTTGGTATTAGTCCAAAAGGCTGATGGGCCCTGGACTTCCATCTCAGTTAATTTCATTGTGGAGTTACCAGTCTCAGATGATTATGATGCCATCATGGTAGTGGTGGACCAGTTCATGAAGTTTGCCCACTTTATTCTTTGCAGAATCACCATAATTGCAGCTGAGATGGCTAGGCTTTTCATCATCCATGTGTTTGCGCTCCATGAGGTCCCCCAAGAAATTATCAGCGACTGGGGCTCTCAGTTTACCTCCATTTTTTGGGAAGAGTTGTGTAAGGCTCTTTAGATTTTCCCTTAACATTCAACTGCCTATCATCCCAAATCAGATGGGCAGACTGAACGAGTGAACCAGTGCTTGGAACAGTTTCTGCGGTTTTAAACCGCTGCAGATCATTCAGATTGGATTGCTCACCTTCTCATGGCCCAGTTTAGCTACAACAATACCTTGCACTCTTCAATCAGCTGTTCCCTTTTTTCGCCAGCCATGGCTTTAACCCCACCTTTAACATGGAGCCCAGCTGTGGGTCGAAGGTTAAAGCGGTGGTGGACTTTGCCAAGACAATCCAGAAGGTCCACCAGGGGATT
Organism: Massospora cicadina; assembly: GCA_022478985.1. Lineage (NCBI taxonomy): Eukaryota > Fungi > Entomophthoromycota > Entomophthoromycetes > Entomophthorales > Entomophthoraceae > Massospora > Massospora cicadina. The sequence goes on from JAKSZP010009256.1 coordinate 110,664, forward strand.
TCTATAAGCTTGGAGGCGGCTATGCAGGTATATAAGGAGAATGCTGATGGGAAGCGCCAAGTGGGTCCTGCATACAAGTAAGGGGATCTCATGATGCTGGATGCTCATAACATCCCAATCAAGCAGCCATGTAAGAAGCTGGGACCAAAGAGGATTGGCCCCTACCGCGTTGTTGGAAAGGTGGGCCATTCCTCATACCAGCTAGATCTCCCCCTCATTACGGATCTTCTCTGTGTTTCATGAGAGCAAACTGATGCTGTTTGAGTGCCCCCCACCAGAGACTCTTGAGGCCTATCTCGTGGATGGGGCACCAGAGTGGGAGGTGGAAGAAATAGTTTCTCTCGCCATGTTAAAATAAGACTCAAGTACCTGGTATCCTGGAAGGGCTTTTATGCTTCAGAGAACAGTTGGGTTCCACTGCACGACTGTGTGCATGCCCAAGATCTGATTGACGCCTTCCACCAGCGTTTTCCCCAGGCTGCTGGATCCCAACCTAAACTGACTGTCACCGCCATGAAGCTGACCCCTGACCACAAGAATTTTTTCCTGACGCAAGCCCCTGAAGGGGGGGTTGAGTCCCATTGGGAGGAGAGGGTAATGTCATGTGCACATGACATAATAGTGGGGACCAACCCCAAAGACAAGGCTGGGCTCCAGGAGGCCCAGAGGTTGAAGCTGCAGGCCCTTCCTGACCTGAGGCACACCCTATACCAACGCTGGGTTCGGGAAAAATATGCCCAGGTTGGGACTAGTGGTGTGCCAAATGCCCAGCCCCTGATGTCGAGTCAGGTATTAAAACGAATGATCTACTGAATAAATGTAGACGGTCAAATTCAGTTTGTCAAGGAGCAGGGTTTTGAAACCCGTTTCATTTTCAAAATAATGCACTCAGGTCGAATCCAACTTCAATCAATCGATTGGGTGAAGTTGGTTTCAGCCTAATCAACCAACTAGGATGGCAGTGTTGCCCTATTGGTGAGTCAGTGCTTGGGCCCACTGCGGCATAACCCCTATTCCCCTGTTCAAGCTTAAATCCGTTTTCCCTGATCAACATTCATTGTTAGTTGACTTCCCAAATAAACCTTTTCCCATTTACGTTATTTTAAATTTATGATATTCTGAATGCTCCTGCGCAAACCTCTTTGAGGAGGTCTCACGCTCCATTGCCCTTGCCATGGCAAGTACTTTGAAGCTCTCCCCTCATGCACTGTTTGTTTGCCCAGTTTCCCTCCAACCTGGGTCTCTTGGCCCCTTTTTATAAGTGCACTGCATCGCCTTTACTGGAGTTTTGTTATGAAATTCACATTTTTATTCCTAAGTTATTATTGCTCCAGCACCCTCTGCTGGGCTCTAATCACTTTGGCACTAATGGCTAGTTCCCTGGTGTTGGCCTGCTGCACCGCGCACTGCCACGCTGGGAACAGGAGAGTTATAAACACTCTCCTTACAACATATCTCACCTTCAAGCAAGGATCTGCCCCCTTGCCTCTGCTTTAGTTATAACCCCTTCCATTAGAGATCCTGAAGCAGTTAATCCAGTAGTGCAACCCATGCAGCAAAGCCATCAGGGTCTGGTGCTGTATCTGTTTGGTTCATTGCCAGTTTTCTTTTCACACTTTTTTGCACATCAATGGGTTAATGTTGCCTGACTTCCCACACCATACAACATCTTTTGTGTGACAATGCTACTGGAACACTGGATTGCTTAGTTTGGGTGCTTACACATTCTGAATGGCAGGCCAGTCTAAACTTCTTATGCTGCTTTCCTAACAAATAGCCTGAATTTGGGTAGTCAAATTGTACCAACTATGCAGTGAAATCAGATGCATCCATCAGAGGTTCCTCCCCAGCCCACTTCTAATTTAGTACAACCTACACTGTAGAGACCAGCCCCTTTTATAGGGTTGAATGGAGTCCATCAAGGTGCAAATATTTTCTTATCTAATGATTGGATAAAATATAAAAACCTTGCCTCATCAATATATCCTACCTGCTATTGCCTGCCATCAGCTGTTCCACCAAATTGAGGTAAGTCTCCAGAGCTCCAATAAGTTGAACCTCAATATTCCCTAATTTGGATATTACTAAGCTAATCCAAACTTTAAGCTTTGACAATTAAATATTAATCATCAAGATATTGAGAGGGTTCACTTTTTGACCCTGCTGATATCACTAATTAGAAAATGTACAAAACTAAACCCCATTTTCTCTTAGTATATAAAATTCCCATACTTTATTCTTCCTTTAGTACTAATATCCCCTGTTTTTACAGTAAGCGGTTAAGTGTTGGTTTACTCCGGTTTCTGTTTATTTCAAACCCTGTGCAATTGGCACCAGCGAGCTTTAGCCACCACCAGGGTTTTGACAACAGGTATGCTTCCATGGGGCCCCATCACCCATATTTGGTGATGGGGTGACAAATATGGTAACAAACAATGTGTAAGTTTAACATCGCTGATAGCATTTCAAATATGATATCTTAAATGAAATCAAAGTGGTAAAAAACTATCCAAAACCAAAAGTGGGACTCTGAAGGGGTATGTGAGAAAAAGGTGCTCAGAACAAAGTTTCTAATGGTGTGGGTAGAGGTTAGATTAGATTTGATATAAAATAAAGATTGAAAAATCACACTATACTATACTTTTAACCAACTTTAAAGAAAGAAGGTTCTCAATTCAACCCGTATGTATGTTTTTTTCTTTTTTTTCTTTTTTTTCTGTTTGTTTGCGCATAACTCTGAAAATACTGGACGATTTGGATGTACAGCTTCTTCAAAAATTGAGGTTTTAACTTAGGTCCTATTTTACTTTTGTAAGTATTGGTCAAGTATCTTCCTATTAATTTAGTAAAAAAATGGGCTTGGAAGTGATGGATACTTGTGGGACTAATACAACTCCAAATAAATTTTTTCCGGAATTGGTGAAGCAATAGCTTTGAATCAACTTTTGATATGTCCTATGGCTGGGGGATAAGTTCAAACTTCAGTCAGTATGAGCTCATAGTGGGACGAGCTTAAATCATTATAAATGGCTATCATTTTTGCATAACTTGACCAATAAACTCATCTAAATTTGATAAATGAATTATTTTAGATAGCAATCAATAAATTTACATAGATTGACTAATAAAAGCAACTAAATCCAATATAAAATGAATTACTGTAGATGGCCACCAGTAAATTTGGCATACGTTGACCAATAAAATAATCTAAATTTGATAAAATGAAGTATTGTAGATGATGATCAATATATTTTAGTATAAATTGACCAATTAAATTAACTAAATCTAATATAATAAATTATCAGAATATTTGTTCAAAAGATAATATATATAATAGATATACAATGAGTTTTAATTTTATAGAGAAATAGCAAGGGGTCAAAAACAATATATAGAGATAGTAATATTTAATAAAAGTAGTAAAAAGAGCCACTTTTAAATAATGCACTGATTTTTTGAGGGGAAAAGAGCTGGGGGTAAAGTTTTTTTGAGAAAAAAAGAATCTTAAATAAATTTCCAGAAAAAATAAACTCCTTTTAAAAAAAGCTCTAAATGTATGAAATAATTAAGAAATTATGCCTCCTTAATAAAAACCCTTTTGAAGTTGGTACCATAATTTAACTGAATTATAATAGGTATTTATAATTTATATACTCAGTATTATCTATTCTAAGTTGCTTATAGTTTACACTTTCATTCAATCCAGACATAAGATATAATTTGTATTTATGAGCAAAATTCTATAATTCAGTTTAAAATATGGCGCTGGCTTCAAAAAGGGTTTTATTGAGTAATCTTAATTTCTATTATTTCATACTTTTTAGAGCTTTTTTTAAGGAGGTTTTCTTTCCAAAAAAATTATTAATTTATATTTATGATAGATATTATATATTACAGTCTATTGCAGTATCAATTAAAATAGTCTAACCACATCTGTGGTGATTTTGGACTATTGGGACAATAGTTTATATATATATATATATGAATGTCTATCTGTATGTATGTCCTGAATGCATTCCTATACCATTCATCCAATTGTGATGAAACTTTAGTGAGTTGTTGTGTGCATGCCTGAGAAGGTTTATAAAATTTAAAAAATATTATTTTAATAGTAAAATAAAAAGTTTTATATGTAACAAGTCTAAACTTTATATATAATTTGATGGTATTTGCTATATTGTTACAGCTGATCAGTTTGATATTCAGCTAATTTGATATTTTAAATGATTTTGTTAAGTGGTTAGTGGTCATTTGGGTATTTAACAAGTTTATCTAAATCAAAACTTTGAATCGGAAAAAAGATTTTACAAATACCTCCTCTAGCATAATCAAAGGGTGGTTAGCTGAGCGGGTATATTTTTTTTCTCTTGTATACATCACTTTTTAAATCAAAAAGTGAACTGAACAAAAATTTAGAGAGCAACCAACTGCCAGCGCGCACTGCAATTATAGAGCAGTGAACCACGGCCAACCACCCAAGCGTAGGGAAGTCAATCCGCCCATCTGTGCACAGAACATAGAAATGGATGACTTGCCCGTGCCAATATTAATTATCAATAATATTATGAAGGACACTATGATGACCATGCCATCCAATGAACTTTCTGCTGGCCCAAGCCCCTATACAACTAGAAATGGGGAAGGGCAATACAACATGTGTATGTCAAGTAATGATCTGGCAACACAAATGATGATGAAATGCGCAAACATGTCGATGGGTCACAGGGCCCCTATGATTAGTGCAGATAATGGGGTTGACTCCATAGGATTGGTGACCGCCAACAACCAGATGACAAGAGAAACCTTCAGGGAGCGAGGCCCAATGCTGAGAACAGTGGTGTCAGGAATATTCCCCACTGAACCTCAACCAGTAGAGGGGATTTGGGCCTTGCAGGGTGAGAGAATTTTTGTGGAAAAAACAAAAAACCCAGATGAAGTATTGGCAGGATCCAAAACTGAAACAGATTCAATTGACAAAAATCAGCAGCTCAAACCAACAGAGCGAAGCTATAAAAAGTTTTCTACTGACATGAAGAAGCTTACCAAATCTGCTTGGGGTATTTGAGTGAAGAGGAAGTTGGGCACCAATTCCAAAAAGGCTCAGTTGGGGGGGTGAACGGTCCTCAACCAGAATTGATTTGGCAAAATAAGAAAACTGTCAGCGTGATCCCCAATACACTATTGGGCGCAATCCCTGACAAATTCATGTCAACAGGGGGCTCTAGCTCAAACATGAATTGATGGACGATCTCAAATGGACATTTGGGAGCAAACCCTGACAATTATAAGCTGTCAGAAGGAACTATATTAGCACAGAGCTGATCACTAAACCAATATGAACTATTGGGGACCAACCCTAATGGGGGTGAAACTATATTGGGGACTGAATCTGAGGGATTGGTCACCCAAGAAAATTTGGCAAAAAAACTAAAAGTACTACTGAAAGGGGCTGAAACACTGACAGCGGTCAAGTTGGTGGCCAGGGCCCTGGTAAAATACACCCCAATCCAGTCATACATGTTGGTGCGCTGAGGCGTGTCCACCTGTGAGGTCAAACAATGGGAGGCACTCCAGTTCCTGTACTCTACGGTGACTCAGTGGGTCTCCAAAGATATCAAACCAGCCATTGCGGCTATGTGGCAAAACCACAAATTTTCTGCCAGAGCGGCCAAATGCTGGCTCGACACCCAAATCTCAATCAACATGGAGGTACTATTCAAGGCGTCACAAGTTAGGACTGAAGACACCCTGGAATGGATGAAAATCCCCATAGAGAACAATGTAATCAAGGCCGCAATCTGCAAAGATTTAAACCTGGTGGACACAAAGGCCTGGATGGAGGCCAGCATCGACCTTTTAAATGCAATGGAGTACAACAAGGCAGGCATTACAGCACGATATGCCCAAGCCATTGGGAGCTTGGGCCTCAACCCAACATATTTAGCTGATTATGCAAAATGATTCCTGAACACCTCTACAGCCCTCAAATGGGCCTAACACTCCATTCCAGTGGATATGGCACTGGAATGGTATAGCACTATGTTCTCCTCAGAGGAGGCACTACCATGGATCATGGCTGGGTTCAAGGCCACTGAGGCCTTACACTGGTCATACACCCAAATTCCACCAGCCACGGCATCAGACCTGATGAAAGTGAGCTGGACAAAGGAAAAAGCAGTGGAATGGGGACCCTTCCAGGATTGGTTGCCAGAAGAGGCCATCAACTGGTCCAACAACGGATTCACACCAATGGAGATAAAATACTGGTTCTGAGCGGGGGCCAGTATGGACCTAGTGCGTGAATGGGCGGAGCTGGGGGTGACTAAACTGATTACAAAACACTTAGAGGCTGACCATTCCCAATTAAAAAGTGGAAAAGCTGGCGTGATGCTGCAACAATTGCCAAAAGCTGCAAATTGGGACACCATGGGGTTCACCCCTGAATCAGCCCAACTGTGGATGGAACATGAAATTTCACCACAGGTGGCAATGGAAATGAAAGGGGTCATGACCCCAGACTTGGGCCAAGAATGGCTCAAAGTGGGGATCTGTATCAAAACTATCCAGTATTGAAAGCAATCCTTCCCAAAACCAATGCTAGTGGCCCCATATGCCGCTGAAGGTTTCACCCCCTCCAAAGTGTTCCAATTAAGTGAAGTGGGTGTTCCAGCAGCCGTGGCACAAGTATTTACAGATGGGGGCTGGAATAGTGTCACAGTAAGGGACTGGTGCCAGCGTAGCTCGAATATGCTGAAGGTCCTTCAAAAATACCTCCACCGAATGTGCAGCCTAGAATCTGCCTTCAAGTGGTAACAACTGGGGTTCTCGCCATCAGATGCCATAGAGTGGCAGAGCCTCAAGATCAGAGTGCAAATGGCTAAAAGTATCAGCCACTGAGATATCAGCATCCACCAAATTGAAGCGTTCCTCAACCAGGGATTCAGCCTTGGCAAATTGGTAAGTTGGATTTTGAAGGGAAAGACCCCCGCTGAAGTACACAAACCAAGTGTGAAAACCAAAACCTACAGCGCCGCAGCAGCGCATACCAAAGACAAACCTGAAACAGGGCAGGGAGCCACATTGAGTACATCTGTCAGTTGATCAGTGGGGGCTTTACAAACCGCCAGGCACCAAAATCATACCTAAAGGATGCTATCCAAATCCACCTGCAGCTAGTGGAGGAGGAGGAATGGTCCAACCTGATAATGTCAATTTATCAGGAACTTGACAAAGTTCTAGCTGGAGGGGACTTTGATCACCATTGGGTACCCAAATGAGGCTATACAGATATAGCAATCCCAGGCAAATTGGACCATAAGAAACTCCTCGAAATTGGCATCAAATACAAGGGGATTTATCTGCAAATGGAACCAACCAGATACGCCAACCAAACCACAAGGTGGGTAACCTTCCAGAATCTCCCCACCAATTGTGAACAGGAGTGGGTGCATGAAGCGATCTAGACCAGATTGTCATACTATGAGGAAGTACAAGAATTCTGGCAAGCTGGGTGGCGATTACATCGTAAAGTGCCTCCACCCTCAGACAGTGGAAGCACTGTATAAACCAGCACCCTGGATGAAACCAAACAAAATTGCTCTACCCTGATTCATCTGCCTGCCCAGCCTCAAATAGGGTAGTATACGTCGAACGGGAGGATGCCAAACAAGTGTGCCAGTTCTGTTACCAGACTGGCCACACAATGGCTCAATGCCACCACCGTAAAGGTAAAACTACTTGGGAATACAAATATGACCCCGTTGGGGGGATCACCAAGGTTGGTACCAAGACTTTCCTCCACCCAAAAGCCAGAGAATGGATCCCACACAACCTAAAAGAGGTAGCAGATATGAAACGCCAGCAACAAGAATTGGACCTGGTATATAGAGAAGCGTGGGAATGAGAAGTGGCAAAGCAACTTAAAGTGGATGACAAACCATTTATAAAACTAAACCCCAAATCTTACACAATGGATGAGGGAACTGACCCCAGACCAACAGAGAAACGTCCAACCCAAGCGGAATGGATGATCTGTGAGGAGGAAAGATAGCAGAAGGTGAACCTGAAAAAGTCTCCCAAGCAAGGGCAGATGCAGGAAGCCAGCAAATTGAAATTAAAGCCTGACAAGACAAAAGTGAGCACTAAATTGAATTGGAAGTCATTGACAAGTAAACCCAAGGTGACCAGTGAAAAATCAGCTGGAGCGACGAAATTGACAAAATCAGCTGGACAATCACCAGCTAAAAAATTGAGTTCTGCCATTGAATCAAATGAAGGGGTGCAAATCTGACCAATGGATGAGGGGGAATCTGCCACTCCGCCAGCAGGGGACAAGGGGCACCCAGACCCAATTATAAAACCATCCCCATTATCCATCAACAGGGAGATGGGGATGGCAACTGAATTCCCAGTACACAGGATGCCAGGGAATATAATCCCAGTCCCAACCAACTGACCCTGAAAACTGGATATTACACCCCACCAACCATTGATGCCACCATCATTGACCAACCAGACCTCAGTATGGAACTCAATCCACAACCCAGACAGTGCTAAACCTCATACCCATAGGTTGGGCAGCTGAAAATGAGGATAGCGACTACAAATGCTTGGGGGATGGTAAGCATACAAATGAGGAGGAGGAAGATGCACCATTTAAAAACTAATAATAATAATATTGACCTATTTTTTATTTCTGAAACACAAGCTGGTAACCAAAAAAATGGTGCTGAGCTCAAACTGTGATACAAAAAACCACCCGTGGTCCCACCAGATAGGCTACCAAGCCCTATGGATGGACCACGTGGCGATAGTCACAATGGACAAGAAAATGGACCTGGGATTTATGGAAGAGACTCATGCTGGTAGGATCTTATTAGTGACGGCTACAAACAGAGAAATTGGCAGGAGTATACGAGTGGTAGCAGTCTATGCCCCACTGAAGCACCACAAAAACTGTAATTTTTGGGAATTCTTAGCAGAAGTGCCATCTGATGCGATGACCATGATAGCAGGTGACCTGAACTGTTGGACGAATGCAAGATGGGATATGTTCTCAACAAGAGAATGTCCCAACAGTAAGGCCAATGAGATGCTTGATTACCTAGTCAAAATCAGGGATGTGCCTAATGATTGATGAAGAGGACGATGACCCAGCCAACTTAACGCGGTGGTTATATGACGCCGCTTGATCCCCATTGTCAGGATCATGTTTAGACTACATCCTAGTGTCATCAGATCTCAAGCTGATGGCATCCAACAGCGAGGTTATCATAAATGCCAAAAGTGACCACATGGTCATCCACGTGGATATTGACCTTGATGAACCTCCGAGGAACTGCAAATGGCAACTGGCACCAGCCACGCTGAGGGATGGTAATGGCGCTGAAAGATTGATGCTGGACTGGATCAGCTGGTAGCATACCTGGAAAACCGCCTGGAGTTGGACCTGATAGAATGATGGACCCAGATCAAAGTGAAAATGAAGCATGATAGTATGAAGTTTGAAATAGTGACCTCCTACAAGTGAACTGCCGCCGTGAAACAACTGAAATCTAAATTAGAAAGGATGAGGCTCACCTGGCGGGACAGTGAGGACTGGCGGAGCAAGTACCAAACAACACACAAAAAGTATCAGGCCATAATGATGAAGCAAGACTCAGAGAGATGGACCAATGTGACTTACCAATATCAGAGTCTAGCAGGGACTATGACCAAAAAGGGCCTGAAACACCTCAAGGAAATTTGAACCAAGGCTAGGGTATGGGAAGTGGAGATAGCAGAAGGGGAAGTATCAACAGGCCCCAAAACAATCAAGTGAGAGGTCAAGCTTTTTTACAGTGATCTTTTCTGACAATGAGAAACAAGTGAATCAGCAACAAAAACCCTCATTGACCTGGACAAGCTGGCACTAGGAGGCTGTACACTGGAAGATGTTGCCAAGCTATCTGCTAAAATCTCTATCAATGAAGTTAAGAGAGTGCTAAAGAAGTTGCCAAGAATGAAAGCACCAGGCCCTGACAAAATGTGTGCAGAAATTTACAGCATATTCTGAGACCACATTGCACCGGAGCTCAAAGCCCTCTTCAACCACTGTTTACAAAATGGCCAGCAAATTCTGGGAGGCCAAGAGACCTGAATCATACTTCTGTACAAAAAGGGCCTCAGACACCAGCTTCAGAACTGGTGCCTAATCACGCTATTGAATGCCAATTATAAACTGCTCATGCACATACTATCTAATTGACTGATGGCAACAGCACCGCGCATGCTCTATAAAGGCCCAGAACAGCTTCATCAAAGGCTGGAGTATATGGGACAGCATTGGTTTAGTCCAGAGAATACTCCAGGATGTGAGGGACATTGAACAGGGGTACCTTATGTTCCTCAACATGGAAAAGGCATATGACCAAGTAGCATGGTCATTCCTTCATGAGGCACTAAAGGCAGTTGGTATCCCTGACACTTTTTGAGCATAGATAATGATGCTGTACTTGGACCTGGTAATGAAGGGATTGTCACAGATGGCGTAACCAATGAAATCCTGGTCAGGCAAGGTCTCCGGCAAGGTGACCCTATGTCACCAATACTCTTCAACTTTGCAGCCAACATTCTACTGGTGGCAGCAGATGTGAAGCTCTGGGGTTTAGTCCACCCTAACCAAATGACACTGAAGATGCTAGCATTTGCAGATGATACAGTAGTAGGCATAAGCTCACTGACTGACCTCCAGGGTGCTGAGAAACTATTAAACCTCTATCAGCTAGCATCAAACGCAAAAATCAACTTGACAAGAATTTCAGTGATGAGGGTCAGCAACCCAAGATTCAGACTGCCCACTGATACAATGCTAATCATGCACTCCCAGACAGTCTGATACCTTAGGATACTCTTCAACAATAAGGGACCAGTGGTACTGGAGACCAAACAGGAAGTATTCTCAAGCTTATCAATCCGAATGGCATGCTGGAAGAGCGCCAGACTATGCCTCAAGGAGAAAGTGCAGGCAATAAATGTATTCATTTTCTCAAAGTTGTGGTATGTTGTTCATGTGCTGCCAATGAGCCCAAACTTAGAGAAGAAAATCAGGACAATGCTCTGAACCTTCCTGTGGTTCAAGGTGAAGGTGGCACCAATACCACTGGAAGCCCTGTCAAAACCAAAGAGTGAAGGAGGCATGGGCCTCCTGGACTTTGAATCTCACGCCTGACATATATGGGGGAAGTTGTTCCTAAAGCTAACACAGATGCACATGCGCTGTCCAACCCTAGCATGGGGCGTGAACTGGGCAAGAGCCCAAGGCCTCTAAGAGCCAGTCTCTCCCCACTTAATACATGAACGGATGGTACACCACCTGCAGATAACCTCCCAAAAAGGACCCCACATTACTGGTGACTGTGCAATTGGGCTGTGCGCCAGGGTGGATGGTCATTTGAGCAATTGGACCAAGATGCCAACCAAATTCAAAGGGACATTGAAGCACATAATTCTGCAATGATTTCTGCAACAAGTTAGGAAGAGCATAACCAAGTTTCCAACAAATATGTAACCAAGTCAATCAGAATAAGGTACAAATCAATGCTAATAGAATATGGAGATCTACTCCTGAAACTGGGGTGCAATCCACCCACCCATCCACAAATCCTAAATGACTGGACTACTGAAGGCCATGACACCAACTACCTGATAAAGGAGTTGATTTCAGGCCTGAACTCCTGCTTGGTAATAGCCAAACAGCATTTGGTAACCTGGCAGATCCTAAATTGGGTATTCAAATTGGGCAAGCACAGTGGGCTGGACTACCAGCACAAAGAATACCCCATATGCACTGAACCAGAAGCAGACATAGCCCACCATTACTATGAATGTGCCATGTTCAAAAAATACTGGTCCACGATGTGCTACATCCTATCAGGTGAACAATTGCCACCGGGAATACATCCATTGCAGGACCTTTTCTTCACAAAAACCCTGAAAATGGCTCTGATCCAACTACGAGCCTTCACTTACCATTATTGTGTATGGGTAATTCACTGTGCGCTTGTTGCCAAGGTTTTGAGCAATGAGCACCCCCACCACAGAGGTATGGTATTGAAGACCATTCAGATTATTTCTGATCAGCTCCATTGGATCTCGAAATTTTTGCGCCTAATCCCCAGGTGTTATAAAACCACACGTTTGGCTTTCCCTACCAGATTGCTCATCATATATGATGAGGCAACTAATCAACTGAGAATTGAATGGCCTGTAAGCCTGCTGATGCTAGAACTGTGGCTAGCAATGGCGATTGCCAATCAGCAATGGTCAGAGGTGCTAGAACTCTAGTGAACCAAACCCCGGTTCTTTTTACCCTTAGCCAAATTGCCTGTATTCTGCCCTCCCTCTTACTTTCCCTTAAATTTATTTTAAAAAGTATGGAGTTTTTTTTTAAAAAGTTAGCTGAGTGGGTAAAACTGCTTCCACCCCTAGTGCAGGTTGAGTTTGAAACCTGTACTAGCTAGAAAAATTCTCAGTGTGGTATATTTGTCCCAAGGTAAGGGGAGAATACCCCAGTGGTAGAATAGTGACCTCTACCGCTGCCTCCCCAAGTTAGATTCTGATAGAGGAACTTTGGGTAGGGGATGACTATGACTGTGTTGGCTTTGCACACCAATGCCCTGAACCAAGATAGCAAATAGCAAAGGCGGTCCATGGAGTTCCTGGCCTATCATATGCTGCACATGGAGGTTTTCCAGATTTTATCCTCCTTTCCCATTCATTTGATTTCCCTTTAATCAGTGTGGTATCATCCCCAGGTTGGCCCATCTCAAATAAAATTTAAAAAATATTTGTCCCAAGGTCAACCCACCTCGAATAAAATTTTTTAAAAAAATCCTCTAGCATAATCAGCTCGGCTTTTGGCTCTAAACTTCAACTCTATAAAAGGTCAGTTGTTCAAATCCTGGCGTAACCACTTTTTATACACTTTTCTTAAACTCACTGTCAATTCTGTCTGTCTGTCTGTCTGTCTGTCTGTAATTAAATCTTACAAGCTCCATTTCAGACACTTATTGTCAATAAAAAATTCTTAAATTTGGCACACTTATATATCTTCAATGACAATACAATAATCCATCAAAAACTTAATTTCATATTCAAAAAAGTTCTATATGTATCAAGTAAAAATCCTATATATTTTTGGTGGTAGTCAGTAATAGTTACAGCTGAGCAGTTAGATATTTAGTTGATTTAATATTTTAAATGGTTTTGGTAAGTGGTTAGTGGTCATTTTTTATACACTTTTCTTAAACTCACTGTCAATTCTGTCTGTCTGTAATCAAATACTACAAGCTCTATTTCAGACACTTATCGATAAAAAATTTGAACCTTTGCACAGACGTTGGTCTTGGATGACAATATAATAATACCTTATAAACTCTATAAAGCAGCTATACAAATTAAGTTGGTTTCGCAGTTTTATCTATATTAATAAAAGCGGCCTCCCGAGTTCGATCCCGGTAATGGACTTTGGGTAGGGGACGATTTTGACTGTGTTGGTTTTGCGCGCCAATGCCCCGAACCGAGATAGCGAATAGCAAAGGCGGTCCATGGAGTTCCTGGCCTATCATACGCCGCGCATGGAGGTTTTCCGGGTTTTATCTTTTTTCCTGTTTTCTTCACTTCCCTAATCGGTGCGGTACCGTCCCCAGGTCGGCCCACCTCGAATAAAATTTAAAATTTAAAATTTATATTAATAAAAGCGTGTATGTGTGTGCGCGATGCCCAGCCAAAACTACAGCATGTAGAGCTTTGAAAATTTGGATATAAGAGGACGGGGGGGTCCGTGTGCACCTCGAAGCCAAATTTTTAATTTTCATAATAAAACAAAAAGTTTTATATGTAATAAGTGAAAATCTTATATATTTTTATTGGAAATCGGTATATTGTTACGGCTGAGAAGTTTGATATTTGGTTGATTCGTTAGTTTAAATGGTTATGTCAAGCAGTTGGTGGATCTGGGTTGATTAATAAGCTTAACGGATTTAATAAATAAAGCAGTTAGTGATTGGTTGATTCGATAAGTTGGTTGGTTTTGGTAAGTAGTTGGTGGTTTTGGTTGTTTTGGTTGTTCCGATAAGTTTAGGTTTGTTTTAAGAGTAAGAAGCGAATGGAAATTGGTTGATTTGGTATATTCTATGGTTTTAGTTAGTAAGTGGTTGGTGATTTTGGTTTCGATTTTAAGTTTAGTTCTGCGAGGCAGTTGGTGATTGGTTGATTTGGTATGTTAAAGGTTTTAGCTAAGCGGTTTGGTGGTTTATCGATATGGATTATCTGATAGTTTAAACACTATAGCGAAGCACCGGAATCATGATGTTAGTTTTATATATATTTTAAAAACCTGCCTAATTTGGTTCATCTAATTAATAAAATACTTTTGGCAAGTTAAGTAGAAGTTGATTTAGTAGTTTGGAAGATATGTCACATACTCAATGATTTTAAGTATAAAGAGATGTTTCGGGTAGCAGTTTGGTGTTATTTGATTGATTCGATAGGTTTATTTTGTTTGGCCGAGTGGTTGATGGCTTTTGGTCAAATCAATCGGACACAGTTTAGCTTTGAGGGGTGATTAGTTATTGGTTGATTTGATAAGTTTCAGTTAGGTTTACCTGAGTGGTTGGTGGTTTTTGATTGATTCGATTGAGCAATTAGATTTGGCTGAGTGGTTTTGCTTATCTATAATATAAAATCTAAATTAATAAAAAAATCTGAAATTTTAGACACCGTAGCGAAGCACGGGTAAATCAGCTAGTTTTTTATATATTTTTTCCTCGCTTCCTGGCACCCAACAATTTTCGATAGTCACATTTGGGCCCAGTGAGAAACTCAACTGGATCACACTGGGCGACGAACGTATTAAATAAGTTTTGGGGTTGGTAAATTATTAGGTTTAGCGGCAATGAAAGGATAGGATGGGGACCTATACTATGTACCTTTCGGATGCTATTGATCGAATCGATCCTCGAACCATTCGAACGAAACTAGCGTGATTAAGCAAGCCTGAGTAAGCCGGGTAGTTCCGTAGGATAAAAATAAAAATTGGGCTTGGATGAAATAAAGGAGTGATAGGAAAGAGGGGGTGATGAACTCGGGTTTTAAGGACAATTTAATTCCTTGGAAAACATTGCTGGCCTCCTCAACTTAGCTGAAAGCTTCCGCCAAAAAAATTATGTTTGAGATGATCGACCTGACGGCCTCACCCGATCCGGATGCCGCCATCTCCGTTGACTCGGAGGTCGAGCTAGTTGAAACGGTGGCCAACTCGCCCATAGATCTAGTGCAAATATCGTCCGAAGTGGCTGAGGTTTGCGAGGTGGTTCACGAGGGGGCCGGCTATAAGCCAGTTTCGCGGCAAGCCTCGGGTTTGGCGGGTCGGATGGCGCTGATGGCCGTGATATTTAATAGCACTAAAGTGAATCACCCTTCCCTGCTCGAGGAAGCCGAGGTTTGTTTCGAGGGTTGGTTTGGACGGGTTATATGTTTAAAGTTTGGTTTCACGGGTTGCCGATGGGGGTTATGAGTTTTGGTTTTTTACATGAGCGATTCTTGCCACCCGTTGGAGACCTTTTTTGAGCGGTTGGGAGGTCGTGGACGGTATACTCGGATATCACTTGTTTTGGGGCTTACGAGGTTTTCACCCCACTCCGCAGTTTATTCTTTGCGGTCGGCGTCGCGTAGTTGTCTAAGCCTATGGTTGCTCTTAGTCTTAAAACCTCAAGTTCGGTTTGTGGCGTGAGGGGCGCAATTCATGTTACTAGCTTTCCTTCCTACTTGTTACGGTTGATGAAAGTTTAAACTTTCCCGCGCTGGCTTGAACGTTGGCTGCGGTGGTCAAGCTTCCGCCATGTTTCACGCCTGGCAAGGCTCCCAACATTCGGAGCTGAAAGATGGCAGTTCGAAACCCGAGTTTATTGGTTACGCGTGGGGAGTTTAGACCCTCCTTTCAGCTGAAGGTGATGGGATAAACGTTTAGGCTAGTGCTCGCGGCGTATACCGGTTAAGCCTCATGTTTTTAAAGTTGAACGCGAGGGCTTTGGCGTTGATGCGGTGTAGTATAAGTTTAGTTATTGTTTGGCTCGAGGTCTTTAGCCGAGGCGGAGTGACTAATCACCCCACCGTTTGAGGTATCGGATACATTTGAGGCGCGGCTGGAAGTTTATCGGGAGTTTAAAGGGGGTTACGAAGTTTGGTTAGAAAACATATGTAATGGGGGATGGTTTTTTGGGCTGGGGTACGGTATCGATCGGGGATCCGTGCATAGGTCTTGCACAATACCTCCGGTGAACGAGCTGGCTCGTCGACACGAAGGGGTATACCGATCCTATACTTCCGAATGGCTGGATTTAGAATAAACCCGCTTTAAAGGGACTTATGAAGGTTATGTTTAACCAGCTTAACTTTAGGATAAGCGGCAGTACATCATCTACCTTCACGACGATGCCACCGACCCAGCCCCGCTCTTGAAAACTCTGGTCGAGCTGGTGGACGGCTCGGTCCTCCTCCTCACGCATGAGGATGTCATCCACGCCAACGACTACTATAACTGGGACGGGGCCCTCGCCAACACGAACAAGCTCATCATGAGCAAGGCGGCCTTCACCTCATCCATCTACCACGGGCTATTGAAAATCCAGGCGGTAAGTTGGCTTTGGCAGCTCCCATCCTAAGTTGGGTTAGGTTTCCACCCTGGTTGTAGAGGACGTCACCAAATTTTGCGAGCGTGGAAACCGCGTTGAAGGAGGTGGGGGTTCCGCCAAGGTCGATGCCGCTGATCTTTGGCCTTGCGTCGGAGGGATCACCGTACGCCGCGCAGTTTGAGCCCAAGGTCACTTTCCTAAGTTTACCGGGCCTCCGCCCGAGGGGCGACGCGACGATCGACCTCCAAGGGTTGGACTGGGGCGGGTTCGTGGATCTGGCGCCTATAAGCGCCATGGCTCACTACCTTCTTGACGTCCTCGGGGCGTGGGCGGCCAGCCTTTATCTGGTCGACGAGCTTAACAACTTAAAGGCGACGGTTCATACCCAGCGCACCGCTTTAACCGAGGAGCGATACTCGCGGGTGCTTCGGCAGGCTGAAGAAAGTCTGGCGAAGGCGGGCTCTAACCTTGAGCTATCACCCGACCCCATCGGGGCTTATTTAAGGTGCACCCCGTTTTACCCGGTGTGGGAGAGCTTTAAAGCGCAGCTTCAGCCGTTAGAGGGCGCGCGCCAGGCGGTCCTGGTCACCCATCCAACGGTTGCGAAGTACCTGCACTTGACGCTGCTGAAGCTGAAGCCTCCCCAGCTGGCTGTCACTCTGGCCTCCGCATGGGAACCCCGTCGCCTTACTAAAGGGCAGCACCTTATCGTCGGCACCTTTAAGGATATCGACCTCATCAACCAGCTGAGGTGCGCCGTGTATTTCTTTGAAGCGTTCCCTTCGGTGCCACACTACCTTTGGCTGCGGAAGCGGCTGGTGTCGAGTTGCGCTATGGTGGTTCTGGTCGAAACCCTGGATCCCATGGCCCCTTATCTCAAAGCCCTAGAGCTGGAGTTGGCTGACCAGGTGAGGGGCTGGTCTGGTACGCGAAGGTCATCCCGCCAAATCCTTCTCAGATCCGACACGTGACTCCCGAGGGGGCCGTGCTGACGTACGCCTCGGCCAAGCTCTTCCTTACCGAATATTCCCAAAGTGGCGCCAACGCGTCCGCAAGCGCGCACTTTGGCTACGCGGTAACTCCGAAGGATGACCGCTTTACGTGCAAATTCAGCTTCCCGCCCTCGCTACGCCTCGCCAGCTTTACTGGCCCCTCCCACCCGACCAAGCGGCTTGCCAAGCGGGCCGCGGCTTGGGAGGCATGTTATCGCCTGCTTGGGACCGGCGACTTGGATGGCCGCCTCCTCCCGTCCCGAGCAAACAAGTCCACGCTGGTGGCCATCAACGCCGATGCGTCGCCGATCAACAAGGCCACGTTCTGGTGCTCTACCAAAGTTCCGGACGTGTGGGCCGACGTACCGGACCATCCCACCCACCTTTACTTGAACGTCGTCGATATGCACCTGCTGGGGTATCGCCCCTTCGCCATTGTGACCCATGCGCCGCTTCCCAACCTGCTCCCCATCCCGCTCCGGTTTGAAGGGTTTTATGCTGATGCCACGTTCCGCCCCGAAGTTAAGCCAATCTCCATCTCGAGCCCTGAGCTCTCGTTGCTGACCGGCTACACGATCTATGCCTTCACGCTGGCTCTGAGGAAGGTCTTGATCGTTGAGGCAGGGCTACCCTACTACTTTGTCCCACTCGACGGGGCCGCCATCGACTGGGCTTGCCTCGCGCGGCTTGGGGAGCTTTCAAGTGACCGGCGCTGGTGGAGTGGGTCCCTCTGCCACGATCTGGGTTTCCAACTCTACCAGCTACCTGAGGTTTTAGTGTTGCCCTCGTCCTACTCACCCTGACTAGCTCGAAGAACCCTTGGACCCGTCCCAGCCTCTGCTGGCCAAGCGCCTCAATCTACAAACTAACTATATCAACGTTGACTTCGATCAGGTTGGGTCCAAGGAACAGGCCCCGGAGACGTACGAAATCCATCCCCGGCAGCACCAGTTGGTCGCGATGCCCCTAGATGTTCTGCGCTCGGCTTACCTGTTACCCTCCCTCATGAAAAGGCTGCAGGACAACCTGCTGGCCCTCGAGGTCAAGGCGATCCTGGGACTGACGAGGCTTCGTGAGGATCTGCTCCTGGAGGCCCTCACGCTGGAGGAAGCCCAGCTGCCTCTGAGCATGAAGCGGCTCGAGTTCTTGGGGGACACATTCTTGAATCTGATGGTGAGCTTCATCCCCCTGCTCAACCGCGAGGAGGTGGCGATCATCTCTAATTACCACGCCTCCAACCGCTGCCTCTTTGACCTCGCTTGTGATTTGGGGATCCCGGCTCACCTCATCGGCCGCCCCTTGACGCCGAGTTGGGTGCCATCCATTGCCAAAAGCGGGGGCGGCGAAGCGTTCCCATGCAATCGCAAGCGGGTGGCGGATGCCATGGAAGCAATCCTTGGTGCCGCCCTTCTGTCGGGGGGTGAGGCTTTGGGCCTCCGGTGCCTGATCTCCTTTGGGCTGTGGCCAGAGCGTGTGGATGCGTGGTCACTCATCCTGCAAAACCTCATCTCCACCCTACCCCCCAAGCTCATGGTTTTGGGGGAAGGGTTGGATCTCCAGGCCTTGGAGGCACAAATTGGGTACCAGTTCAGCGATGCGGTGGATGGCGCCACCCTGCTGCTAAGCGATTTCCAGAACGGGCCACCCTGCATGGCTGACCTCGGCGGTCTGCTGTTTAAGTTTGTGGCTACGCGCCATCTGGTTGGGCAGCTCCCAGCGATGCCCCCCAGCTATCTGTGCCAGCTCCTCGCCCACTTCGCCTGCCCAAACTTCTACCACCAGTCCAATGCGGCGAATCTCACCGCCCTGATCTTGGAGGTGGCTGAGCGGTGCGGGGTTGGGCTGCAGCTATCCCACCTGCAGGCCCTGCACCGGGTTTTGCGGGCTGTGTTTGTTGACGCTGGCCTGTATCTGCCGCGGCTCTATGCCATCTTCAATGCCCTGTATTCGCCCCTCCTCATGGACCACCTCTACACCTTGGACTTGAACCTCAACTCCCTCAAGGTTGTGGTGTTGCGCCTGTTCTACCTAGCTCGTTGCTGTGGGTTGGGCATCAACTTTTGCCATTACTCTCAGGTTATGAATTCCTCACTTTGCCAAGTCTCCATCCACACCCAACTTGTGACGGTGGGCAGGGCTGGCACTCAGTCGGGGGCGCTGAAGAAGGCTCTGGCGGGCCTTCTTGTGCTGAACGCCGAACCTGACTTTATCCGGTCCCGGTGCACCTGCCGAGGGCCTCGGCCGCCATCCAGCCCCTGGATGCGCTGGCCCCACTGCCTGCCAGTTCGGGCTCCACCACATTCTGTATAACTTAGCCTGAGACTCAGTAAGCGGTGGGCTGGTCACCAAACCATAACTTGGACCTATTAAACCAGCCTTCAGTCTGAGGCTTGAATCTCCCACCCGCTAGCCCCAAGCCTTGGCTTTGGGCTTTAACCTCTGTAGGTCTAGCATGTGGTGATCTGTTGGGGTGCCACCTTGAAACCCATCAACGGTTAAGTTAAGCCTTTCATGTATAATAAAGTAGCTGGTCTTTGTGTACCCCTTTGGTTCTTCACGACGGCTCTAATCTTTGCACCCTAGTTGGCGTTTGTTACCCTGTTTACCCAACAAGCCGGTTTTGCTCACCCACCGCTTCCCTTACCTTCCACTTAGATTTACCTCATTTGCTTAACTTTAAATTGGCAATAAAAGTTAGTTTGGTTCAAATTTTACAATCCGCTACATCAGGGCTCCACCAGTGTGCCAGGCCAAGCAGTATGAAGACTGCTTGATCCTTGCAGTTTTACCTTCATAGGCATACCAACTCCCTATAAGCCCACATCCAACCCACTAACCCAGCAGGCCAACAATTTTGCCTTAGCCCCAGCCCCTCTTGGGTATGCACTGGTAAGACCTTCCCCCATCCTGGGGGTCCATGGCTCCCATGCTACACCACCCTCATGGTTGATGACTATCAACCCCTCATTGTTGGTGGTTGGTTGGCCAGGTCTTATTGGGAGTTTCTTGTAGGTCTGAGGTATGGGAGCTGGCAGCGTTGGCCACTCCAGGCGTGTCACCCCACACCTGCCTAGGAGATTTCCTGTCCCATCTTCCCCTAATCTAGCAGCCTAACTACTGACAACTAATAAGATGGGCAAAGGAGAGATCTTTTTAGGAGGGAATGGCAATTAATTATACTAGGCTACTGCGCCTATTCAAAGCCCTCAGCAATCCCAGCCGGGTCCTCATCCAATCATTATACTTCCATGGAACTGGTTCCCTCCTAAGCCATCCTTCCCAAAAACCCAATGTTGTCAACCCATCCTTGGCATAGTTGCCAGTTAGTCATATATAAATTATTTTAAATACAGGGTGTTTCAAAATGAATATCAAGGTTTTAAGGCTCTGTATTATTTATTAGAGTTAACTTACAATTATAAATAATACATCAAATGAAAGTAACTCAAACAGTTTTGTTTGTATACCTGTTCACATGCACTTTTTCTGGTGTCTTCCATTAGAAAGATTTAGTAGCAAAGATGGCAACTAGTGAACAGAAAACTTTTGCGTTTTACAGTTTGCAAGGACTGAATCTGTTGTTACAGTGCAATATGCGTTCTGTACTAAGTTCCATTGTGATCCTCCAAGTGATAATAAAATCTGTAAATGGTATCATCAGTGAAGACACCAGCTGTCTTTGAATAGGGGAGAGTATGGGATGACCATGAGTGTCTGAAGAACTTGTTGAATGAGTAAAACTTTCACGTGTAGCCCCAAGAAATCAATTCAGAAGGCTAGTCATGAATTAGCAATTCCAGTGACATCTGTGTGGAGAGTTTTAAGGAGATGCTTACAACTATGTCCTTAACATTTGCAGTTGTTACAAGCTCTAAAGCCTACAGACTAAGGTTTACGTGCCAACTTTACAAATGATATGTTGCTGCATGACAAAAATTTTCTGGATCATATTGTCTTCAGTGATAGATTGATAACTCACCTAAGTGGAACTTTAAGCGCACATAATGTGTGCATCAGGGGGTCAGCAAATCCCCATGAGATGGTACAGTTACAATAAGACTCCCCTAAATTGAATGTTTTTTGTGCCATATCCTGGTGAAAAGTTTATGGGCCTTTCTTTTACAGTGAAGCAACTATAACTGGTGTGTCTTATTGTGATATTCTAGAACTATGGCTCTTTCCTCAATTGGAAGAAGCTGAATTAGAGAACTTTATTTGGCAGCAAGATGGTGTGCTGCCTCACTGGCATAACTCAGTACACGATTGGTCTAATGATGTCATACCCAACTGCTGGATTGGCTGCAAGGGGCTAGATGACAGAGCTTGTTTTGTATGGCCTCCACATTCACCCAATCTGAAACCATGCAATCTTTATCTTTGGGGGTTCATAAAGGATCATGTGTATGTGCCTCCGCTACCAGCTGACCTACCTGACTTAAGAAACAGGTTTGAAGCAGTTGTTGCAACAATTACTCCAGACACACTGATCAAGGTTTGTGAAGAACTCACCTTTCAACTTAAATTTGTGCTGTGTGACTAATGGTGCTCACGTTGAACACTTGTAAGGAAAACTGTTTGAATTGCTCTTTCATTTGATTTGTTATTTATAATTATAAGTTAAATGTAATAAATACTACAAAGCTTAAACCCCAATATTCATTTTTAAACTCCCTGTATTATCATATATCCTTAACATCAGTCACCACTACTCATAATTGTAGTTGGCAAATTCATCCTCAATTGCTCTCATATCAGGTACCTCAGTTTTCTGCCAGAAAATCCTTTAATGGCCAGATGATCAGAATTTGGCATCAAACTGATATTTTTCCACAACCCAAATGATTGGTGTCAGGAAGTTGATATGACTGGACAATATTCTATCCATACTGGCGGATTGAGGGAGAATGGAGACGAGTCTCAAGATTTCTAAAAAAGGGTATACAAATTATAATTGATCAAAATGATGACCATTTGGAAAATCGAGGGGATTATGCTGAGATTTAATGAACAAGAGCTTCTAGAAAAGAAAAGATGAAGAGAAGTCTACCAAGCTGAGGATGCATCTGGCTTGGGAGACTAAGATATAAAGAGTCACATGGAGGATTGAAGAGGAAGTCTTTTTTGTGTGGTGAAGTAATTGCAGATAAGTCTGCGATTTATATTAAATAAAGGTCAAAATAAGGTGCAATAGCTCCATATATAGTTTATCAAGTTTTTATTAGTAAGTCAACGATCTTCATATAATCCAATTTGGTTGCTCAGTGGCTAATACCCTGTGCAAACTGATTTGGCAGAATTAAGCCTATACGCCAAGAAACAACAGTGGTGCTCACTACAGGGGGCCATTGGTCAACTGTAGTTTTCAACAATTGGATACGATGATGAGCCCTCATTTGTTCCACCATAATTTGATTGGATTCTGTGTGCAGTATGCTGAAGAAGCATGGGAGGCAACTAACCATGAACTGACATTATTTACTGTGACTGAACCTGGGGATGATGAAGCTATGATCAATCTACAAATAGAAAATTGCCCTGAGCTGATGACCAACTGGCAAGGATGCTCCAAAAATGTGACTCCTCAGCAACTGTGAGATTATGGAGTGGCTGTTGCACAGATATTGCCTATATGAAGATGAGGCTGGGGAAAACGTTCTGAGTTTACTCTATAACCAACGCGAACAAGAAAATTGCTATGCCCTGTACATGTCTTATTTGGATGTGACTACAGCGGGGTTGGCTCGCCACCTTGGTACCCACTGAATTGAGGAATATATAGTCGCTTATGTGCAACCATCAATTCGCCAGCTACTGCGTGTGCTGGCTTGCCACAATATTGAAATTTAAGATGTATTACAGTTTGCTTGAGCACAGAAGCACGATACTCACCTCCTGCTTGACTGCCTTGATTTTTCATTTTTGGAGGTACAAGGGGCGCTGGTATAGATGGACCATCAAATTGGGGACATCCACCGTCAATTAGACATTTTGGTTCTGCAGTTAAATTTAGAATTACCTCAAGTAATAAGAGAACTGCTGGATCAGTATGGCCTATCAGCGGAGTGGATTCAGGACATAACAACGTTGGGGAATAGTAGTGAGTGCTTTATTATGGAGCTTGCCAAATGGGCAGAAGCTCTTGAAGCCATGATTTCCAAGCTTAAGGAAAAAATGACACTAATGGAACGGCAAGTGGTGGACCAAGTTGGCTCTTTAACGGCTAAATTAACCCAACTTTGTATCAAATGGAGTACCCAGCAAATGGTAGATAACGCGCTTATCCTTTGGACAACATCTCCCAAATATCTCCAGCTTATTCATTGGGTTACACAACTGTAAGTTGTTAGTCAGGATGAGTGCCAACAAGCCTTCCCTTTTCTGATTGGTGAGACAAGAGAGTATGCGGACATGCAAGGGTGCCTTGATACCCTTTGATGGGCCAACGAGAAATTGGTATGGGAACAAGTCTCCCTAATTAACCAAATAAATGATGCCAATCAACAAGAGGATAATGCTAGCTGGCAGCATACTCACCTGAAAAACATAATTGAAGAGGTCCTCTTATGATTACAAGCTGTGGAACAAAATCTGAACGTCAAGAGGAAATTTCACCAAAAGTTGAAACATCAGTATGAAATGCTGCAGCAGGAATTTCAGGATGGACAGTTTAAATGCTATTTAGTTAATATGGAGCAGTTGATCAACGAAAATTTTTGGGGCACGCTGGAGCTGGGGGAAGTGGGGCAGTTAGTGGCGATTCGGGGGAAGAATGCTATGGATCAGCAAATGAATATCCCTTGGGCGTTATGATGGACCCCCATTTGACACCACTTCTTCCAAGTCCTTTTTGATGGATTCGAGTCCATCCAGCCAGCTGCATGATAATGCACAAAGGAATGGTTCCCATAGTCACTCCAAAACCAGTTCACCTGCTCCTTGCGGCAGGAACCTGGAGCAAGGCAAAGTTGTTCAAATCAAGAAATTACCTCCTTTCAGTCATGATGGGAATCTACATGGTTACTTTAAGCGTTTTGAATTTGCTGTGGAAGGGGCTACTGATCAACAAAAAGCAAAACTGTTACTGTCCGCTCTAGATGTGGAAAACGCTGATCAAGTTACCTGCTATCTTCCAAATAGCTTGGTATCCTACAAAGAAGTTAAAGCAATTGTGCTCCAGCTATTTGGGGGTGCTACCAAGATGGCCCAACGGAAAGCTGACTTTATGACTATACAGTTTCACCAAAACGAGACCCTGTTAGAATTTGCTGAGCTTTTTTTGGCAGAAG
The DNA here is from genome assembly GCA_022478985.1 of Massospora cicadina. Classification (NCBI taxonomy): domain Eukaryota; kingdom Fungi; phylum Entomophthoromycota; class Entomophthoromycetes; order Entomophthorales; family Entomophthoraceae; genus Massospora; species Massospora cicadina. The sequence continues at coordinate 135,615 of JAKSZP010009256.1, forward strand.
CAAATGTCCTACTTGGAGCTAACATTTTATCTGCTGAGGATTTCAGTATAGCAATGACGGCGGCTGTCAAACTACATTGGGAACTATATAACGCTATGTATCACATGTTGGATGGAGATGTCATACTTATCCAAATTGTGAACACCTTATGTCAACTCTCCACCATGATCAGAGCCCCCAACGTAGCCCAAAAACCTCTGCTGTCTCTGCTCCAAACTCTTCAGGATATGGGCCGCAGCAACTGGGTTATCAGCCGCTGGAACATATTTGTCCCTCATACAAGTCAGTGGACCCTTTTTGGCCCATGTACGCCTCACCAGTTCATCCACAACCTTGGAACCATACTGGCAACTTCTGAACTGGTCCTTCCGCCACAAGCTATATATGTGAACCTTTTATCAACACTTGCTTCCAGTGTGGATGAAGAGGACAATATGCGGGTAATTGCCTTAGCAGACCACAAGTGTATGCAATGCCAACTGAGAATATTGATCAGGGAAAAGCTTGAGCAGAGTAGAGACGGGATGCTCTACCTCCGCTAAGTCCAATTCAAATTGTCCCTAGCAATTCCCAAATGTCTTTTCAGGTAGAATTTGAACCTCAATCAGATGACTTGTTATACCAGCAGCTTCCATCAGATACTCCTGCCTCCGCTTCCAAGAGTAAAAGTTCACCTCAGAGCCCCAAGTTCCATCAGGATGTGCAGAAGCCATATGCGTGGCAGATCCTGGAACAGACCAGCACCAACAACGCAGATCCCTCGACGAGCGTCGTCTCTTTAGTAGGGGTTAATGTAGCCATTCCGGTGGAGAAAATGACTAGTGAGTATCCTCAGGTCAGCAAGAGCATTTCCTCCTTTTTGATTAAACAAACCCTTGAAAGTATATGTAATAAATGCTGATGGTTCTTCTTACTCATAATGTGCTAAATGTGACATTTTCTTTCAAAACACAAAAATCCGCGCTATCATGGACACAGGAGCCTCTATGAACATAGTCTCTACTTGGTTGATGGCTAAAATTTTGTTGAAACCAGATGTGGACCATCGAGTAGTATACAGGACCATGGGGACGCATAGCACTGTGTCTGAAGGAGCATATAGCGCGTTGCCTTTACAATTTAAGTCAGTCCAGGCGTCCACTCCAGTGGTGGGTTTGACAAATAACAACTATGACATGTTAATTAGTGTGGCATTTATGAGGAAATTTGGTGTTGTGATAAATATGGTGGAGGAAGCTCTTACTATTTTAGGCCAACAGATCCCCATATATTTTACCTCTTGTGGAATCTCAACGGATCTGTTCCACTCTAGTCAAATCAATCTAGCATACAGCAATGGAGTGATTCCTGTTCGTTATCAATGACTGAGACGGTGGACCAGGACCCTCCTCAACCAGATATATGAGTACAAAGGGATCCTGCTTTGGGCAACAAGCGCTTTGAGCCTCCCATCGGGACACCAGTGCATAGTAGGGACTGGGCTTGAAATTAATGTCCCTTAAGGGCTTTATAGAGAAATTATAGCGCCTCACCTGCACCTGCAGCTTGAACCACATGTGCCTCCTGAGTTACTGCTACCTGGGAATGGGGAGGTGAAAGTGCTGCTAGAAAACTTACTGAAGAAGACAATAACGAACCAGCGGCACCAAGTGGTGGCTTACCTACACTTAGTTTCTATAGAGGAAGTTTGTTGTATTTATGATTCTGGCTCATGGGAGGATCTTGGACTACCAGCAAGCTCATTGTTTGGCGTACTGACTGTAGTTCCGCGGGAAGCACTCATGGGATTATCAGTGGAACAGAAAGATAAGGCTATAGCATTATTTGAAAAGTATCAGGATATTTTTGCACATAATTATCATGATTTGGGGTGCGCTCAAGGGGTGTTACATTGGATAGATACAGGGGATCACCCTCCAATTTGATCAAGACCTATTAGATGTTCAAAAGTGGTGAAAGAGGTTGTCTCCGACAAGGTGGATAAACTTATTGTGCAAGAAATACTAGAGCCATCAAACAGTCCATGGGATTTACCTGTGCTCATTGAAAAGAAAAAGGATGGCTCAAATTGAGTGGTTATTGAATAACGTAAACTCAATAATGTAATGAAGAAGGATTCCTACCCTCTTCTGCGGATTAATGACATGTTAGACTGATTGGGTGAGGCAAATTATTTTTCTGCCTTGGATCTGATCTTGGGGTACTGGCAGATCGAATTGCCATTAGTGGAACAGGAGAAATGTGTGATAACCACTTTGAGAGGGTTGTTCCAGCTGACTCGCATGCCACAAAGGTTGTGTAATGCCCTGGCTACGTTCCAGCATGCCATGGATATGATTTTAGGTGATTTAAGGATGTCCTGTATCCAAGTTTACCACTATGACATCAATGTGTTCTCGCGGATGTTTACAGAGCACCTTGCCCACTTGGAACAAGTGTTTCAGTGCCTCGCTGCCACTAATATCAAAAACTAAGCCTCAGAAGTGCCATGTCTTCTAAAGAACAATTGGAATACCTCAGGTTCATTGAGGATTCAAATGGGATTAAACTGCAGCCAGCTAAAGTGGAAGCAATAAGCAATATGAATTGCACAGGTAATAAGCAGGACATTCAGGTGTTTTGGGAATGGTCAGGTATCACCAACAGTTCATTCCCAATTTCAGTTGCATCGGAGCCCCACTTTTCAAGTTGTTAAATAAAAATGCTTCCTTTGATTGACGAAATGATGCCAGAATGCTTTTGATGCGTTGCAAACTTCATTAGCAAGCGCACCCATTTTGCAATATCCCAACTTTGACAAACAGTTCATAGTACAAACAGATGCATCCCTCGCTGCTATAGGGGCAGTATTATCCCAGAAGAATGATGACAGCGTGGAGCATCCTGTCGCATTCTGTAGTCAAAGCTTGAACTGTCACGAACAAAACTACACTGTGACTGAGCGGGAGTGTTTAGTGGTGATCTACACTTGCAAACAGTTTTAGGTATATTTGCATGGGGTAAGATTCCAAGTATTGACAGGTCATGCTTCCTTGCGCTGGCTACAGAATCTGTGTGAACCAGAAGGGCGGCTCACATGTTGGGCTCTGAAGCTTCAAGTATATGATTTTAAAATATTACACCAGCTGGGAGCAAAACATCAAAACACAGGTTGTCTTTCTCAGCTGCCAACGGTAGCTATCATGGCAGATTTAGCTGACAATGTACAAGAAGATGATGGCAAACAGATATAAGGATGACTGCTGCAGGTGATCAAGGTATTAGATGGGCCAGGAAAGATACTTTTCTAAGCAAGGGGGAACTGTATAAGTGGATCAAAGACTTGACGCTGAGTTTCCCTAAATCTTCAGTTAGACCCTCAATTATTATGGATGCTCATTGGCTGTAGGACATGGAGTATTGCGGAAAATGGAGGAATTTTTGCGACACTGATACTACTGGGAGAGCATGCACTATGATGTATTGAAAACAGTTAGTTGTTGCCATCAGTGTCAAGTGGAAAAGCCTTTTCACAAGAAAACCACATACCAGCTAGTTAAACCCCATTTCACCTGGCACACCGTTTCCATTGATGTAGTGGGACCTCTGCTGGCTAGTATCAATCAATACAAGTATATGTTCATTGCCATCAATCATTTGACCCGATTAGTGGAGGCCAGGGCTATCAGCAACTTGGGCGTGGTCACCACTGCCAAGTTTATTATGTAGTGTGTTATACAGTGACATGGCTGCCCACAGTTCATTCTGATGGATAACGGACCATCTTCACTTTGCATATCCTGCCAAAGGTGAACATGTTGATAGCAATTCGCAGGTTTTTGACCACCCCCTATCATCAAGAATCAAATGGGATGGTGAAGCAGGTCAATGGAACCCTAGTGAACATAATCCACAAATTGGTAAAAGATCAGCCCTCAGAATGGAGTGTTCTTCTACCTACCGCTGTGTTTGCATATAATATCAGCTATCATTCGTTCACTGTTAAGAGCCTGTTTCAACTGCTGTATGGTCAACATCTGGATCTGCCCGCCTTGCTTTATTCATGTGTAGAAGACACTGGTGGTGTGGATCCCCAGCGATATTTGAAGACTCTTACAGATACATTGATCAAGCTGCAAATGGAAGCCTACTCCACCAGTTTGGCCAAGAAGATTTGCAATCAGGCAGCTGATCAGAAGAGATGAAGCAGACTCCAGCTGTTTGCTGTGGGGGACCATGTTTTATTCCATGACCAGCACAAATTTGGATGGAAAAACAAGCTCTCCAACATATGGGCCAGCCCACGCGATATTATTGAGAAGACTGGCATGGATGTCTACACTATTAAGGAACCTGCGGGGGGTCAGATTATCAATTGAGTTCACACAAAGTTCCTCTGAGCATATAAACAGTAAGAGCATATTGTCCAGTCAAAGGGGGGGGTAATGTCGGGAAGTTGATATGACTGGATGATATGCTATCCATACTGTCAATTGGAGGGGGAATCGATATGAGTCTTGAAAATTTACAAAAAAGGGTATACAAATTATAATCAATCAAAATGATGACCATTCGGCGAATTGAGGGGATTATGTCAAGATTCGATATGAATGATATTTTTTAGAAAAGGGAAGAAGAATAAAAGGTTACTAAGCTGAGGATGCCTCCAGCTTTGGAGACTGAGATATAAAGAGTCACATGGAGGATTGAAGAGGAAGTCTTTTTGTGTGGTGAAGTAATTGCAGATAAGTCTGCGATTTATATTAAATAAAGGTCAAAATAAGGGGCATTAGCTCCATATATAGTTTATCATGTTTTTTTAGTAAGTCGGTGATCTTCATATCATCCAATTTGGTTTCTCAGTGGCTAATACCCTGTGCAAACTGACTTGGCGGAATCAAGCCTATATGCCGAGAAACAACAAGTAGTAATTAAACAATTGATATCCTTAGCTTCAGTCACAAATATCAATGTATAAATAATATTAAACTATTGAGGATTATACCCAATACCATGAAACAGCTCAACCCACCCAAATGGTGAGCACCAATTGGCATTTTATAATATTAAAATAATATTGACTATGTGATTAGTTGGCAATCACGCCCAACTGACACCCCAAATTCTGATATTATTGGGAGGAATCCATCTGGTTAATTTTCTGACTTTTGGTTTTACACAAACCCTCACAAGTCAAACATTTGATTGGATAAATAAGTTTACAACAAGAAGACCACCAGCGCACCAATACAACCCTGGCTGGAGTTTAAGCCCTTTACACTAGCTTTTAGGTTGGACTAGTTTATGCCCATTGAATTGCCCCAACGGTTCTCTACCAGGTAATTTGACCCTTACCCTGCCCAACCTGGACTCATTCCAGCCAAAATTAAGGTAAACATTGGATTTAAACTTGTTAACCTGACCCCTTAAAACAATAAAGTTTTTTCAACTGAAGGCTTGACACAGTTATTAACACTTTCATGTCCAGTGACACCTACATGTTGTCATGTTAAACTAAATGCTAGTTGCCAGTGGCAACATGTTGGTGTCACTGAACATGAAAGTGTTAAGATAAGAATAGTGGGCATTAATTATCTCCCTAAGTAACTTTATCCAAATTTTGGGCACCTAGCCACCTTTGCTTTTGGACTTATGGGTTTGAAACTGTAGTTGATATCAAGATTATATTTGGTACTCTCAGGTAAAATCCATCTAGCTTTAAGGGTTAACTTAACTAAATCAAGTATTGGATTCTAGAGCTCTGCAAGCAAGCTGAGGTTTCGCCTTTGGCTTAAGTTGCATGGTAAAGTGTCATTTGAGGTTCCACCTGTTACAGTTAGCTTATTAACAAATTATTTTAAACTCTTTTAATAACCTGTATCCTTTGGTCTAAGAGCTGAGGTTTACTTTAAGTTTAATTTTAAAGTGAATAGCGGTTGCATCCCCTTTGATCTGACTACATACTTTTATAGGCGGCTCAATTATTATCCTGGAGGGTAATGGCTTTGAACTAAACTTGTCGCCGGTCAGGTAGGGCCCAACACTGGCTTAGGGAGCCTATGATCTAGATCAAGGTGAACTCAATAATAAACTGCTGAGGCGATAAGGTGATCTTCTGTCATCAGGTGGTCTTATCATACCAGCCCATAGATAATTATCCCCTTGTAAGGGCATCCAAGTACTTTTCTGATAATATTGTCTCCTATCAGGCCATCCAAGTACTTTACTGAGGTGGGTAAATAAGCTTTTGTTATTATTATAGGGCTAGATAGCCCTCTAGCTTGTGGAGGTAGCAACACCCAGTTTTAGCTATTTTAGGCTTTATCCTCTCATTATATATATGGGAGCAAGATAGCTTTGAGCTCTAAAGTTTAGTGCTTGGTACCTCCTTACATTTCCTTGTAATATCTATATCCCAGATCTTAAACTAAACCAAATCTGTTGACATGATTCACATTTAGGCCTAAACCCTCCCAACTCAGAAAGACAGATGGTTGATGCAAAGAGGTAAGAGCCTCTATTCTGGGTTTAAAGGACCTAATGGTGAGCACAAAGGGCCTGAGGTATAGCTACCTTGCCAACTATAACTTGGAATGCATTAAAATTTTATAGTAGAAGCACCAATTGAGAAACTTGGTAAATGCCCCACAATAAGATAGTAATTTAGAAAAATTGCAAAGGTTTTAAGTGTCAACTAAAGGGCAAAAGGGGTGAGGATGGCAACTCATTAAGGGGCCACTGTTGTAAGTTCAACCTAATTTTGATAGGAGGATCAATTTTGGCATCCATCTGGTGGGTTGATTGAACTGCAATTTATAATGGCAAATGAGAGTTATTGCACAAGTATTGTGTGACTTGTAGCCTTAGACCAGTTAATTGAGTTTCAGGAAAGGAGGCCAAGATTACATGTGAAACTTGGATTTTAGTAACCAAGCCTTGAGGTAACAGGCAATCAGATTGGGTTGAGGCTAACACAAAAATGACTAATAAATTGCACCAACCCAGAGTTTTTATCATGAGGTCCATTAAATTAGTCCTGCTAAGGGCAACCAAAAGTTGCTTGACATGATGAAGCAGAACTCAAAAACATAACCAAAGCGTGGGATTACTTTAGGCTCCAACATATATAAAGTAGATTTGTAGAGCAAATCTATGCTTCAATATCTGAGTATCTGCCATGTACCTGATAATAAATTAGCCAAGCATTAGAGTCAGGGTCTACCAAGCTGACAAACTTTTGAAGGTGGGACAGAATTTGAGGGTATGGTGAGAGTTGTTGTCAGGATTCCTACAAAATCAGATATTCACATGTGTCATATGATGGGAATTATAATCAATCCAATGAAATAGATGAAACTATCATTGAGGATAATCCATGACTAAATTCAAGGCTTTTGATATAAGGGATAAACCTGACTTGTGAGATAAATTACTACTTACCAGAAACCCCCTAGTATTGGGGTTAAACCTGATCTAAGTAATGATCAAGTACCATTTGACAGATGTGACCAACATGCTGCGGATTCCCTGATTAGTAAATGAGTATAAATCTTAGCTCAGAATGCTTGGAGATTTACCAAGAAAAACTTCCTATCTCCCATATAATGATGTTACCAAGCACATAAATGTTACTCTATTTTTTCCATTTTAATATTTTGGCCTACCTCTATTCAATTAGGGATAAAAACATAGTAAGGAATTACCACTAAGGAACTTTATCCTTAGTGAAAACTTTTCAGCCAAGGAAGTAAAATTATAATCCAGCACCCAGGAGTTTGGGTCTCCTGGCCTCAAAAAATAAAGGGCTTGTGGCTAAAACCCTGGTGTCCCAAAAAAACTGGTGCTAGCTTCCAGGTATACCCCAAGTTCATAGTTTAACTCTTAGTACAATGAACATTGACGTTTCAGCATCATATCCCTATTTAAATCATGAACGCTTTAAACGCTTGGCAAATTTACCCACCATAATATGTGGGTTGGAGCAAAGAATACTCACCATTGAGCAACACATATCAAACTTCAAGATGAAACTACCAAGCTAAAAACTGAAATCTGGCAGTTATCTCTGCTTGTCACCACAAATTCAGCTCTTTTTGCTACCCATGATCTGGTAGATTTAATAACTGAAGATTCAATGACTTGCAAAGTCAAATGGATGCTCTCCATCCTCACAAATATTCTAGTTATAGCAGTTCTTCTTTAGGGTAAACACACACCCAGTGTCAGTTCATATTGTTCATCCCTTAACCTCTCCCAGAGGCACGTTCTAATCATCATTATTCAAAGAGAAGTACGCCCCAGGTAAAGGGAGCATCTTTACTTTCTTATCTTGTTATGAAAATGCTATGGAAGAAGCTACCAACACCCTATGGCTCAAACAACTAGCCAACTGTCTTAGTAGCATGGATCAAGACATTATGGTACCTCATCTAATGCATTGCCATATTTGGAATGAGGCCAAGACTGCCTTGCTATGGGAAATTTGGAGTGAATTAACTTTACCTAACAAAAAAACTTTATGGGAATAAGCCTTAATCTGGGAGAGACCATCAATGAGTTTTACCACCATATTTTACCTTGATGCTCAAATGTTAAATGCAGGGAGCTGTCTTACGTTGGATGATGCTATCACTGCCTCATTTTTGGCATTTAAAAATATGCCTAATATTTTACTCTATCTTAAAGTGGTGAATTCTAACTTGATGTCCCTCCTTCATATCAAAGAAGCTATTCTGAAGATTCCTGCTGAACTACACAAACCCACTCGGCCCCCTTGTTTACAGTTTTAGCCAAGGTCTCATGTGTTAGCAGTTACAACCCCCAATTCTACTCCCCCAAATTATTCTGCACTTCTATAAGAAAAAGACCATACTGTAAACTTTTGTTGCATTTGTCAAAACAAATTTCGAAATATCAGTCAGTATAGGGCAGAAGGCTCCCTATGCAGACGAAAATTAAGTGCCTCAGGACCCTTATACTAGCTCTAGTTCTAGGCATGCATCTCAGGATGTTTTGTTAGCTGCATCTGCAGAAATTGATGTATTTCTTTCTATCCAAGAAAAATAGAGATCTTCATATTTCTTATTTTTATATTGTCGATTATGTAAACAAAGTTTGGAGGTTTGTTCCTCTATGAAAAGCCAAGCATTGGTAGATAAAATCTTAAAAAGCATTGAATAGCCCCAAGCTTGGCCGTGGCAAAATCCTCCGCTTGCTTCACTAAAAATCCTCTCCAAAAGTTTACTAGCTATTAATTCCCAATTCAGATCTTCAGTGGTTTGAGTAGAGGTAGTCGTTCATAAAGTTAAAATTCTGGCTATAATTGATACTGATTCACCGGTTGATGTTATATCCTCCCAACTTGTCCAGAAAATAAAAATGGCTCCAGACTTTATTAAAAAAGCTGAATATGGGACGGCGGGTAATCAGCCAACTAAGGCAATTGGGGCATATTCTGCTTTACCTCTCTGATTTGGAAAGTTTTGAATTAATGCCCCCGCTATTGCATTAGAAAACAATAATTATGAGTTGCTTATTGGAGTACAAGTTGATGTGGGAGTTCAACTGCATTCTTAACCATAAAGAAAATTACCTTTCACTATTAGGGTATCAGATCCCATTAATATTTGAACTCCCAGTCAAGAGTAAAGCAGACCCCCAAAAAATGAACCTATTACATTGAATATCCATTCTCCATTTGTAAAGTTGAATATCAAGTCTTAGGAGGAAAAAATAGTTGCCCCCTGAGGCAGTGGACACCAAAAATGTGATCCCTATGTATGCCCCCATCCTATTACAATACGCTCTGGCTCACAAGTTATTGTGAATATGGGGATTAAGTTTCTCACCTCTCCTAAATAAGATTTGTAGCTAAGTGGACACACAACAATCAAATAAGGAAGCGTTGACCTGCCTTAGGATTTTAGATCCTACCTATGGGTATATATCTCTACCTAATTTTGAAACCTAACAGGTCAAAATTTCCAAGTCCCTCAGTATAACACTATCACTTATGTAAAATTATGTCCCATTGAGAATATTACCAATGTGAGCTGTTTTGGCTCTTTACAATATTTACGATTTTATCCTTTACCCATCATAGCTCTGGTTAAAAGTGAAATTAGAGAAAATCTCACCCCTAATGAACGCAGAACATTGAAGACCTCCTTGAGAAGTATTGAAATAATTTTTCCTCAGGGGCCAGATGACTATGAAAAATGTCAGGGGTAATTCACCAAATTTTAAACCAAGGCCCACCCTCCATTTTAACTCAGCCATACAGAAAATCTAAAGCTAAGGAAGCTTAAGTGACCCTAGAGCTACAGCAACATGTTGATAGCAGGGTTACTTGTGACTTCTAAAAGCCCATGGCTTCAACGCTTTTATTGATCTGGAAGAAGGATGGTGGCCACCATGTTTTCATGGATTATCTCTGACTAAATTTTATTACAAGAAAATATAGTTATCCATTGCCACATATAGAAGATTCCTTATGCTTAATGTCAGGTTTCCATTATTTTTTGGCTTTGGATTTCGCCAGTGGGTACTGGCAAATTGACTTGTTGCCTGAAGATCGTGAGAAATGCACCCTCATTTCAAGTAAATGACTATTTTAACTCACGCAAATGCTGCAGGGTTATTTAACAATCCCGCCACCTTCCAACGTGCCATGGATGAACTCTTGGACAATTTGAAAACCTTTGTGCTAGTTTATCTCAACAATACTACTGTTTTTTTGAAAACCTTCACCAAGCACATAACATATTTATGAAAAGTTTTCCAGCGGTTATGGAAAGCTTTGTTAAAAATAAATCCATCAAAATGCTCCTTCTTTCAGAAAAAAATGGATTTTAAGGCCATAAGATAGGTAAAGCTGGAGTATCCCCAATGGATGACAAGGTTCTGGCCATTTATAAGATGTCCCCCCTAAATCCCTACGTGACGTACATGCTTTTTGGGGATGGTGGGATAAAATCTCCAGGTTATTCCCTACTTTTCTGACACCTCCAAACCTCTAGTATAATTATTGAAGAAGGGTATCTCCTTCCAATGAGAAGAATAACAACAACTGGCCTTTGACCTAATACATGTAGCTCTCTCCCATTCACCAGTACTTAACACCATAATTTAAATAAACCCTTTCTACAATTTATTGATGCTAACAATATAGCTATCAGAGCTATATTATCTTAGCACAATGAAAAATTAGTAGACTATCCCATCGTTTACTATAGCAAAACCAAACAGAGAACGCAACTATTATATTACAGAATGCAAATGCTTGTTGGTACTCTGGCTATTAAGCATTTTGACCCTATTTATATGGGAACAATTTTACTTTAATTACCAATTATTCTTTCTTGTGATGGATACAACAAATGAAGGATCTTGATGTGAAATTATCTAATAGGCGTTAAAACTTCAAAACTACGATTTTTCCTTTATACATCAACCAGGACCCATTTACCAAAATGTAGATTGCTTATCCAAGCTTCCCCATATTACCTCTAACTGACCCTGAGGAGGATTGACTCTATGTCCTCTTAACTCAGTTGCAATTATAAAAAGATGAATCCCCAACCCTCCAAAAATAATTAAAAAATTGCAAATCTCCAAGTTAAAAATGCTAAAATGTATAAAAATATGTATCTCAAACGGTTGCCCTATATATGACCTTTGGCTCAAACTAACATCATATTGAAGAGACATCTGCAAGTTTCCCATAGGGAATTTGAAAACCTTGCCAGTGGCTCAAGACTCAACGTTACTGGGAAGGAATGCTTGTCTCGATCCAAGATGTCTTAGAGTCTTGCCTGGTATGTAAAACTCAAGCTGGACCTAATCCCCAACCTCAACATCAGTGGTTCCACCCTGAGAACCCTTCCATACTATCAGCATTGATGTTGTAGGACCCCTCCCTAGAGCCTCTAATATTCATCAGTTCCTCCTCCTTGCAGTGGATCATTCAGTAATTGAATTGAAGCTGTGTCTCACCCTCCACTTTAGCAAAAGCTACCGCCACGTTTTTATATAATCATATTATCACCCAGCATGGGTGCCCTAACAAAATTCTCCAATAATGGTCAAAATTTTTGATTGTCAGTGGTGAATGCTTTAGCCAAACTGATGGGATCCACCAAGGTATTTTCTACACCATACCATCCTGCAACCAATGGAATTGGTAGAATGTGCATATGGTACTTTAACTGCAACTCTACAGAAAATGGCCATGACTGACCCACTTTATTGGCCACAATATTTGCCTAGTGCAATTATGGCCTATAGAATAAACTATCATTGAATAATCAAGATGTTGCCTTTCCAAGCATTGTACGCCAGAAATCCCATTCTGCCTTCTAAAGTGCAGTCCATGTTAGACCAAGCTTCCCCTGAAGCCCCCAAAAGTTACTATGTGAAGTATTGGCAATAAGACTATTCAACTTCAGGTCCTGGCTTCCAAGAACTTGTCTGATAAAACTACCAAAGAAACTAAACAGGTTAACACTAAGCATGAACCTCTGCACACCTTACAACCAGTTGATCTAGTACTTTTCTACCATCATCAGCCTGGAGGTCTCAATAACAAATTGGGAACCAACTGGTTGGGGCCCTACAAAGTTATTTATAAATGAGGTAATGAACACTCAATTGTGGAGGTCACTCAGGTCACCATGGTAAATTGTGTACACAGTCAATTTCTCCATCCGTTTTCCCCCTGTGCCAAGATCTAGAGGGGGGCATAGTCAGGATTCCTACCCAAATCAGAGATTTGCATGTGTCAGATGATGAGAATCAAACCTGTTCAAATGAAATAGAAAAAACTATCATTGGGGATAATCCCTGATTAAATTTAAGGCCTTTCAATATCATGGATAAATCCTAACTTGTGCAATGAAATTACTTGCTAAAACCCACTAATATTGGGGTTCAAACCTGATCTATGCTGCAATCAAATTCCTTTTGCATATGTGACCAATCTGCTGCATAATTTACAATTGGTAAATGAATATAAATCTTAGCTTGGAATGCTTGGAGATTTACTAGGAAAACCCCCAATCTCCCATATAATGATGTTCCCAAGAAAATAAATATTACTCTATTTTTTAATTTAAATAAATTGCCCTACCTCAATCCAATTATGGACGAAACCATAATTTAGGATTTACCACTCAAGGAACTTTATCCTTAGTGAAGACTTTTTGGTCAAGGAAGTAAAATTATTATCCAGCACCCAGGAACTTTGTGTATCCTTGTCAGAAATTCACCCTCCCAGCTTCAAAAATGAATGTTTTGGGTCAAAATCAGCTGAAAGGAGAAATGTCAGACATTTAAATTTTGCAATGATGATAATATTGATTCATATAATAATAACGATTTTATTAGCCAAAAGATACTAGTCAATTTTCGGTGGAACCCTGTGATTCAGAGTAATACTTTTAAAATAATATATGGGCAAATAGCATGAAGCCGGGAAGTCAAATTGCCCCAACCACATGGGGGAACCTGGGTAGTCCATTGGAGGCTTCTATCCAGGTCACATCTAGTTCAAAGCAAGTACCTAAGCAGGGACCACCCCCTTTTATAGGCTTGGTGGGGGTCCCCCAAGGTGCAATAATTTTCTCTAATGAGGATTAGCTGAAATTTATTAAATTATTACCCATGGGCACATCTTGCCTAAAAATAACTCCCCATCCATTGTTCAGTCAAAGTGAAGCGAGTTTTCCAAGCTTCAATAGGCCAAATTTACATATTTCCTAATTTGAACAAAACTAAGCTATTCTGAATTTACCATTGAATTCCCTTCAACTCTTGATACAATTTAAATACTGAATGGTAAGATGTTGAGTGGGCTCATTTTTCTCATTCAGCGCTGACACTAATAAAGCCATAAAAATCCAGTTTTTTGTTTATTAGTGTTTTTTGCTTTTCTTATCAAAAACCCCATTTGTGGAATCCAGAGGAGACCAGCACTAGCGAGCCAACAATAGATGGATCCTTACAAAGTGGTGCTCACTACAGGGGCCACCTGTATACTGCAAAAATTTTTACCTAAAAATTGAGGCTTTTAAAGTGAGCAACCCTCCAACTCTTCCCTTTACAACTAGACCAAGAATAGTTGCCTTCAAAAGCAACTAGCAAGCGCTTTATCCCATCTTAATGAGCTTGAGCAGCGCCCATTAAGACCCCCTGAAAGATAATTTCACCCCTGGTGAAGGAAATATTGCTTCATTTTTTTATGTATATGAAACTGTAATGCAAGGTTCATCTGACATTAAAAGATTAAACATATCCTTCTTAGCCTAAGTCGCCTAGCACAAGAGATTATAGTTCCTTACATGGACAATCTGCATAACTGGGCAGAGGTGAAGGAGGCTCTTTTGGCTAATTCGGTTCAAAGCAGAGTCTATTAAGGGGAATAAAAGGCTTTTACGCGCCTTAGCATGCATAAGGATGAACCAATCGCTGTTTTTTCTGAGCGATTTTACCTCACTGCGCAGAGGTTGTTAACATCTTTATTAGATTATGGTGGTTGACCTGGAAATAAACCCTTCAACAACCAACAGATTGGGCTGATTATCCTCCTAATGATCGAGCTAATACTCTAATTAAGGCCTATTGCAATAACATGGCTTGCGCTAATTATTGCAACATCAATTTAATTATATTATCAGAAGCTTGGTATGAATACACTTGCACATTCAGGCTAATTATCCTTGCAACTACATGAATAAGGCCTATTAACTCAACGCCAATTCAATCCAATTAAGCTATCAAAAGCTCAGGCTGAATACATTCACATAGTTGGGCTGATTATCGCTGCACCAAAACTTGGCAACTAGTACCAACTAATCAGGACCAATATCAAATATCATTATAAGAAATCATTTGGGATCGACCTGAAGAAAACGTCTAAAAGTCTCATGAACATATAAAATGAAAAATGTAAACCTTTTTATGCCCTAGGCAAATTTTGTATGTCAATACACGTAATCAGCATGATAGCACTTGCACATGGACTTCCCAAATAGGAGTACCTTGTGCTATTAAGAGGGCCAGTTGAAATTCTATTAGGGAGTCATTTTCATCATTTGTATGATAAAAACATATTCTAAGCTGGTCCTAAAATAATTTTTCGCCTATGGAAAATTTTTTATGTTGATATGCATAATTGGC
This sequence comes from Massospora cicadina, assembly GCA_022478985.1. Lineage (NCBI taxonomy): Eukaryota > Fungi > Entomophthoromycota > Entomophthoromycetes > Entomophthorales > Entomophthoraceae > Massospora > Massospora cicadina. The sequence goes on from JAKSZP010009256.1 coordinate 150,768, forward strand.
ATGATAGCACTTGCACTTGGACCACCCAAATGGGATTACCTAAAGCTATTGATAAGGACTACTGACATACCAATTAAGGGTACATCATTTATTTAAATCGATGCCAAAATCTCCCAGAATTCATATTTTGTCAGAAGTATGACAAAACTCATTTTGAAATGATCCTAGGACAATCTTTAACGCTCATTGTTGCGATTTTCTTCCATGAAATCCTCCCAAATATGAGAGTACTTTACCACCAATAAACCTAGCAATATGTCTCAGTCAAATCAGCTTAAGGGTCAGACTGAGGTGGAAAACAATCTATTGATATTGTGTGCTCAAATGTGGCCAGGAGATGCCCTAGAGGTATAAATACCGGCACCTGGCCTAATGAATAACTATCAAATAATTTAGTCTTAATAAAGATTTATTTTATTTATTCTTCTTTCTGTTTTGTATCTTAAGTCTATTTTGGAGAGTGTCGGCAAGCTGGGATCTCAGGATCCACAAATTATAACTTTGCCTGCTTCAGTTGATGTTCCTGATTATGGAGGAAAAATTATGCCCAAAATTGACCAGAAGAGTCAGGACTATTTTAATACGCTTAGTAAGTTTCTGAACGGTCCACATACTGTAAGCCACTGGCAAATAAGGATCATTTGGCCAAACTTCGTCCTGATTAAGCGTGCAGGATTTATTTTATCAAGCGAGCAATCCTTGGGAATTAACAGTCTAACATTCTAACCCTTGATGATTCTATTGCAGCCATGCTGACTGAGTTAGTTTCCCAACCCTCTTTATCCAGGCATATCATTTTAGTAAAACCTCACTTCAAAAACATCCTAGACATAAAAGAGGCTCTGTTAGACGTTGCTGATTTTCATTCATGTGCACTAATAAATGAAGCTGAGGTGAAACCTTCAGTTGAAACTATTGAAGAGCTTTTGCCTGTAGAACAGTTGGGGTGATCCCTGTGCCTATTCTCCCTGTGAAACCCAATCCATCAGTGTGACCTAAAACAAATAGCACTCCATCCTGTAAATGAGACTGTAAGGTAGTTAATACTGTACTCCCACAAAAGCTTACTAAAGCCGCTGTGGCTTCCTCTCCAGCCAAGCTGGTAGTTGTGTGCCCTAAGGGTAACCCCTGTGATAATAAAGGGCTTACTCAAAAGATGTATGGTCAGAAGATAGCTAGCCAACCTCATGCGGCTGTCTCCCTAACTCAATTGCGACCTTGCCAGTTGTTGAGAATACCCCTGGGGATGAATATGAGGGGGTTACAATGACGTTGGATACTATATATTGGGAGCACTTGCAGAAGTGGAGGTCCATGATCGATTGAACACCAAAGGAGTAGATGAAACCACCATACCTGAGGAAAATTATCTCAATCAAATTCTAGAGTGTCCCAAAGTTATTGATACTGCCAGCGATAGTGATCAGTTCTTAGCTGGCTTAATTCACCCTCTTCAGCGGGTCCATACCATGAAATTCATCCTAGATAAATTACCCTGAGACTGCTTGTAAACTGACCTCCACTTTCAGGTATCAAGGAGGTCTTGGCCCTGTCTCCTAACTTTGGAGGAACACTCACCAAGGTTGAAGTGGTCATCTAAAAAGTCTGGGTAATAACAATCCTGGATACTGGATTCCTGGTTAGCTTCATCTACACCAAGCTCATAAAAAAGATAAAGCTGGCGCCTGACTTGGATTACAATCAAGAATTTGGAACTGCAGGCCTGAATAACACCCGTGCCATTGGGGCATACTATTCCCTTCCCATTCTAATTTGGATAGCTTAACTTATTAGCCTCTGCAGTGGCCTTGGACAACAACACCTATGATATGCTCATAGGTACCCAGTTTATGATTAAGTATGATGGAATAATCAACATGAAGCAAGGTTTCCTCTTGTTACTCAAATATGAAGTCCTTTAGTTTTATCCAATAAAGATCTTGGTAAGAATGAATACTCTTGCCTGGTTAAATATCCCTTTTACGCTATGACTTTACATTATACCACCGCAGGATGAAATACAAAGAAATTTCTTGATTAAGTGGATGCTAAGGACAATATTCCATTTTATGCTACAGACAAGGTAGTGATTAAGCCGGGTGACCAACGAGTGGTTGACACAAAGATCACCCTCCAAATTCCACATCACTGCTTGTTGCACCTCGTAATTATTGAGGGCGTTAGTCCCTTGGAGCCTTGGGTATTGCCTGGCATTCTTACCCAGCCTACCAGAGGTCTATTACTCTTCTGTTGGGGACTCTCACCACATAGGACATAGTTGTAAGAAAACTTTAGGATATTTGATGAGGCATATTAGTCCCTGTAGAGGACATTGAACAAATTCACTTCATAGGTTCTACGTTGGACATGAGGCTAATAACGGATAACCTGGTATGTACCTTACTCAATGTCCATATCTCAGATGAGCTGACCCTATATATACTTGACAAAGTTCACACTATAATGGAAGAATTTAGCGAAATATTCTCCAAATAAGATAATGACTATGACCACATGAAGGGCTGGTGCCGCTCTATTGATATGGGTGATGTCATCTTATTTGGTCAAAACCTTACCACAAATCAAAGGTGGAAATACAGCAGATGAGGACGGAACTCAATCAGTTACTGGACGCGGGGTTAATAGTTCCTTCACAAAGCCCTTGGTATTATACCTTTTTGTTAATTAAAAAAGAAGAAAGGAGGTCATCAGATAGTCATGAACTACCACAAGTTAAATTTCCTCACAAAAAAGGATAGCTATCCTATCCACCGCATTGACGACACCCTGGTCCAACTCTCTGGCTCTAAATTCTACGCCGTGGACTTGACTAGTGGCTGTTGGAAAAAAGGACCTTTCCCCCGAGGACCAGGAGAAATGTGCTCTCATTTGCATTGAGGGTCTCTTCCAACTTACTCAATTACCTCAAGGGTTGTGCAACGCACCTGCAACTTTTCAGCGCATGATGGATCACATCTTGCAGGACCTGAAGTTAAGTTGCATCATTATTTATCTTGATAAAATCGCGGTGTTCTCAAAAGCCTTTAATGAACATCTAGATCACCTGAAGGAGGTGTTTCAACGTTTACGTGATTCAAATATCAAGTTAAAACCCTCAATTTGTAACTTCTTTCAAAGAAAATTGTATTTCATTGGTCACTCTATTTCTTAAGGGGAAATCCATCCTATACAAAATAAGGTCGAAGCTATCTCAAAAATTTATCCCCCTTAAAATTTATGGGATATTCAGGTATTTCTAGGGATGATGGGTATTATCATCAGTTTATCCCTAAGTTCGCCCAACTCAGCGAGCCCCTTATCTGCCTATTAACCAAGAATACTCCTTTTTATTGGGGTGCCAAACAAAAGGATGCTTTTGAGGCGCTGAAGCAACTGCTACAACAACGTCCTACCCTGAGGCATACCAATTATGGAAAATCCTTTATCTTTTTTTTGACGCCTCAGACTATGCCATTGGGGCATCTTAGCCCAATTGGATGAAAACGATGTAGATATTCCTGTATCCTATTTTAGTAATATGCTGTCAAAGGCGGAACGCAACTACAGTGTAATGGAAAAGGAGTGCCTTGCTGTTCTATTAGCTGTAAAACATTACCGCCCTTTCCTGTATGGGACCACCTTCACTGTGGTTATGGACCACGCTTCTCTGAAATGACTACAGAACGTGAAGGATACTACTGGCCATTTAGCTCGCTGGACTCTAAAGCTCCAGCATTACAATATGAAGATTAAACATCATGCTGGAACCCGTCACATGAATGTTGATGGGTTAACTTGGCTGCCAGTCCTTCACTTGGATAATAGTGAGGTGGAAAGGTTATATGACCTCTTAATGACCCCCAATGACTAGGAGGATGAGGTTGAGTTCTTTTAGATAATGTTAGTCCAGCATTCCCACAACACCAAAGTGGGAGTAAAAAATTGTACAAGCAGGTGGGGGCAAAGCGGCTACCTTACCTTCAGCCCTCAGAATGTGTACCTGCTAATCTGGAATCTCACTCCAACCTAGGTCATGGAGGAGCAAAGAAAACCTATGAATGGATTAAGGATCGATACTATTTGGAATGGATTATGGAAACTATTGTTGAAGTCTTGAATGCCTGCCTCACGTAGAAGAAGAAATCCAATTTCAAGGCTAGATGACAATATCAAACAACTACCCCTCAACAACTATTTGACACCATCAGCCTAGATATAGTAGGTCCCCTCCCGCAGACTACTGTTGGAAATAGATTTATTCTAGTAGGCATTGACCACTTTACTAAGTGGGTTGAAGCCATGGCTCTTCATGCCCAAATGGCTAAGGCCACCGCAATGTTTTATCAAAACATTCTCACTCATCATGGCTTTCCCCATGTACTACTCTGCAACAATGGTAAGAACCTCACCTCCAGAATAGTCAAAATCCTGGACGCTTCCATGGGACCCCAACAACTTTTCTCAGCTCCATATAATTGATCTACCAACGGGACAGTGGAGAGAGCAAATGGAACCTTGGTTTCCATTCTACAAAATATGGCCCCTTCTGATCCACTTCACTGGGATCAATTCCTACCCAGTGCTCTTATAGCTTACCAGATTAGTTATCACCGAATTTTGGAAATGTCCCAATTCTGTCTTGTATGGGCGTAAATCAGGAATACCTGACCTCTTAGCAAAAGATGTATTCTCCTCTAGAGCTGAGGAACCTAAGAAAGCCATGAGAAGGTTGGCTCAGCTATCATCCAACTCCAATATGAGGTTATGACCAATTTAGCTAAAACGGTGACAAAAGAAGGGCAGGCTGCCAATGAGCTCTGAACCCCCTACCTACATTCCAAGTGTCTGACCTGGTTCTGTATTACCATAACCGCATCACACCTAAAAGTGGTAAGCTTGGGACAATCTGGGAAGGCCCTTTTGTCATCACCCACAAGAGAGGTTCAGAGTACTCTATCAAATCCTTGGCTACAGGGATTATCACTAACAGGGTACATGGCCACTTACTACATCCCTATTCTCCCCCAACATTCTTAAGTGGGGTGATCTCAGACATTTGCCATCCTGAATTAAAGAAAAGAATGTTTTGGGTCAAAATTGGCCGAAAGGGGGAAATGTTGGTCATTTGCAAGCGTGTGTTAAAAATATGAAAAAATTTATGATACTAACAATAGTATTGGCCAAAAGACCTTGGTTGATTCACAGTGGAACCCTGTGATTTGGAGTAACACTTTTACAAATAATATATGGGCAAATATCATGAAGTTGGGAAGTCAAATTGTCCAACCACATGGGGGAACCTGGGGAGTCCATTGGAGACTTCTCCTCAGGTCACATATAGTTCAAAGGAAGCACCTAAGCGGGGACCACCCCCTTTTATAGGCTTGGCGGGGCCCCCAAGGTGCAATAGTTTTCTCTAATGAGGATTAGCTGAAATTTATTAAATCGTTACCCCAAGGGTATGTCTTTCCTAAAAATAACTCCCCATCCATTGTTTAGCCAAAGTGAAGCGAGTTTAACAAGCTTCGATAGGCCAAATTTACATATTTCCTAATCTGAACCAAACTAAGCTATTCTGAATTTACCATTAAATTCCCTTCAACTCTTGATACAATTTAAATACTGAATGGTAAGATATTGAGAGGGTTCATTTTTCTTACTCAGCGCTGACACTAATAAAACCATATAAACCCAGTTTTTCGTTTATGGCGTTTTTTACCTTTCTTATCAAACACTCCATTTGTGGAATCCAGCGGAGACCAGTACCAGCGAGCCAACAATAGCTGGATTCCCACACTCCATGCCTTAAAAATAAAGGGCAAGTGGTTTACAACCCCGTTGTCCTGACAGGTAGGTTGGTCTGGGATTCAAGCTAGAGCTTTTACTAAATTGTCTCAAGCTGCTTAAAGTTTCAGATTGAAGGGGTCTGCGGATTAGTCTTTGTGATAGCCCATTTTTCTGTAGGGCCAGACCTAGATCTGATGGCTAAGCTTATCCAATTTAAGATGGTTTTGGTAGAGGTGGCCAGATAATCTTATTATAAAACTCATAAGTAATAGATTTAATTTTAGGGCCTACAGTTTCCGCTTGAGCAGGCTCAACTCTCTGCATAAAACTTACATCTTACCCATATTACAGGAGAAAAAGTAAGCTGAAAGGTATGTTTTTCATGGAAGAACGCAGTGCCCAGCTTTTTACTAGCAGTTGAGCTAAGTTAACATGGGAGGCCAGGGATAGGTATTATTGTATGGACCCTTAGCTAGTCTTATTAGATACACAGAGAGCTAGTTGCTAGTGATGAGCTGAAGGTCCTACATATATTTATTGGCCTTTAGAATGTTAACTAAACTGAGTAATGTTCCTCAAGATACGCTGCTTCCAGATGGTTATTGAAACTAACTTGGATCGTTTTATCCAAAAAAGGCCTAAAAGATATCTATAATGTCATGGGTTTGATTTTTGGCCTACAGCTATAAAGACGTTTATGTGATAACTTGAAGATTTTGGTTTGATCATAACCCTCAATGTATATAAAAACAAGACTCCTCTAATTATGCTCATCTTTTTCTTGTTTAGCCTATCTCATATTGACTAATAAGAAATTGTAATTTACTTTTTTTAATAGTTGCTGGGAATAATTTGCTAATAAAGGCTATGGACTGAGATCCTAAACAGGATATAGCACCATACGTGAAATTTTGAATCTATTGGCTACATTAGTGTCTTAGAAGGAACAGCACTATCAAATTGAGTCCTAAACTGGATATGCACGGTTGAGGTTTGACCCTAAGGGGTAATAACATATAAACGATGGCTTTTTTAGCTCTGGGGGGTTCTTAATGGCCTATAGTTCCAGATTTGAGGATTTTAAAAAAAGATAATTAAACTTAAAATATTTTTGGAAATCGAGTTTTTTATTAAAAATATTGATTCTAGAAGAATTAAAAAAACTTTCATAGGGGGTGGAAGGTGAGTCAGTAGGGCATACAGCTACCAACCTGAAGGTTGCAGGTTTGATTCCTGCCCTTCACACATCAATTGGGGTTCTAGCTGAAGGAAACTATTGGCAGTTAGTAGGTATAATAACACGAAAACCTTACCCATGACGTAAGTAGAAAAATCTGAGTCCTGATCTGGAGGTGAAAAAACTTTCTATGACAGAGTTGACCCTGCTCAGGTTTTATGTCAATACTTTCTTTCTCTATTTTGGTAATGTCTGTCCCCTGGTCAGCTTGCCTCAAATAAATAAAAAAACTTTCATTGGGAATATATATAGAGGTGGCAGCTTGGTTGCCGCCATGAGCTTTATGGTGGTCTGGGGGCTGTACAACAAATTCTGAGGCTTCTGGAATTAATCCAGCCTCTTCTTTGTGAAAAATTTCTAAACGCCAAGTAAACTCTCAAGGTGTTGTACTGGTTATCTTGCATTCTAATTTACCAATTTTTCTCCAATTGTGACCTGGTTAATTTAGTGATAGTTTTATGATGTTAGGAGCTCTAGAATCTGTGAAAACCCCATTTAAATCCCTTAATATTCTGGCTTCAAATTTACTATACCATTAGGATCATAATTTTTGCCTTAATGTCCCTATAGGGGGATATTGAGGCAATGTGGAGTTTGAACCCTTGTTGTCACAGAAATAGGTGGATCCTGTAAGAAGCTCAGAATATCCAATCTAGTCACAAAACCTGCCCACTCAGCAGGCTGATGCCAGATATAACCTCTACATGTAAGTTCAAGGTCATATTTCTAATTAAGTATTATAAAGATAAACTTTCAAGCTGGTGAACCACATGTTTCTTCCCTAGGCAGTATCCCTTTTTAGAAGGTTGCAAGTGCCACCAGTTTAACATTCAAATTCAGATACTATAGACTTTATGTTTATCTGGACAACCCTAGGTAAGTTATCCTAGGTTAACATTTTGTTTAAAAGTCATTTTTATCAAGAGTCTATTAAGATCTAGAAAGTTTTGTGATGCAAAGTGTTAGGGAGCGCTAGGTTATCAACTAAGTGCTATTAATCTACTCTGATCTGTAATATGCTACTAAGAAGAGTGTATTTTAAATTTTGATCAGAGATTGACTAAATATTATTTTAAGATTATAAATGTTTTTTTTTCTTTTTCTGTAAACTCCATATATACTAGTAGCTTTTGTCCTACCGCTTTTAACATTATTTTTTCTGGAAAGCAGCTTTTTTACCATTACTCCCAGCATTTCCCAGTGAGACAACTACTAGATTTGGTTCACCGTTTTTCCTATTATGGTTGTTAAATTGCAATAAGTTAATAGTTATACAGTTTGCATAACAAACATAGCATGATTTAGATACCTTTAAAAATCCAAATCCAAGCTATTTAACCTATGGCGATCAGGTTGTAAGCCTTAAAGGCTTCTCAGCAACATGTTAGCTATCTGGATGTTCAGGATCACATGAAATCTCAACTTTCATGTTTGTGTATTACAAATGAGTTTACTAATGACAGCCAGATTATTTACCAAAATACAGAGAGAAACCAGATAAAAGTCTCTAAGTTTGTCCTTTCTGTCTGTAACTATAGTGGGCCTCTTTAGACCGTTGTCATGATTCTAGTACCTTATAAGCCATGAACCTCAAGTGAATGTAATGTGAGGCAATTGTCTGGTTGTTTACATCTTCATTGCTCATTTTAGGGTAAATTTAAAAAAAAACAGAAAAAATAAGAGATATAGTTTACCAAGGTTTATTAATAATATAATGACTTGAATCTATACTTTCTTATTGGCTTCCTTATTTATCAAATAAAATTTGGAATCTCTAAGCCCCATTTTTATATGCAGACTTATTAGTAATTTTAGCCCTTTATATTGCTGGAACACTCTTTTATCATTAAAAGGATAGAAATATAAGCTCTGGGATCATGAGCTCTTAAGAATTAGTTTAATATATTTATAATAGCATCTAAAAAATTATAAAAATTTGTTATATTTTGGAATAAATGCTCAAGAGTTATAAAATCACTTAATCCTTTATCATATAATTTGGCCAATACATTGTACAGGTATCTAAAATGCTTTCCAACTGACTTTTGACTCTAGTCACAGCACAATCTTCATTAACTGATATCAAAATGATAGCAAAGTGTCAGCTAAGCTATGTCAAAACCACTATATCACTTCCTGTTAGATAGTAAATTGTCGTACCTTATCAGCCCACATCATAATCTGCTTCCAATTGCCATGTGGCTATCTATTTTGAAGTTTTAACCTTTTTTACATGATATGCATATGTCTTCTGAACCAATAGGCCTTTGAAATCTCCTCTACTACTATTAAAGGTTTCTGTATCCCTGAGGATGAGAGCGCATGTTTACCCAGATCACAACCCTTAAACCTTTGTTATTAGATATATAAACTACCAGGTGAGTTTAAAGAATTTTAAAGGGTTTTTGAGCAAAGTTTTATTCACAGGTACTATTTGAGCCTAATGCTAAAAGCACTAACTTTTGACTTTTTATCAGTGTTAGAGATGTGGCTGAGACTTGTTCAGAAGATCATTACTGACCAGCATAATGGCTGTAATTAAACCTCAAGCTGGTGGAGATACAGGCGACCAACCCACCACAGATGGGGGTAATTTCGGCCCTTTTATAGGTTTGGGTGATCAATAAAATTTTAATAATATCATGATGATGTCATGAAAAATGATTTTCGCCCTAATAAGTCAGAAGGTTTATTAAATGAAACAACAATATCACAATATTCTTTATGAAAACTGACCCCCTTTTATGATTTCAGAGGGGTCAAATTACTTTGCATTCCACCAACGAGGATATGATGAGATACTAAATCACGCCAATGAGAGCTTTTGAGGATTGAAAATGATATTACCAAAATGGGCAACCATTTAATTTTGAGAGTTGCTTGGAACCATAATGCGAGGCACATCATAGGATCACCATTGCTTTACCTTGATGTCAACCAGAGTATTAATGAATCTGGTAATCAACAGTTATTACAAGAAAAGACAGTGGCACAACATCCAGAAGCGGGGACTAGTGTTAGGGCCCCTGAACATCTGAGTTTTGGGATAACCATGGAGAGAAGGAGCTTGCAGCTACAGGAATTTTCCCAAATGGATGAGGCTACTGAAGCAGCAGTTAGAAGGCATTTAACTAGGGGATCTTGAAACTCCCCCAAATCAAAATTTATATTCTCAATTATTTCTCAATAATGCATTCATTACATATATTGATATTCCCTTGAGGTATAAGTTACTTCGCTTTTTACCTCATCACTAAACCTTTCAAAAGAATCTCAAGTTTTTTATTTTACTCTCACTTATAGTTGTTTAAGTTACCTAATTGCCATTAACCAGTCTGAATTTACTAATATAGAGAATACAGTAAACAGTCTGAGATCTGTTCTTTTTGGAAGAAGAAAAACTCTCTTTTGTGGGTACCTTAAGCTGAGCTGCAAAGGGAGAGGTCAGATTGTTTTTTATTGAGTCCTAAATACCAACGTACAATGAATATGTCTAAGAGTGCCAACAAGAGATTCTCTATGGGCGCAAACAGTTTATTATAGCAATTGATGCTACAAGGGGTAGCATCAGGGGAAAATTGCTCTACATGATGATTGTAATCTTAGAAAAGGTTGTCTGGTGCCTAATCTGCGAGGAGTATCACCCTGAGCAGTTAGTCAGACTCACATGTTAAGTAAGCTGGAGTTGGCGTGCTGACTGTGGTGCTCACTACAGGGGTGGCATTATCAGGCCCTAGTGACGATCATGAGAGTATTCATGAGCAGTTTCACAATGAAATAAATTTGAAGGTTCAATATGGAGAGGATTCCTCTGAGATCCTGGTGAGGGAAGAGGATATAATCCATTCAAGACTTCATACCCTGAAATTAGAAGTGTTTGATCTACAAAACAACCTTGATAGTGTTAAGGAGACTACCAGAAGAGCACGAATTTCCTCACTAGTTTTGTGAGAAGACCATCTCCTATTATCAAATTGGAAGCAACGATTAAGAATTTTGAGGAGAGAAGTGTATCCTCGAGAAAGAGAATGGTGAGACCAAACCACTTTGAATGAATATGGAGAGCACTTGGAACATCATGAAAATACGCTGTTTTTCATGGATAAAAGTATATCAGAATTGAAGACATCAATTCATACTATACCAGAGCTACATCTACTCGACCTTTAATTTGTTTGACAGCATCTACATGGGCTGCTCAAGGGAATGTACCACAACTAGTCAGAACTGCTACACAACTGACCATGATGCACGCTGACCCTGTTGAAGATGATCCCAATTTTAAACCATACTTTAACCATGTATACGTCTGGAGAAGGAACGATTGCAGGTTTCCTTTAGACTTATAAGAACAGCATGGATGGCGCTAATGATCACTAGAAGGCTTGCACGTGAAAGTGTGTATGAGCTGTGAGGCTCAGGAAATCCTTAGCGCGAACCTATGACCTGGATTACCTTAGACCAAAGTAAATATTCTCCTTTCAAAGTTTGGTAGTGAACAATGTGTCCAGAATATAATACTAGAGTTCCTCTTAATGAAAATGGGCAATAATGAGTCATTTATAAATTATGAATCTCACTATGACATTAAGGCTAAACAATTATTAACCAAATTAACTATGAATTTACCAACCACAAAAACTGTTTTATTGAGTTCATTGGACATGAATGCTAACCTAAAGATGTATATGACTATTGCGGTTAAAAGTGCAACGTCATATAAGACGCTTTATGAAGCATTACTCAATGTACAAGGGACATAAAAAGCTGAATATAAGGCAATGGGACCTACTTTTCCCCCAACGAGTTAATAAGGCCGTTTATGTTTCCAATGATAAAGGTGATAAAAAAGGATAAGAATACCAACCCACCTGAATGCTTGCCTCTTCAAGAGTTACCTGAAATTTTTGTCAATAACCTAAGTAAATCTATTAATCTTGTCCATTAATTGCTGCTGAAAAGAAGGACACACCCTGTTGAATTGTTGACTGAATCTAAAACGTCAGTGATTATAAACCAAAAATATCCTAATTATATCTGAGCTCAGGATTTGTGGCCTTGTGATTCCACTCAATAATATTCAATTATGATGACATGGGCTTCAGGGCTTTGTTGGTTAGGTCGGACTTAATAATAATAGTTGGCTTAATAACTTGTACATGCGGGATTTTTTGTTCTAAGTCAAAATTAGTTTTTAATGTCAATCGAGTTTTTGATCAAATTAATTACTAATTAGTGGTATGAATCGCCTTGGTATGTGCTGCCAATTTCTTGAGAAAGAGAATCAGTTTAGCTATTTGCAGATGCGTCTGAAACTCTGGCTTGAGAATATTGATGAAATTTACACCAACCCTGGAGCCATGTGAGATTCCCTGAGTTGAAGAGTTGTAGACCCTCAAACAAACATTTTACGTTTTCCTCTGGCCAAGTGCCATTAAAATGAGACGTTATAAAGTAAGATGCGGTGAACATTGAACCCTATAAAGTATCTCCAAGTTGATACTAATACAACACAATCAACTATTACCACTAGTTCATAGTTTAATCTATAAGCTTTTTGTGTTTAATACTTTACGTTGTATTAAGTTGAGAATTTACTTGGGATCAGTAAGATCAGGGCAGCATGCCATTGTCCAAGTAGTGACAGAAAAATATGACTTTAAAATGCTATCACCAAGAAGCTATATCTTGAACTATAGTCACCGTCTAGTCTATTGTTACAATACAATAGATGTTCAAAACTCCACCATACCTCAGAAGAAGAATCAGCCATTTGAAGTAGACCAAAAATTTAACAAGTGGTGCTCATGGCTGGGAATGCAGATGGTGACCACGCTGAGCAGGAGAGCAACCCCTGGTTATATCAATTTTTCAAGGATAAATTTACAAAATTTTAAGACTCAGTGAACATAATGAGTCATCAAATTGATAATCTCACTGAAGACGTTACTTTTATTAATGAGGCAAATGATGCTATAAATAAAGAAGTGACTGGTTTAAAAAAAAATCATAGAAAAAGATCAAGTGATTTCTGCTTTTAAATTACAAATGACCAATATGAATGAGAAAATTGCAATAATGAAGGATAGTCAAAGCCAGCACACCCAAAGCAATTTTACTGACAGTGATGCCTCTGAACATTATAAGATTAATTATGGGCCATGTCGGCAATTGCCACATAGAACGGCTGCTTTAGCCAACGCAAGTTCCTCTAACTGTGGCACAACGCCTCTGCGCTTGGATATGACTAGTTAAAGCCAGCAGAGAAGTAATCGCAGTACTCATGAGCTAGAGAATGATAATTATAAACCATCAAATCTGCCTGCCTTCAATAAGAATGGAAATATAGCCACTTTTATCATACGCTTTGAAATGGCCATGTATGGGGCCAGTGACCATAACAAAGCGGCCACTATGATCAACTTCTTAGATGAATGAAGTATTGAGAAAAGTATGCCTCATTTGGATGAAAACCCAACCTATGCCGAAGTCAAAGGGGCCATGCTTCATGAATTTGGAGGACCAGAACGAATGTCAACTAGAAAATCAAAATTCATGAATATCAGCTTTAAGAAAGATGAAACAATTGATGAATTTGCAGACTAATTTTATCGTGAAGCTCAAATTCTCCTAGGCACAAAGGCTATGATTTATTTTGATGCTAAGATTGCATTACAACATGCAGTACAACCTTTTCAAAATATGTCAAATACCTTATTGCCTGCTTTTGTGCAAAACCTTACAACATCTGAATTGTTTGATTATCTGTGTGGATGCTCACAAATTATGGTCCTCCCAATGCTGGATACAGATCAGGAGCTGCTGTATCTGTTGGAAAACCCTACAATACCAATAATACTGACTGTTATCCACCTGTAAAAACTGAGCAACCCTCAAATACAAGGGCCTCACGCCCATTAAATGAGATTACTTGCTATAACTGCAATTTTAAAGACACTATGCTTCCCAATGCCGTCAGTGTGGTGTTAGTGTAGTCCTTACAGATAACGCACAGGTGGAGGTAAAAGAACAAGCACAATAGATGTGGGACAAACTATTGCGCCAAAAACACCAGTTCCACCTGAGTGACATGAAAACATGGGCCATAAGGCCTCGATTATTAGCAATATAAATTCCATTTTAGCACTTTTGGAGAATTCATGAACGTACATGTGGTAACTCGCTCTCAGAGTAAGGGTGTCATAGCTGAAGCCTCTGAAGTAGTTGCTAAACCATATGTGCAAAAGATATTTGAGAATACTCCAGCTGAGGGGCTGAGCAATGCAGCAGATACCTCAAGCTTGAAGGGGGTGAATATAGCTATGCCAATTGACACTTTCATCAATGAATGTCCTAGCATTGAAAATACCCTGAAGCATACTCTTAACTCAAAGGATTCTTCCCATATACACTTAGTAGCGCTATTGTTTCTTATTAAAAAAATATAAAAATATAAAATAAAAAAACATAAAACAAAAAATTGATATAAATAAAACTTATAAAAATGAAAAAAAACAATTAAGAAAAAATAGCTTTAATTAATGAATTTTAAAGCCTTATTGCCACTAAGGCTAATATCCCTTTTTTGGGTGGGGGGAGGAGAGTATAATTGAAGCCAAGAACCCAGTTCAAGTTCGTTAAGAATTTCTGGAGCTGCAGCAGGCATAGAAGTAGAACTTTTTGGAAAACTTTAAAAGTATAGCTGGTTGAACCAGCCTAGGAAACGAAGGCAAAACGCCTGAACTAACTGTAGCATGAAGCATGGAATTATGGAGTTTAAAAAAAGGTTTATCCAGGGCCAAAAGGCTACTAACATAGCATCCTATTCTGAAGGTCAAGGAAAATTGGATGTTGTGGCCAAGAGAAAAAGAATACCCTCCGCTTATATCCAGTCAAGGAGGGGGAAGTGTTGAATGGTTGACTGGATCTAAATAATTGGGGATTATAAGCCAAAAAATCCTAATTATATCTGAGCTCAGAATTTGTGGCCATGTGATTCCACTTAATAATATTCAACTATAATGACATGGGTTACAGGGCTTTGTTGGTTAGGTCGGACTTAATAATAATAGTTGACTTAATAACTTGTGCATGCGGGATTTTTTGTTCTAAGTCAAAATTAGTTTTTAATGTCAATCAAGTTTTTGATCAAATTAATTACTAATTAGTGGTATGAATCGCCTTGGTATGTGCTGCCAATTGCTTGAGAAAGAGAATCAGTTTAGCTATTTGCAGATGCATCTGAAACTCTGGCTTGAGAATATTAATGAAATTTACACCAACCCTGGAGCCATGTGAGATTCCCTGAGTTGAAGAGTTGTAGACCCTCAAACAAACATTTTACGTTTTCCTCTGGCCAAGTGTCATTAAAATGAGACGTCATGAGTAAGATGCGGTGAACATTGAACCCTATAAAGTATCTCCAAGTTGATACTAATACAACACAATCAACTATTACCACTAGTTCATAGTTTAATCTATAAGCTTTTTGTGTTTAATACTTTACGTTGTATTAAGTTGAGAATTTACTTGGGATCAGTAAGATCAGGGCAGCATGCCATTGTCCAAGTAATGACAGAAGAATATGACTTTAAAGTGCTATCACCAAGAAGCTATATCTTGAACTATAGTCACCGTCTAGTCTATTGTTACAATACAATAGATGTTCAAAACTCCACCATACCTCAGAAGAAGAATCAGCCATTTGAAGTAGACCAAAAATTCAACACCCCCCCAAAGGATACCCCCAACACCATGAACTGGGTGGATCTCCACACTGAGGGTGAATACAGACATGTAGATGACTTTTTGCTAGAGCAGGAAACCATGTGTTAGGGCACTTAAAGTGGTCTCTGTGCCTGCTATATTGAGAGTTTATGGCCCTAATGTATCCACATAGAACAATACCAATTGTTGGGAAGTTGATATGGCTGGATGATATGATACCAATACTGGCAGATCAGAGTGGGAATTGAGATGAGTCTCAAAATTGATGAAAAAGCTATATGGATAATAATCAATTGAAATGTTGATCATTTGGCAAATAAAGGGAAATTACACAGAGATTTAGATATAAATGAGAACTTCTAGAAAAGGTTAAAACGGATAGAAGACTACCAAGCTGAAAATGCATCTGGCTTGGGGAACTGAGATTTAAAGAGTCATATGGAGGATTGAAAAAAGGTCTTTTCCCGTGATTAGGTTGTAGCAGATAAGTCTGCAATTAGTATAAATTAATAAAGGTCAAATAAAGGGGCGATTGCTCCATATATATTTTATCGAGTTTTATTAAAGTTGGTGATCTTCATATATCCTATTTAGTTGCTCAGTGGCTAATACCCTGTGCAAATCAACTCGGTGGAATCAAGCCTCTACGCTGAGAATCAACAGTGATGCTCACTACAGGGGGCCACTGGTCAACTGTAGTTCTTTGACGCTAGGATATAATGATGAGCCCTCATTTGTTATGACAAAATTTGATTGGATTCTGCGCGCGTTATGCTGAAGAAGCATGGAGGCACCTAACAATAAACCAGCATTATTTACTGTAATCAAACCAGGTGATGATGAAGTTATGATCAATCTGCAATTAGAAAACTTCTCTGAGCTGATGGCTGACCAACAAGGACGCTCCACAACCGTGACCCCTCAGCAGCTGCAGGATATTATGGAGTGGCTGTTGCGCGGGTATCAACTATATGAAGATGAGGTGGGGAGTATGCCTTGAGTTTATTTTATAACCAACGAGACCAAGAAAATTGCTACACCCTGTACATGTCCTATATCGACATGACTACAATGGGGTTAGCTTGCCGCCTTGGTACCCATGGAATTGAGGAGTATCTAGTCACTTTTGTGCAACCATCTATTTGCCAACTACTGCATGTGCTGGCTCGCCACAATATAGAGATTGGAGATATAATGTGGTTTGCTTGAGCACAACAAAACAATACTTGCCTCCTGCTTGACCTCATTCGCTCTTTTTCAGAGATGCAGGGGGTTCTGGTACAGATGGACCATTGTGTTGGGGACATCCGCCGTCAATTGGACATTTTGGTACCACAGTTAAATCTAGAGTTACCCAAGGTAATAGGAGAACTGTTGGATCAGCATGGCCTATTGGCAGAATGGATTTAGGATGTAACAACATTGGGAAGCAATACCAAGTGCTTTATGACAGATCCATCAGAATGGGAGGAAGCACTTGAAGCCGTGATTGATCAGCTTAGGGAAAATATAACACTTATGGAACGGCAAATGTCAGATCAAGTCAGTTCCATATCAGCCGAATTAACCCAACTTTTCATTGAATGGAGTAGTCAGCGAATGACAAATAACGCGCTTATCCTTTGGACAACGTCCCCCAAATATCTTCAGCTAATCTGTCGTGTTACACAATTGGAGGTTGTTAGCCAGGCTGAGTGCAGTAGAGCTTTTCCTCTTCTGATTGGTGAGACAAGAGAGTATGCGGACATGCAAGTACAGCTTGATACCCCTTGATGGGCCAACGGGATTTGGTACAGGAACAAGCCTCCCTCCTTAAATAAATAAACAATGCTAATCAACAATAGGGTAAAGCAAGTTGGCAGCATGCATAAATGAAGAACATTATTTAAGGATGTCCTCTCATGACTACAAGAAGTGGGGCAGAAACTGAACGTTGAGTGGGAATTCCATTGGGAGTTGCAACATCAGTATGAGATACTGCAACTAGAATTCCAGGATGAATGGTGTAGATGCTATTTGATTAAAATGGAGCAGATAGTCAATGAACATTTTGTGGAGCACGCCGGAGCTGGGGGAGTGGTGCAGTTTGTGGTGATTTGTGGGAAGAATGCTATGGATCAGCTAACAAATATCCCTTAGGCGTTGCAATGGACCACCCATGCAATACTACTTTTTCTGAGTCCATTTTGATGTATTTGAGTTCATCATGGTGGCTGTATGATAGTTCTCAAGGGGGTGGTTCCCTTAGTCACGCCATAACCAATTCGCCTGCTCCTTGCAGCAGGAGCCTAGAGCAAGACGAAGCTGTTTGAATCAAAAATTAACTTTTTTCGGTCATGATGGGAATCTACATGATTACTTTAAAAAATTAAAAGTTGCCATGGAAGGGGCTTCTGATCAGTAGAAAGCTAAACTGTTGCTGTCGCTCTAGATGTGGAAAGCGCTGATCAAGTTACCTGATACCTTCCAAATAGCTCAGTATCCTATGAAGAAGTTAAAGCGATTGTTCTCCAGCTGTTTCAAGGCGCGACCAAGATGGCCCAATGGAAGGCTGACTTCAAGACTATACAGTTTCACCAAAACGAGACCCTATTAGAATTTGCTGAACACTTCTTGGTGGAAGCACATGTACTACTAAGAGCTGATATTTTATCCACCGAGGATGTTGGTAAGCAATGATGGCGGCCATCAAACCATATCAGGAACTACATAATGCTATGCCTCACATTTTGGATGGAGATGCAGGACTTATATAAATCATGAACACCTTACAATGACTCTCTACCACGATCAGCGCCCCTAATGTAGCCCAAAAAGCCTCTGCTGTCTCCGCACCAAACTCTTCAGGATATGGGCTTCAGCAACCAAGATATCAACTGCTGGAATGTATTCATCCATCATACAAATCAGCAGACCCTTTTCGGCCTATGTATGCTCCGCCAGTTCGTCCATGACCCTGGAACCATACCATCAATTTTTTAACTGGTCCTTCCGCCGCAAGCTATATATGTGAACCTTTTATGAATACTTGCTTCCAGTGTGGACGAAGAGGGCATTATGCGGGCAATTGCCTAGCAAACCACAAGTGTATGCGATGCCAACTGAGAAAATCAAGCAGGGAAAGCTCGATCAGAGTATAGATGGGACGCTCTATCTCTACTAAGTCCAATTCACTTGTCCCTAACGATTCTCAAGCATCTCTTCGGGTAGGATTTGGAACTCAATCAGATGATTTGTTATACCAACAGCTTCTGTTGGATACCCCTACTTCCAATTTCAGAAAGTAAAAATTCTCCCCCAAAACCTGAGTTCTGCCAGGACGTGCAGAAGCCATATGCATGGCAGATCCTTGAACAGACTGGCACAAGCAACGCGGATCCCTTGATGGACATTGCCTCTTTAGTAGGGGTTAATATAGCCATTCTGGTGGAGAAAATTGCTAGTGAGTATCCTCAGGTCGTCAAAGGAATTTCCTCCTTTTTGAGTAATAAAAAGCCCTTGGACATACATGTAATAAACACTGATGGTTCTTCTTACTTGGAATGCACTTACTGCGACATTTTTTTTCAAAACACAAAAATCCGCACTATCATAGACACAAGAGCCCCTGAGAACATAGTCTCTACCAGGTTGGTGGCTAAGCTTCTGTTGAAACCAGATGTGGACTATAGAGTAGTATACAGGACCATAGGGACGCATAGCACTGTGTCTGAAGGAGCATATAGCATGTTGCCTTTAAAATTTGGGTCAGTCTGGGCTTCCGCTCCTGCAGTGGTTCTGCAAAATAACAACTATGACATGTTAATCGGCGTGGCATTTATGAGGAAATTTGGTGTTGTGATAAATATGGCGGAGGAAACTCTTAATTTAGGACAACAGATCCCCGTTTATTTTACCTCTTGTAGAATCCCAATGGATCTGTTCCACTCTAGTCAAATCAATATAATGTACAGCAATAGAGTGATTCCTGTTCATTATCAACAACTGAGGTGGCAGACCAGGACCCTCCTCAACCAGATATATGAGTACAAAGGGATCTCGCTTTGGGCAACAAGCGCTTTGAGCCTGCCGTCTGGATACCAGTGCATAGTAAGGACTGAGCTCAAAATCGATGTCCCTAAAGGGCTTTATGGGGAAATTATGGCGCCTCACCAGCACTCACAGCTTGAACCACATGTGGCTCCAGGGCTACTGCTCCCTGGGAATGGGGAGGTGAAGGTGCTGCTAGCGAATTTACAGAAGGAGACAACGATGATCCAGCGGCATCAAGTGGTGGCTTACCTACACTTAGTTCCTATAGAGGAAGTTCGCTGTATTCATGATTTTGGCTCATGGGAGGATCTTAGACTACCAGCAAGCTCATTGTTCGGCGTACTGAAAGTGGTTCCGCGGGAAGCACTCATGTGATTATCAGTGGAACAGAAAGATAAGGCTATAGCATTATTTGAAAAATATCAAGATATTTTTGCACATGATTATTATGATTTGGGGTGCGCTCAAGGGGTGGTACATTGGATAGATACATGGGATCACCCTCCCATTTGATCGTGACCTATTAGATGATCAAAAGTGGTGGAAGAGGTTGTCTCCGATGAGGTGGATAAACTTATTGTGCAAGGGATGCTGAGCCATCAAACAGTCCGTGGGCATCACCTGTGCTCATTGTAAAGAAAAAAGATGGCACAAATTGAGTGGTTATCGACTATTGCAAACTCAATAACATAACAAAAAAGGATTTCTACCCTCTTTTATGGATTGATGACGCGTTGGACCAATTGGTTGGGGCAAATTATTTTACACCATGGATCTGATCTTGGGGTACTGGAAGATCGATTTGCCATCAGCGGAATGGGAGAAATGCGCTATCATCACTTTGAGAGGGTTATTCCAGCTGACTCTCATGCCATAAGGGTTGTGTAATGCCCTGGCTACATTCCAGCATGCCATGGATATGATTTTAGGTAATTTGAAGCTGTCCTGCGTCTTAGTTTACCCCAATGATATCAATGTGTTCTCACGGACGTTTACAGAGCGCATTTCCCACTTGGAACTTGTGTTCTGTCGCCTCACTACCACTAAAATCAAAATTAAGCCTCAGAAGTGCCATTTCTTTAAAGAACAATTAGAATACCTTGTGTTCGTTATGGATTTTAATGGGCTTAAACTGTAGCCGGCTAAGGTGGAAGCAATAAGCAAGATGACTCGCTTGGGTAATAAGCGGGATATTCAAGTGTTTCTGGGGATGGTTGGGTACTTTTGTTGGTTCATTCCCAATTTCAGTTGCATTGAGGCCCGGCTTTTTGAGTAGTTAAAGAAAAATGGTTTTTGATTGGATGGAGCAATGCTGGATCATTTTCAATGTGTTGCGCACCGCGTTAGCAAGCGCACCCATTTTGCAATATCCCAACTCTTGACAAACAGTTTATAGTACAAACAGATGCATCCCTCTATGGTATAGGGGCAGTATTATCCCAGAATGATGATGACGGCGTGGAGCATCCTGTCACGTTTTGTAGTTGAAGCTTGAACTGCCACAAACAAAACTACACCATGACTGAGTGGGGTTGTTTAGTGGTGATCTACACTTGCAAACAGTTTTAGGTATATTTGCATGGGGTAAAATTCCAGGTATTGACGGATCACGCTTCCTTGTGCTGGCTGCAGAATCTATGTGAAACGGAAGGACAGCTCGCATGTTAGGCACTAAAACTCCAGGTGTACAATTTTGAGATTATACACCATCTGGGAGCAAAACATCAAAATGCAGATTGGCTTTCTCAGCTGCCAACAGTTGCTATCACGGCGGATTTAGCCAACATAATGTATGAGAAGATGGTGGCAAACAAATATCAGGATGACTGCTGCAGGTGATCAAGGTATTAGATGGGCTCAGGGAGGATACTTTTCTATGTGAGGGGAAACTATATAAGCAGATCGAAGACTTGACGCTGAGTTTCCTTAAACCTTTGGCTAGAC
The DNA here is from genome assembly GCA_022478985.1 of Massospora cicadina. NCBI lineage: Eukaryota > Fungi > Entomophthoromycota > Entomophthoromycetes > Entomophthorales > Entomophthoraceae > Massospora > Massospora cicadina. The sequence goes on from JAKSZP010009256.1 coordinate 172,495, forward strand.
CTTCATTTATTATGGATGCTCATCAGGCTGTAGGACATGGAGGATTGTGGAAAACGCTGGAGTTTTTATGACCCTGTTACTACTGGGAGAGCATGCATTATGACATATTGGAAACAGTTGGTTGTTGCCATCAGTGTCAAGTGGAAAAGCCATTCCACAAGAAGACTACATACCAGATTGTTAAACCCCAGTTTGCCTGGCACACCGTTTCCATTGATGTAGTGGGACCTCTGCCAACTAGCGCCAATCAGTCCAAGTATATAATCGTCGCCATTGATCATTTGAATTGATGGGTGAAGGCCAGGGCCATTAACAACTTGGGCGCAGTAACCACTGCCAAGTTTATTATCGAGTGTTTTATACAGTGACACGGCTGCCCACAGTTCATTATATTGGACAATGGAATCAATTTCACTTTGCTCATCCTGCTGAAGTTGAATGAGTTGATGGTGATCCATGGGGGTTTGACCACCCCCTATCATCCAGAATCAAATAGGATGGTTGCGTGGGTCAACCGAACCATAGTGAACATAGTCCATAAATTGGTAAAGGATTAACCCTCAGAATGGAGTGCCCTTCTACCTACAGCTGTGTTTGCATATAATATCAGTTATCATTTGTACACTGGTAAGAGCCCTTTCCAACTGCTGTATGATCGGCATCTGGCTCTGCCCGCCTTGCTTTACTCATGTGTAGGACACTGTTGGTGTGGATCCTCAGCGATATTTGAAGACTCTTATGGATACATTAATCAAGCTGCAAACGGAAGCTTACTCTACCAGTTTGGCCAAGAAGATTAACATTCAGGCAGCTGATCAGAAGAGATGGAGCAGACTTCTGCTGTTTGCTGTAGGAGACCATGTTTTATTCCATGACCAGAACGGATTTGGTTGGAAAAACAAGCTCTCCAACATCTGGGCTGGGCCATTCAAGATAATTGAGAAGACTGGCATGGATGTCTACACTATTAAGGAAGCTGTTGGGATCAGATTATCAACCGAGTTCACGCGAAGTTCCTTTGAGCATATAAACAGTAAGAGCCTTTTGTCCAGTCAAAGGGGGGGGTAATGTCAGAAGATTGATATGACTGGATGATATGCTACCCATACCGGCAGATTAGAGTGGGAATTGCGACAAGTCTTGAGATTGATGGAAAAGGTATATGAATAATAATAAATTGAAATGTCAACCATTTGACAAATCAAGGGGAATAATGCAGAGATTTAGATATAAATTCGAGCTTCTAGAAAAGGTCAAAACGAATAGAAGACTATCAAGCTGAGGATGCATCCAGCTTGGGGAACCGAGATTTAAAGAGTCATATGGATGATTGAACAGGAGGTCTTTTTCTGTGATTAGGTTGTAGCAGATAAGTCTGTAATCAATATAAATTAATAAAGGTCGAATAAAGGGGCTATTACTCCATATATAGTTTATTGGGTTTTATTAAAGTCAACGATCTTCATATCATCTGATTTGGTTGCTCAGTGGCTAATACCCTGTGCAAACTGACTCGGTGGAATCAAGCCTCTACGCCGAGAATAAACACCAATTTAATGCAATCAAATAAGCCTACCTGGGCCACTAATTCTGGCGGAGAAGCTAAACAGTCAGTTATAACTGGCTTCAAGAATTTGGCATCTTATATCCTAAGATACTGTCAAAGCAACCATGAGGGCTGCTGCTCTTAGAAAGTTTGAGTAATCTGCTACTAACATGTTGACCACTGGAAACCCTTTTGGCAAGATTGTAATGAAAGTGGAAGTGATAAGCCAGAAGGTGCGTTTAATGGAAGTACTGGACACTGGGGCTCCAGTTAACATCATGTTGAAACTGGCACTAGAGCATAATATTGCAAATGCACAAGTAACTATACTGAAATTCAAAGTACTGTTTGAGGGCACTAACTTAGACCAAAACTCTATCAAAGACACAGTAATTTCAGCAATAGAATTTTTATCTAAGAAAACTAGAGAGCGCCCTGTAGTATCAAATACTGCCAGAGGCTCACAGGTATGCTCAAGTATTCTATAAATAGGCTGATACAAATTTTCCAGTAAAAATCCCTTTTCAATTGGCGATTTACCCAAATATCCTATATTTACCTGAGTTTTCATTGGTTCATTATGGTTACTAAGAATCACCTTTAAATGTTAGACTAAAACCGTAAAATCAAGTTGGGTTGGACAGAAAATAGTTAAGGTCAAAACAAATCCATAAAAAGATGTGATACGCCAGATCCAGTTGAGTTACAAGATATACGTTATATTAGATATAGGATCCTATTTCTGATAGTTTTACACTGACATGGGGGCAACGTGGAATAGTATGCTAAAATGAAATAGGAGGGATATAACAATTTAGGCCACAGCATCGGAAGCCAATGAGTTTTAAGGAAACAGGAGATGAGCTAGAAGGGTTTTAGGGATTTAATTAATACTAGATTAATACTTTAGGCCACTAAATGTAAATGCTGAGGCTGCTGGAAAAGTAACTGCTTTACCAATTGAATCCACTGTCCAAGCATAAGTTAAAGTGAAGCATTAAATATATTTATATATTGTAACCAGATGGTTGGTAAAAACAATTACAACACTTCATCTCATCTAAACTTATGATGAAACTCAATTTTATGCCCAATATCAACTACCCTGTAAAGTACCACACTGAAGGATCTGACGTTACCCATGCTCTAAGAGCTTATTCCGCGTTACCTTTACACTTTAGCGCATGGTTCTGATGGCACTGGAAGTGGATTTAGACAATGACCATAAAGACTTCTTAATTAGGACACTGTTTCTCTTGGAATTTGGCGCGAAGATTGATTTTGATACCAGCATGGTGAGAATCTTAAGCTATCAATCTCCGCTGGTATTTAATGACAAGAATGTCAAACTTTGGAAACAATGTACATGCTTGGTTATAATGGATAAATCTATCTACCCCATACACCACACCCAGAAGAAAGGTGTAAAGCATCTACCGCCTACAATTAGCACAGAGGAATGAATCCCGCTGAGCGCTAGTAAAACAATAAAAATATGAATAGGAGATCAACGAAGGATGACCCTGTTGATTAATGTGAAGATTCCGCTTGATACCATATTGGAAGTATACATATGCGATGAAATCTGCAATCAAAACCCAGAGTACAATCAGGATTCTATGACACCAACTATTCTGGAGAATTAAACATAGTTTTAGGAAACATCACTACTAAACTGATCAGAGTTTAAAAAGGACAAGTTGTTGCACTGGCCCAACTTATCAGTTAACAGTTTTATTCTGTCCATGTAGTAGAAGATTTTGACAAGCTCAGGTTTTGGGTTGTGTCTCTTAAGCAGCAGAAGGGGCTCAATAAACTCTTAGATGAGTTTATTGACATCTTCAGTACCAGCCCAAATGATTATGGCCTATGCAAGGGAGAGGTCCACAAAATGGTTACTGGTTCTACTATACCCTTTAAGTCCAAACCCTACTGCCGCTCAAAAGCAGATAACGCAGTTGTTGCATAAGTGCTCAACCAACTGGATGAATAAGGCTGATTAGACTTCAAATGGCCCGTGGGCAACTCCTTTGTTTGATGCGCAAGAAGGATGGAACCCATAGATTAGTCATGGACTACCGCTGTCTGAACAAGATAACTAAGAGAGACTCATACCCGCTAATTCACATTAATGATGATTTGAGACGTCAGCAGCTCAGAATCTTTTTGTAATGGATCTCGCCAGTTGCTATTGGCAGATGGAGATCTATACAGAGGATCAGTAGAAATGCTCCCTAATCATTAGCCAGGGGTCGTTTTAGCCCATTAGGATTCCAGAGGGGCTCTTCAACGCTTCTTCTATCTTCCATCGTGTGATGAATCACATTTTTGAAATTCTCAAGTTATTGAGTGTACTGATATAAATCAACAACATTAAAGTATTTATTCAGACATTTTAAGAGCATCTGCAGCACCTACAAGAGGTCTTTACATGGCTACGCATGTCTAACTTGAAGTTAAAATGAAGCAAGTGTACTTTCCTCAAAAGACAGCTATAGTTCCTGAGGCATGAGATTAGCCCAAGCGGGATTAATCCTCAAGATGCTAAGGTGAACTTTATTGTGGCAATGGAGCCACCAAGGAGCATGAGGGATATCAAAGTGTTCCTCAGAATGATGGGTAATAAGAACGGTTCATCCTTCATTTTGAAAATTTGGCGGCGCCTCTCACATACCTTCTTGATAAGGAGACGAAATTTGAGTGACCCTGGAGCAAGAGCAGGCCTTTTCGGTGTTAAAAGAAAAATTGGTAGAGGAGCCAATCTTAGCCTATTCAGACTTCAACATGACATTTTACATATATAACAATGCCAGTGACGTTGGACTTGGAGCGATCTTGGCACAACTGGATGAAGACGGGGTGGATCACATAAATTGAAGACTACTCAAAAGTGTTTAACAAAGCAGAGAAGAACTATACTGTTACCAAGTATGAGTGCCTGGTGGTGATCAACGTAGTCAAACTCTTTAGACCCTATTTGTATGAGGTACTTTTCAAGGTAGTCACTTCTCATACATCACACTGATGGTTAATAAATATGAAGAATCCTGATGAACGCCTTGCCCATTGGGCTGTACTCCTCCAAGGATATAATTTCTAAATCACAAATTAAGCAGGAGATAAACACATCAACGCAGATGGCTTGTCGAAATTACTAGTGTTCCACTTTCAATCACCAGAGAGCGATTGAATTTGTGACATAATTGGGCTACCAGAAGAGGCCTGGCAGGAAGAGGCAAAGGAAGCTAATAGCGTCTTTTAGGAGATGGTCCAAAGACATCCAGAATTTAGATGGAAATCTACAAAACAAGATACAAAATAAGCTGTAACCCTATATCTGGCCTAGCAACCGCATATAGTTTGTAATGGAGACTCACAAGCACGGGGGTCCATGGAATATTACAAAAAACACTGGAATACCTGAAAGTGATGTTCTGGGAATGCATGTCAGAAGAAGTGCACCAAGCCTCGGCGTTATGCATACCTTTTATAAGTTTTCACCTGCTGGAAAAGCAATTCGATTTATGCAAATTCCCCCACCACACCTTTTAGTAAGTTCTTAGTTGACGTGGTGGAACCTTTTCCAACTACCTCCAGCAAATCCAAGTTTATCTTAGTCATGATTGACCACTATACCAAGTAGGTAGAGGCTTCAGCGGTCATGATATACACTGCAAACTACTCTTCTCACTTCCTGTAGAATCAAATTATCATGGGGCACGTTTGCCCTCAAGTTTTACTGTCTGACAATGGGAAGAACTATATCTTAGACTTGGTGAGAAAGCTGATGGACCTATTGAGAGTGTAGCAGCAGTTAATTACTCCCTACACTCAATCATCAAATGGAAGCGTCAATCAAGTGTTTGAAATATAGGAGAAATTTTGAAGTTAATGGCCTTCAATTACAAGTTGTAATGGGATCAGTTGCTGCCCTCAGCGTTGTTGACTTACCAGTTGAGCCACCACCAAGTGATTGGGATGTCCTCTTTCAAAGCCCAGTATCGGCGAGAGGCAGCTCTGCTGACCCTCCTGGAACTGATCATCTCAGTGGATCAGAAGAACCTACCGCCTGGAAGCTACCAGCAGGAGTTAGCTGACGATTTATAAGAACTCAACTTGAGGCTTTAAAAACATTGAATAAACTATCCCTCAGAGCCAACGGGTAAGTCAGAGTTTTACTAGGCTAATGGAGTTCAGCCCAGGAGACAAGGTTTTTTTACCACATGAAGGGAATCCAAAATAGAGAAATTGCAGGCCATTTAGACTGGGCCTGTTACTGTATTAATAAAGAGAGGAGCATAATATCTCATCCAGGACCATGATAATAACGTTGTGTTTAATAGAGTACATGTCTAGAATCTCAGTTCATTCCCCTGGTCTTGTCTTTTGAGGTGAAGTGACACAGATGACGCCATAACTGGTTCAGAAGATCATTTCTCACTAGTGGAACAACTGGAACTAAACTCCAAGATGGTGGAAGTACACACAACCAACCCATTGCAGATGGGGGTGAAAAAGGCCATTTTATAGTTTGGGCAAGCAATTAAATCTTAACTAACATCAGGATGACGTCATGAAAAATAATTTTTGCCCTAACAAGTAAGAAGGTTTATTAAATGTAGATAATGATGTCAATAAAATTTAGTATGTAAACTATTGGAATTTTGTGAGAAATTCTATAAGCAGGTGCGATGAAGGCTACAAAATTATTAGTTCCATGGCTCTAACGAAGATCAACACAATTACAATGAAGTTATTAGTTCCATTGCTAAAGTCGGTTTTAATTGGAAATACAGAATCCTGTAAGCAAATAGACCAAAATTAAACTACGCGAGATGAGAATTTAGGTACTGTAATAATTAAAGACTAGAGATATTTATAGGGAAAAATGTAGTGGTTCTTCACGAGGATTTCATTGATCTGCCCGAGGTAAGATCTTTCCTACCAAAGGACCAATAATGTTGATTATCATTATTATTATAAAAATTGTGATGATCATATCTAATAGAATTTTAGTTGGAAGCGATCAACCTTCTTAATGAGGCCTAGTTCCTTCAAAATGATTAGTTATTTCGAGTTGCTTGGCTATCTCAAATTACTGAGTTTCTTTGGGTTGATTAAATTTAGGAGGTCAATAACCCTGAAGAGTCTTTCTTTGGTCAAATTGAGAATCAGAAATATTAGGTTTAGTTTTCTCCATCTTATTAGACCGAGATATCAAATCTCAATCTAGAGTAATCTTGGTCATCCTAGTTGTATCTCCATAAATGCCCCCTCAAGATCTTTCCTAGGGGGCACATACTTTCGAAGAAACCTACTATGCACTCTATTGATAACAGTACCAGTATCTGTAGAGGCAATGGAGTATTCAACACCCCTACAATAGATAATATGGTAAGGACCAGCCCATAAGGGGTCCAGTTTATGAATTCTTCCTCCTGGCCTATGGTGGTAGAAGAGTACAAGGTCTCTGACTTGATATTCTGGTAACATAGGTCTACTAGCGTTGGTTCAGGTTCCTTCCTTCAAGGTGGTAGCGGCAAGAGAACTTGAAGCTAATGCTTGTAATTAAGTTATTTCATCACCCAGTCTCCTCATCGCTAAATCAGTGGTTTGTGGGGTGGCCTCTTCAAGTATAGGTTGTACACTTGAAGGGAGGATAGGTTCCTGACCATATAAAGCTTTAAACGGAGACATTCCAATAATATGATGGTAGCTAACCTTATAAGCTAACATCGCACTGGGTAAGTAAAGGTTTCACCTACTAGGATCATTGGAAGACAAGTTTTGAAGAATGGCTATGAGGGTACCATTGGCTCATTTGACGGCACCATTAGTGGAAGGATTATATGGGGACGTTAATGACTGGTAGGTACCCATTAATTTGGTAAGCTCAGCTATCACCTGAGATATGAAATTGGTCCCATTATCCGATAACAGGACTTTTGGGCTGCCATGCCTGGTAAAACTTGTTTAAAAAGGATAGATGCCATAACCTTGGCGGTGACCGTGGAGACTGAGATAGCTTTAATCCATTTAGAAAAATGATCGTTAGCTAATAGAATAAATCAATGTACATAGGTGGCCATAAGGTGAGGACCTACCACATCAATACTCACAATAGAGAAGGTTCAGAAGGTCCTATAATTTGGTGTTGGAAAGTTGGGTTTTCTCCACGTTGTTGTTGGCATTTAAGGCACGACTCTAGCACATCATGTACAGATTCCAGCATGTTATCCCAGTAACAATGATTCTTTAACCATTGGAGGGTTTTAGTGACATCTCCATGACCTACAGTTTGGTGGGCCTCCATGATAGTGTCAGTCCTTGCAGAAGGCCAAATAAAGGGCAACCAACTAGATCCTGACTTTTTGTATAGTGAACCTTCCTTGACCTGAGTGCCTTCAGTTAAGGATTGTAACTTCGAGATGACGTCCTTAGATTCATGGAACCAGAGCTCAGGTCTACCAATCAGGTCATAAATATGATCCTCCTCTGCAGAGAATAACGTTAAGGTAGGCAATCAAGAAAGGCCATCAGCGTTTTGATGTATAGCCCCAGCGCGATGTTGAATGGAAAAATCGTAATTTTGGAGCTTTAACGCCCATCTGGCTAAGCGCCCATCAGGATCCTTCATTTGTTGAAACCACTTCAGGGAAGCGTGATCTGTTACAATAGTGAAATGCTTGCCATATAGATAGGGGCGGAAATTCTTGATAGCGGCCAAAACAGCAAGGCATTCTCTCTCAGTAACGCTATAATTGCGTTCAGCCTTAGATAAGGTTTTACTATATTACGCAATGGGGTGATCGACCAGATTGGTATCATGTTGAGCCAGAATGGCTCCAATAGCAATATTACTGGCATTGGTAAATAGATTAAAGGGTTCCAAAAGTCAGGATGTGATAAGATAGGTGCACTCATTAGGGTTTGGCGCAACATATTAAAGGATTGTTGCTGGGAGTCTTCCCATACAAAAGGAACTTCTTTATGCAATAAATAAACTAAAGGCTCTGCAATTTCCGCAAAATGGGGGATGAATTGTCAGCAATGAATGACCATTCCTAAAAATACTTAAATATCGCGCAAGCTTCTAGGAACAGGCATGTCCAAAATAGCTTGTACCTTATTAGATAAGGGTAAAATACCCTCGCAATTAACCTTATGCCCTAAAAATTCCATCTCAGTCTTAAAAGATGCACACTTCGATGGTTTAAGATAAGAGAAGCATGATGCAGTCGGCCAAAAACTTCCTTTAAATGAGTTAAATGCTCGTTAAAAGTGCGTGAAAAACAGTAACATCATCTAGATAAACTAAAACACATGAAAGCTTCAAATCCTTAAATAAGCCATCCATGGCTCATCAAAACGTAGCAGGGGCATTGCAAAGCCCCTGCGGCATACAAGTAGGCTCGAATAGCCCCTCACTAGAGATCAAAGCACATTTTTGATGGTCTTCTGGGGCAAGATCAATTTGCCAATAACCACTTGCAAGGTCCATAGCTGAGAAATATTGGGACCCAGACAATAGTCTCAAGGAATTGTCTATACGAGGTAAAGGATAAGAATCCTTCTGAGTAACAGCATTAAGTTGACAATAGCCCATAACTACTTAATGGCCCCCATGTTTCTTCCAGATGAGTAGTAGAGGGGAAGCCCAGGGACTTTTGGAAGGCGTTAATAGTCCAGCATCGAGAAGTTGCTTCATCTCCACTGAGACCTGAGCCTCCTTGACTTTGGATTTGTGATATGGTCAAGCTCGAATAGGGAGAGTATCCCCAGTTTTCACCTGATGCTGTACCTCTTTCATTAGGCCAAAATCTCCAGGACCTTGAGCAAAGATATCTGCGTATTCTTCAATCAGAGCCTCAGCCTCCAGCTGTTGTTCTGAAGTGAGTGAATCCCCAAATTTAACGTCAATTCTGGCAATGATAGGGGGATCTTACAGTCCAAATTTGCATAGATCTCCACATCTCGAGATGGACAATAAGTCACTCACAGGAGTAGGCCTCACATAGGCGATGGGATTATTGCAATTCAATCGCATTTGTTGGAAAAGTGAGACTATCCAATAGAACCAAAGCATTCCATCATAGGCAGGATCAAGTATGCCAGGGCACGGTAAAGCCTCCAAATGAGAAGGATTTGGGTTAACAAAGATCTCTAACACATGATCACTGGGTACAAATACTTGAACTCCCATATCAATGATGACTTGAGCTTTAGGGGGAATGGTAATCAGAGAGGGAGAATATAGTGGCATTCCATCGGTGGCACAAACTGATGGAGCTGGAAGTATAGTCCTTGGACCCAGTATTCAGTATTCAAGACGTGAGATAGAAGTGGGGTATTCCAGTAAGCAGACACGTCGCTTAAGTTTGCCTTTGGTATTGGGAGCATCATGCAGAATTAAAGGTACCTGGTACCCAATTAAAATATAGGTATTTGTCCTTAAGAATGATGATCGCATCAAAATTGGTGAGAAGTTTAGTTCCTAAGAGCAGATCGTAACATTTGTTATCCAATACCACTGCAGGGGCGGACACGACCAGCTTCCCAAAGAGCATCAGAAGAGAGGAATAGGATCCTATAGATTTAGTGTAGGAAGGTCCAGAAGTTCCATTATCTTGGGAATGGTTCAAGTCTGGCGCCAATTTGATCTTCTTTATAAGTTTGGACGAGTTTACATTGATGGGCGATCCCATATCAATGATAGCCAAAACTTTCACCTTATGCATGATAACTTCCACCAAGGTTACATCAGTGCCAAAGTTTGGGATTGAGAATACTGAGGGATTAATCGTTTGAACGGAATTATAAGTAGAAGAAGCATAAGCATAAATAGTGTCTTTGTTGGATAATTTATCAGGGATATCAAGCTCACTAGGAGTGGATACCACATAACAATCGGTAGAAGAATCAAAAGATTTTGACTGAGGCACCTGAGGTAGGTCAGCACAGGGAGCCTCGTGCCCTATGCTGACTCCTCTCTTTTTTTGACTCCTATGCCTGTTTTTTCCAACATTGAGACACCACATGACCCACGAGACCACAATAAGTACATGGCTCCTTCTTCACCTTGGATTTAGGTTTAGGTGGCATCACTTAGATGTGAGAACGTGGGTTACTAGAGGAGGTTGGATGTACCACCTCATTAGGGATTTCCATAAAGTGCTTCCTTAATGTCAATAATGGAGCTGAAGTTTCGTTTTAGGGACTTCAGATGTAAAAATAACTGAGTGCGAGAAGCAAACACACTCATTACAGCTGATATAGCATTGTCAACGGTAACTTGGTCACAAGTGGCAAGAGTTTGGGCCTCATGGTAGAATCGTTTTGCGAAATCCTGGACAGACTCTCCTCGTCTGATTTGAATATTCATAAAGGCCTGCTTTTGGTTAGAGAGGATTTGGTCACTCCCAAATTCCTTGATGAGGGCGGTTTTCACTTGAGGCCAAGTAGTACAAACCTTTTAGATGAGGAACCATGATCTCTTGCGTGAACTGACTCAAATAAAAGGTGATGTTGCAGACCTTCTGCTGATCAGTAGCTCCATCCATGGCGCGTTCATATATGAAAAGGAAAGAATGGATGCTACCTTCAACCAGTTCAAACTTATTTTTGAAGGTAGATTTTGGGAGGGTGGGTTTCATGTTCCAAACGTGTACGCCCGATACTGTGATAGGTCCAGCCTCAGAGGGTACAGACTCTGTATAATGGGCTTGAGGAGGAACTCGATCAACCTGTTGTCTTAAGTGGTTCACGTCATCTTGTAGATTTTGGATCCATTGGTTGAGATGGTCATTTGTAGGCGCTCAGGTTAAGTTGGTAATTGTAGACAACATCTCAATTGCTTGGTCTCAAGTACTTCACATTTAGCAGCCAACTGCTCAATGGATGCTGTTAAAGAGGCAAATCAGGTTTCTTGAGTAGTTTGATTTACATTGCATAGCCAATGTACAATCTCAACACCATCCAGTAAATTGATTAAGGAGTAGTTTAGATCAGTTGGAAGACCTTCCAAGGATAGGAAACACCCTTGAGCTATTGCTCAGATTTGGGTTTCTAATGCTTGTACTCGAGATACTAAGAGCATGGAAGGTTTGCAATTGGACATTGGAAGCGAGGAGCCTGGGGGACATGGTGGTCCCAGGGGTCCTTGTGACCCATCCCTTCCTGAAGGACCTAGAGGGCCTTGTTGACCCATTGGACCAGGAGGACCACGTTGCTCTGGTGGTCCTGGAGTTATCAACGGAGAACTAGGTGGGCCCAGAGGTCCTTGAGGACCAGAAGGGCTAGATTCACCTGTTTAAATTGTATCCACAACTCGGATCAGTTGTTGGAGGAGCACGTCAAGTTCCTTGAAGCGGTCATCATTTTGGGATTGCAATATTCCCAACTGCCTCATAATCTCAGCTTCAAGGTTAGAGATTTGGTTTTACATGGGAAGGCAGCATAACTAACTTGTTGTGAGATTTCTTGACTGATGTAGGCCACAACACCGTTGTCAATTCTCACAAATTGGTTATGAAGTTTGTTGATCTCTCTTCTGTTATCAAGAATTGCTTCCCAATTATCCCATCCAAAGTTAGATGCTGTCTCATAGAATGAGGATAGTTGAGAGTGAAATTGTTGCGCCAGAGTCAACTGGCGTTGAATCTTGAGGTGGTGCAACCCCAAGATCTGGAGTACATGGTATATAGCGGGATGTACATAATTCTGGAGATACTGTTCAGTTCTAGCCACACTAACTTCGGTAGGCTGTAACACCACTCAATTGTATAAACTCATCATATTGTCAGCAACTTTAGATGCTCGGTCGCGACTAGGATGAGCACCAGGCTGGATAGCCCCTCTTATCAAGCCTTTGACTGTTTCCTCTACATTAGCGGCTTGAATCTGATAATTAGTTTGGTCAGGGCCCTCAATGGTCAAGTCCATATTAGCTTGATATTGAATATGACTGATATTAGCTGAAGGCAAATCTTGCCAGTTTGAGTGTACCCATCAGGAGATACTCATAGATTCCTCAGAAGAGGGACTCAAATCGCAGAAGATACATCATTGTGAAAGTATGTTTTCACCAGGTAGCCTCAGAAGCAGAACTGGCAGGAAGCACCAGTATTGGAATTTCATGAGAAATACTATAAGCAGGTGCAATGAAGGCTACAAAATTATTAGTTCCGTGGCTCTAGCAAAGATTGACACAATTGCAACAAAGTTATTAGTTCCATTGTTATAGTTGGTTCTAATCAGAAATACAGAATCCTGTAAGAAAATAGACCAAAATTAAACTACGTGAGATGAGAATTTAAGCACTGTATTAATTAAAGACTGAAATATTTATAGGGAAAATGTAGTGGTTCTTCGCAAGGATTTCCTTAATCTGCCCAAGGTAAGATCTTTCCTACCAAAGGACCAATATTGTTGATTATTATTATTATAATAATTGTGATGATCATATCTAATAGAATTCTAGTTGGATGCAATCAACCGTCTTAATGAGGCCTAGTTCCATGAAATGATAGTTATTTTGAGTTGCTTGGCCATCTTGAATTACTGAAGTTCTTTGGGTTGATTAAATTTAGGAAGTCAATAACTTTGAAGAGTCTTTCTTTGGTCAAATTGAGAATCACAAAATATTAGGTTTAGATTTCTCCATCTTATTAGACTGAGATATCAATTATCGATCTAGAGTATTTTTGGCTGTCCTAGTTGTATTTCCAACAAAAACTGACCCCTTTTATACCTTGAAAGGGTCAAGATAATTTTCATTCTTCTGATGATGCTATGATGAGCAGACAAAATTATGCTGGTGGGAACGTTTTAAGTTCAAAAGCAAATATACTAAATTTTAAGAACCATTTAATTTGAGAGTCACCCAAAACCTAGATGTGAGGTGCATTGTAGGAGCGCCATCAGTTGACCTTGATGTCAATAGATAATTACCAATTTGGTAAAAAACTGATATTACAAGAATAGACAATGGCTCACCACCCATAAGTGAGTACTAGTGAAAGGGCCCCTTGTAACGGACAAGTTTTTCTCATTCATTACATTCTGACTTAAGTTCACATTTTCCAAATCTGAGTCAGATCGCTTTAAAACTTTTTCAGGTTTTGGTTTTTTTTGGATGTTGGGTTGTGCCTCACTCGAGCTGTAAATTAGGCTTGTGCAAGCCTAATCAATAGCTTGAGTGAGGTCCCCAAAGCACTGCCTTTATAAGGTGTGCATGCCATTCCAAAGTTCACTTCAGAAATTCTACAAGGACCCTAGCATTCCCTTCCTGGGGAGCATTGTTAGTTGCTCCCCAGATGAGCTCTGGTCAGCGGGCGCCTTAGTTTTTATAATCCAGAATAAAGATAAAAGGATGCTTTGGGGTTTGCATACCTCACATACCTGTGGTCTTTTATCAGGGGTTTCTGTTTGGAGGAAGCTTTCACATAGTTGAGGTTGGACCAACCACACAGAGGACTTTGCATAGCCAACCAATGAGAGGTAGGTTTGTCTGCTTGTTGGTGCCCCAAACCTCTCCCTGATCCAGTTAGGCCCCTTGGTTGCTTGTTGGTGCACTAAAACAGTATGTAAATTATACGGCAGTCAGAATTGGGGATTTGCTGGTCTGTTACACCCCTGGGCATCCAGTTTCAGAGATAACCATTGTGAAAAGGAGCTCGCAGCTACAGGAATTGGCCCAAATGGACAAGGCCAAAAAAGAAGCACTCAGAAGATTTTTAACAAGGGAATCTTGAAACCATTTATATTAAAATCTATATTCTTAATTATTTCTCAATATTTCATAATTATTATATCTTGATTATCCCATGAAGTATAAATACTCGCTTTATATAATAAAAACCTTTCCACAGAATTTCAACTTTATTTTTTACTTTCACTTATAGTTGTTTAAGTAACTAAATTGCCAGTAACAAGTCTGGTATTAACCAAATATAAAGAACAGTAACCAGTCTGAGATATGCTCTGAATGGAATAAGAAGCTCTTTATTGTGGGTACCTTGGAGCTGGGCTGCCAAGGGAGAGGTTGAATTGGCTTTCATTGAGTCCCAAGGGCCAACATAAAATAAATATGTCTAAGAGTGTCAATAAGATATTCAACATGGGATCAAACTGTTTACCCAGCGATTGGTGCTACAAGGGGTAGCATATGAGGAGATTTTTCTCTATGAGGATGATTGTGATTTTACTTGAGATTGTTATTGCCTAATCTGCACGGAGTAGACACCCTGAGCAGTGAGTAGGCCTCACATACCAAGAAAGCTGCGGTTGACAAGCTAACTACCAGCACTATATGTTTTTTGCATCTGCTAGGACCTAATCTCATGGTTGACCTTTGACCCTACAGTGCACCGCTAATATTCCACTTTTTCTTTACCAATTTTCAGTTTATATTTCGCTTTGTGACCCGATTATCTTTTTATTTTTAATCGGATTTTTAACATGCAGACATTGCCTTTATTCTTAATTCCTGACAACTCTGGGTGTTTGACATGATTGAAAGAATGGTAATATGCTTGTAGAGAGGTAGCATTTTGGTGCATGCAAACTTTGCCAACTACTTATAATTTAATCTCACACTTGACAAATTAAATTTAGAGTGCATATAATACTATAGTATCTAGCTAATCTATCTGGTTTGACCTCTCAACTAAAGATGTTTGCTCATATTGCCACATTTATTTTAGACCTTAAAGAATAATTGAAAAACCAGTAAATTAATTTAGCACCATAGACTTTTTAATAGCTTGTGTTGGGAAAGTATTTTATTTAGAAAAAGCCAAGTTATTTTTTAAAAGTAATCTATACATTATAAGGAAAGAAACAAGAAACTTTTTAGTGTTTTCATTTATAAGTCTAGTGCTATACTTTAATTATAGCCTGAAGGTCTGTGATAAAGTCAACATTTATTTGTAGCCATGAAGGTAGTAATAATTTCATATGGTAATTCTTTAGCGGTGAAGTTTGGTGGGGTCAATGTAAGCATAAGCATTCATTAGTCTGTATACCTTATCATAATTAATAACAGAAAAGTACCATGAAATATGCTTTGACTAAATAATTAGTTTTTTGTTACTAAATAGCTTTTAAATGGAAGATCATGGAAATTTTACTAAATGTGGAAGGTCTGTTACTGGAACTAGTATATTTTCCATTATAATAAGTTAGCCTTTTTCTTATTAAATTTATGCCACTTGTTTTCTTCCCTTTAATAATTACCATTAAGATAAAACTTTTCATTCTCGTTGCAATCACTTTTGCAACCTATTCAATTCAAGACTAAATCTAGTTTGATAATCTCACAGAGATTAGTCTGCGCCCATGTCAGGGAGCAGTTGAACAAGTAAGGTAAGAGGAGCAGGTGGAAGGCCCGCAGCCTCCAACGTTCAAAAACGCCCCAAAGAAGCTGGCAGAATAGACAAAAATTTTAAAAAACTGGCGGTCACTATTTCCCCAGAGATACTCGAATGGCAAGCATGATGCAACTAGTACATCAACACGCCACACTCCCAGCCACTTTCATCGGTGGAATTTGGAGTCCACGTGTTTCTGGACATCCAACAAACGGCCTTATGGGAAAATTTTGTGAAGATGTGCACACAATTTTCCTGACTGCGGTGTACGTTGCACCTCACTCCATGTCACACGGTTGGCTGGACCTAGGTTTTGAAAGCAAAGAGGCAGCAGATGAGGCTGCAGCAGTATGCATAGTGGTCAACCTCCCCTAAGGGCAACAGGTCATTGAAACCAAATGCACCAGATGGATGAAATCAAACCAAATTTTTGCTCACGTTTGACTTTTTGCCTACTACAGTAAAATGTGACATTTTGGAACAACACCTGAAAGATGGCCTCACTGTATACAGCAAATACAATCTTTCAAAATGCAACGCTTCACACTGATGCCACACCTGTGCACCGGCAAAGCCCTCTCAGTCCTGACCCCAACCAAGGAGATTGTGAAGGACCTAACCCTGATCCCACACTCCACTTTTATTGATATTGCAGGGCATACCACCCACCCATTCTGGGTGACTGTGGACAGCGCGCCCCACTTGCACCCACTGTGACGCGTTTAACCATAAAATGCACGCATGCCCCACCAAGGAGGGCGTCACATTCCAAGAGCACCCCTCAGCGGCCATGGCCAGCGGAGAGGCGCACTATGAACCAACCGCAAGCACCAAAGAGGCTTTCCTGTGGGGAGCACAAGGCTGCTACCTACTGGTAAAGCCTACTACCCGCAAGAGCAGAAGAAGGCCAAGAAGGCCCACAGGGCCGCGGCCAAGGAAGCAGCCAAAGCCACCACTGCTATCTCACACTTGCAACGCCAGGAGGACATGGAAACCTTCTTGGTGGAAGCAACTTAGGAATCCATCAACCAATCAGATTGGCAAGCCCATGCTGAGTGGGCCACTCAATCTGAGGATCCAATGGGGGATTTGATCTCACCCAATCGTTGCACCCAAGTCTGGTCAAAACTGACTTGAAACCCATCCCAACTGAAAATTTTTTGACCCGCTCAACGGTGCACCAAACTCATCTGCACCGCAAAAAATTTGTCTGATGTTGGGAAAACAAAAAGCGAAGGCTAAAGCCAATGCAACTCTTTCCGCAAGAATTAACAAAAACCCCAATAGTGTTGCTGCTAACACCTGCGCTGCTGTGAAGGCCTGTGAGGATCTAGAGGAGGCTGGTGGGCTTGGGTGCCCACCCCCTCACACCTAAGGTGCAATGGGGGAAACCTTCACTTTAGGGACGTTGAATATTGCCAGACTCAAGGCCTCCCCATCCCGGGCTAGGAAACTGAGTTTTTACAACACAATTTACCTGTGGATATCCTGGCCATCCAGGAGTCCCACTGTCCATGAGGTTCTGAGGAAGCTTGGAAAACAATGCTCCTCCCATCCCTATCCTTTTGGTCAAAGCACTGCGGGTGCTAATTTGGAAAAATAATTTTCAAATTTTTATCCTCAGAAACATTCCTAAATGGCCATGTGCTTGTTGTCACTTTCTCTTGGGCCAATGTAACTCACACAATCGTCAACAACTATGCCCCAAATGGTGCACGCAAGTGTCAGGAATTTTTCTTGTCAGTCAAATCCCTCCTGCTACCCCCAGACTCTTTCCTAGTTGGTGGCATGAACTGTTGGCTAAGCACACCAACGGACAGTGGCCTTCCTCACCCCACGCCCCACAGGGTCACGTAGAACTGCGCGTTCTAAAGGCCACCCTCAGGTTAATGGATGCGCTGACATGACATGCCCCACTGCTTGAAAACATGATGCGTCCCCACGTCCACAATGGCCAATTAAGGTCCATGACCCGCATTGACCTTATCTTAATGCCAGCGAAATTCCAACCCCACATCTCCCACTTCAAAACAACAAAAATGGAATTCTTCAACCATTGACTTGTCTCACTAACCTACCACCTACCTATCACAGCTGCTAAGGCCCCACATTAGTGCAAAATCCGCCCCTGTGAGCTCACGTCGCCAGGATTTTCAATATGGGTGGAAGTGACAACTTTGGCAAAAAGTTTGTTGCACCATTTTGCGGGGACCCCATTTCCACATGGGCAACTTTCAAAGAAGATACCATCCGCCACTCTCACCATCTCTCCTCCAGATGCTTATGAGCCACATCGGCAGTCATTTTGTGCACTCTGGCAGAGTTGGCACACCTGGAGTCCAACATCTCAGCTTCAGGATACAGCTCTGCATGAGGCCAGAAGTGGGCGGAGGCAGCCGCCCACCTCAACACACTCGAAAGGCAACACAAACATCAGGTTTGTGTTCAGTACAGGGCCACACGCATCACAAAAGGCGACAAGTGCACCGCACATCTTTAAAAAAATTTCGCACGACGCCAGAGCGCGGCCTGCACACAGGTGCAAAGATTAGATAATTTAATTGTGGATACACCAGCTGAAGTGGCAAACAAAACACAAAAGTATTACTCCAAGTTGTACCAATCTGATCCAATTCAGCCAGCTGAAGTGGCAGAATTTCTCGACCAAGTCCACATCTGCACCGTTTTCCAATACCCAGAAATAATGAATTTGATTACTCTGACCAAATTTTGGATAGCCATTTGCGGTGCGCCAAACTGAAAATTCCCAGGCCCAGATGGCATTCCATATGAGTTCTACAAAAAGTATTTCAAATATATATCCCCATTGCTGCTCGCCTCACTTAACCAAAGCCTGTTGGAAACGCGCCTCCTACCAGGAGGACATGAGGCCTTTACCATCATACTCTTCAAGAAAGGGGATAAGCTAGTCTTAGCCAACTGGCGCCCCATTTCTCTAACAAACACAGACACTAAAATTATAACAAAAATCATGGCTAACCATTTAGGGACCTTATCATCTGCCGCCTTCTCCTCAGAACAATTCAGTTTCATACCCAGAAGGTCGATTTGGGATAACGTGCACTCTGTGGCTAATGTATGTCAATCCACAGCCTCTGGAACACTTGTATTCTTGGACCAAAAAAAGGCCTATGATAGAGTAAACTAGGAATACCTCAGGGCTTGCCTCCATCAATTCCGCCTACCCCCTTGCTTCATCAATTGGGTGATGCTGCTCACAGAATCTGCAACAATAACAGTACAGGGCCCTGGCTTCCTAACGGAAGTAGTCCACCCTCAAAGGGGCTTGCAAAAAGGGGACCCCCTCAGCCCACTCTTATACAACTTCAGCCTTGACCCACTACTGCGAAATGTGAATGCTCAACTCACTGGGGTCCATGTGCCAGGCCAAGCCCCAGTCAAGATAATGGCATTTGCAGATGATTGTGTGGTTGGGGTGTCTAATAATCAAGATGCATGCGCGCTTGAAGCTCTCATCCAGGAGTATTCCCGGGTAAGCAACGTGGCACTGAACCCTTCCAAAACCGAAATCATCCTCCTTGGTCAGTTTCAGAACTGCTGGACCCCAGCAATTAGTTCCCAACCCGGCCCATCTACTCGCCCACGTCCTCGCCCTACTAACTCAACACACACTGCCCCACTGGTGCTCCCCTTAGTGCCACGTCCTACCATAGGACTGGTACGCCATCTGGGCATGTGGATGGAGGCAGGTGGATACGCGTCAGCAGTAATGGAGTGCCATATTCTGGACAACGTGATGAAGCAAATTGCCTCTCTCAGAGCCCACCCTACTTCCCTTACTGGCAGGGTTGTTTTAGCCAACTCTATGCTCCTCTCCAAAGTCTGGTTCAGAGCCCACGCCATCCCCTTTCCCCAAGCTTCTTCAAATCCTTGTATGCCTTTCTGCAAGGATGGCTTTGGTCAGGCCGCCCTCCACCAGTACAGCTAGAGGTCATGTTTGGCCCTCATCATCATGGTGGCATGGGCCTGCTTAACTTCAAAGCCCATGTTGCCAAGATCCTGGGCACCTGGATTGCGGCTGTCACCGCCCCTACACTCCCCTCCCAACACTGGTCCTGTGCAGCCCGCTCCAACTTCTCCCACGCCTTGGGCCTCAACAATCCATCAAACCCCCACTCCCTGATGAGATCCTCGCATCACACACATTGGCCACAGGTCCTCACGGGACTAAAACCCACTACAAACGAATCCTACTCTCCATGCAGAGCGCTGAGTGGAGAATTCGTATTAGCAGACATACAACTTAAAGAGGCCGCCCCTCTCCTCAGTTCACACAAGAGGTACAGGGGCTACCCATCCATGATGGCGTTATCCCCATTCGGCCCCATGTCCTATCCAGGGTGGACTACCTGGACATGATGGACATCCCTTACTCCATTGAGACCCAAAAAACTATCTGGAAATACGTACACCATCCTCTGTTGCAGCCTCAAGTCCGCTCCCATGTGTGGCGCTGCCTGAGGCGGGTGTATCATACAGCTGAGCGCTCTAACGCTTTACACTCATCCTGTGTCGTGTGTGGCCAGTATGGAACGCTGTTCCACCCCTGGAAAAGTGTCCTACCTCTAAAGTGATATGGCGCGAAGTTCAACGTTTACTGGGCCAGAATCAAACACATCCCTTCAGTCTGTCAAGAGATATGTTTGCTCTATTAATGGCCTCCTCTCTTTCACCCTCCCTCCGTGCTTTAGTGGTTGTAATCGCCATGTGGACCATCCACACGATTGTCTTAGATGCCTTCGCAGGCTCCACCCCCACCCTCCCAGAAGCTGTCCACAGATTCTGGTCTCATTTGGTGGACCACTTTCAAGCATGGATGTTTGGATACCTCTCACTGCGTTGCTGACAGCTGGTCTCCTCCTGGTTCCCAGTCTGGTTCATCAAATCAGACCCCTTCCTCCACACGTGTTCAGTTGTGGCTACGGCCCCTCCACACGTTCCCTCCCCCTCCCCATAAGTGGCGTTCCCGCTGGCAACAAGAGATAGCATCGCTTCCCTGGGGTGCCTTCCCTGGTACTAAGTTTTGTCTCTTCTGAGTCATATTTGGAAGTGTCTGTCCCATGGTCGGCCTTCCCCACAATA
Source organism: Massospora cicadina (assembly GCA_022478985.1). Lineage (NCBI taxonomy): Eukaryota > Fungi > Entomophthoromycota > Entomophthoromycetes > Entomophthorales > Entomophthoraceae > Massospora > Massospora cicadina. Next base: position 193,534 of record JAKSZP010009256.1, read on the forward strand.
AATTAAAATAATTACTGTTAAGTAGTCATCTTCTGGACTTCACATGCATTTTGTTGCCCATATTTGACTTCATAACCTGTGATAACCATTCATTATAATGAAGATCAAGTTTAGAGGTAACACAGTTGCAATGTTAATTACATCAAGTTCTTCCATTGTACAAATGTTCCTATATCCTAGTTCAACTAGTCTATGGTATTTTTAGTGCCTAATTAATACTAAAATTGCAATCTATAAATGCCAAACTCTATGTTCCATCACGTCCCTCCAGTCCTTTTCTGAAAATTTATAAATCAAATGCTTCTAGTTAGTGTAAATATAAACAGGTAACATATAGCTATGATGTTGCAACCTGTTAAATTATAGCATTACTGTTATAAGCTATATAATGTTTACAGGATAACTGGTTTCATCCATGAGCGAATTTTGACTAAAATATCTCACTGGATGATCCATATCTTTTGGTCATCCTAAAAAGTATAGTTTTCTTGAATTCAAATTTTAGGCTTCTGTCTAAATAATATACATCTTCTCCGGTTTTGACGTCTCTAAAAAGTCCTTAGCTAACCTCTTTTCACCGCTTATAAAGATTGATCCTATTTCTTTACATTTTAAAACTGTAAATGTGAGTCACACGAAGAGAATTATAAATCTTGATTGATTCTCAATAAACATTTTTAAAAGCTGACAACTATAGGGAATATTTGTACTCCAATAAGTCCAATAAAGTTTTTATTTTTAATTTCTTATAGATTATATGGGCATATAGATGGGGTGGAAGGTGAGTTAGTAGTGTGTACAGTTATTAACATTAAAGTTGAGGGTTTGAATCCCGCTTTTTGTACAATTTTTTGGGTGTCAGCCAAAGGAAGCTATTGCATTATTTAGGTTTAATGACACAAAAACCTTAATCATGATGCAACCAGAAAAATCTAAAGCTTAAAACAGAGGTAAAAAATATTATTTAATGTAGTTGAACCTGAGTAATTTTCTATGTTAATGTTTCTTTATTTCTTTCTCTTGGTAATGTTTGTCCTTAGGTCATCTTGCCACAAATAACTATTTGAACATATAGATACTCATTTAAAAAAATTTGTTGACAAGGAACAGCAAAATTTCTGATCAAAATAACATTTCAAAGCTTTAATCTTATGCTAAATATTAAATAACACTCCTTTCATCTTATGCATCTTTCACATGATCCTAAATAATCCAAAATGATAACAAATATTGTATATGTAAGTGACAAAAATAGTCCTACCATAAACTCCTATGACATAGTATGTCCATATCTTGAACTCCTCAGGAGAATTCCAAAAACCAAAGAAAAAACTGACTATATGAAAGCTTTTAGATATCTATTAAACAGGGTATACTTGCATTGCTTTAGTTGAATGAGTATCCAATTATAAGCATCCACAAGCCCTACCTTGTGAAGATCTTGCACATATTAATTATTGGTAGCTTTTTTTCAATCAATGACAATAAATTACGGACAAGTTTGTGTTTAAGCATCAGTGTTAGAAAAGGTTACCAATCCCTATTTTGATATAGGGATAATCTATGTTAAAACACAAAATTAATGGAACCTTTAAACCCCATCTCCAAAGAATTAGACGTGATTATCTAATGCAGTTCTTATTTGTAGATAAGCAGATATTCTCAAGATCTTTAAGTAATTCAAACATTCCAAAGTTAATAACAATAACATGAAGGGCTCAGTTGATGGAAAAGGAGAGTTGATATAGAACTAAGTTATCTAAAAAATTAAAATATGCAACTGTTACTCAGCTATTTTCACTTAGTGTTATAATAGTCCCTCAACAAAGACCCCACATCACAAACTCAAATCTATAGGCTTTCAATTTTCTTAAAATGGAAGTTCTTACTTTAGGCTTGTGTTAAGGCATGATAATATCAACAGCTCATACCACATTACCAAATTTTATAATGGTTTATAATTAATAATATTTAAAAATTCAAGACCCTTGCGTAATATACACAAAATGGCCTTTAACTTACAGGATGTAAATTTTTCAAACATAAATTAATAAATTAATAAAACAATGCACAATCTTTTTATCTTCAGTACCAACTGGTGTACCAGGTATCAATCAAACAAATTCTTTTAGAGCATGTACACATTAAAATTGTAATTTTTACCTCCTTTAATAATCTCATACAAATAGTTAGAGTGACTAAAAATAAAACAAAACATGTTTTTGTTGTAAATCATGGGCTTAGGAAACTTTTAACCAGATTATATTTGTGTTTGCAACCCCTTTTTAATAATTTCATCTTTTGGCTAAGAATTCTTAATTTCATGTGTTTCTTTTATCTCTCCCTTATTATATTCTCCCCTAGTATACATATAGGGCTTCCATTTTTGAAGAGCTTAATGGTGCTAGTCCCAATAAGCCCAACGATCAATAATTGCTTTGAGTCTAAAGATTTTACAAGTATTATATTTACTTTATATATGGTGGCCAAGCCTAAATTAGGTAATTGTCGCAAAATCAACCCTGGGCTCCGCTAGTATGCCAGGCCAACCAGTATGAAGACTGGTGGCCCTTTGCTATTTTGCCTTTATTGGTGTACCAACCCCTATCTGTCCTGCATCCAACCCACCAACTTACCACCAAAATCTTTGCCTTTAGCCCCAGGCGTCCTCAGCATGTGCCCCGGCAAGTCCTGCCCCCTTCCTGGATGGCTCAGGCACTTCTGCACTGGCCCACCCTTGTGACCCTTCACTAACCCATCTGGGTATGCCCCAGCGAGTCCATCCCCCTTCCTGGGCAGCTATGGCACAACCCACACTGCACCCCGCTAGGGTTGGTGGCTATGTAGCTCATCTTCTGGTAGCCAGCTGGCCAGGTTTCCACTGGTTCCTCATAGAGAGGAGGCATGGGAGCTGGCAGCACCAGCCACTCAAGGTGTGATTACCTGCGCCTATTGGGGATCTCCTATCCCAACTTCCCCACTCTAGTTATATTAAGCTACTTCAAACAAACAGGAAAGATGATAAAATGAGATATGTTTATTAGGAGGGAATTAACGACTATTTATACTACTTTCAGGGCTACTGCACCCATGTGCTCTTTGGCCAATCAACTACCAGAAAACCCATTGGCTTTTTGATTCTAAACCTCTATCAGATTATAAACTTTATTCATTCAAACTCATAGTAATTTCCTCCAGACCTGCTCATCTGATCATCAAATATTAAATTAAGTCAATTCATCCTCAGAATAAGTCGCTGGTTGATCATATATAAATTTGTAATTAAATAGAACTTCAAGCATCCTCAGAATGAGTTGCTGATGCTCTTAATTAGTTGCAAATCCTAAATGATTGATAACAAATACTTTGACTTTCTGCCAGAAAATCCCACAATAATTTCTTATGGCAGTTGGTGCAGGGATAAGATTTTGCCAACTTGAATTATAGATAGCAAAAACCTTGTTAAATGCTTGTAAATGAATACATTGGCTTTCTGCCAGAAATTCCCACAATCACCATAATTTGATATTCAGCACTGAACTGGGAATCCAATGAATCTAAACTCAATAGTATTTTTTTTAAATCTATTGTGGGGAAGGCTGACCATGGGACGGACACTTCCGAATATGACTCAGACGAGACAAAACTTAGTACCAGGGGAGGCACCCCAGAGAAGCGATGCTATCTTTTGTTGCCAGCGGGAACGCCACTTATGGGAAGGGGAGGGAACGTGTGTAGGGGACGTAGCCACTATTGAGCACGTGTGGAGGAAGGGGTCTGATTTGATGAACCAGACTGGGAACCAGGAGGAGACCAGCTGTTGGCGACGCGGTGGGAGATATCCAAACATCCACGCTTGAAAGTGATCCACCAAATGAGACCGGAATCTGTGGACAGCTTCAGGGAGGGTGGGGATGGATCCAGAGATGGCATCCAAGACAATTGTGTGGATAGTCCACATGGCGATTGCAACCACCAGAGCACGGAGGGAGGGTGGGAGAGGGGAGGCCATTGATGAAGCAAACATATCTCTTGACAGACTGAAGGGATGTGTTTGATCCTGGCCTAGCAGACGTTGGACTTCGCGCCATATTACTTTAGAGGTGAGGCACTTCTCCATACGGTGAAACAGCGTTCCATACTGGCCACACATGACACAGGATGAGTGTAAAGCATTAGAGCGCTCAGCTGTACGATACACCCGCCTCAGGCAGCGCCACACATGGGAGCGGACTTGAGGCTGCAACAGAGGATGGTGTGCATATTTCCAGATAGTCTTTTGGGTCTCAGTGGAATAAGGGATGTCCATCATGTCCAGGTAGTCCACCCTGGATAGGACTTGGGGTCGAATGGGGATAACGCCATCATGGATGGGTAGCCCCTGTACCTCTTGTGTGAACTGAGGAGAGGGGCGGCCTCTTTGGGTTGTATGTCCACTAATATGAATTCTCCACTCTGCGCTTCTCATGGAGAGTAGGATTCATTTGTAGTGGGTTTTGGTCCCGTGAGGACCTGTGGCTGATGTGTGTGATGCGAGGTATTTCATCAGGGAGTGGGGGTTTGATGGATTGTTGAGGCCCAAGGCTCAGGAGAAGTTGGAGCGGGCCGCGCGGGACTAGTGTTGGGATGGGAGTGTAGGAGCAGTGACGGCCGCAATCCAGGTACCCAGGATCTTGGCGGCATGGGCTTTGAAGTCAAGTAGGCCCATGCCACCATGATGATGAGGGCCAAACATGACCTCTAGCTGTACTGGTGGAGGGCGGCCTGACCAAAGCCAACCTTGCAGAAAGGCATACAAGGATTTGAAGAAGCTTGGGGAAAGGGGATGGCGTGGGCTCTGAACCAGACTTTAGATAGGAGCATAGAGTTGGCAAGAAAAACCCTGCCAGTGAGGGTAGTAGGGTGGGCTCTGAGAGAGGCGATTCGCTTCGTCACGTTGTCCAGTATATGGCACTCCATTACTGCTGACGCGTATCCACCTGCCTCCAACCACATGCCCAGATGGCGTACCGGTCCTATGGTAGGTCATGACACAAAGGGGAGCACCAGTGGAGCGGTGTGTCTTGAGTTAGTAAGGCGTGGACGCATTCGAGCAGATGGGCCAGGTTGGGAACTACTTGCTGGGGCCCAGCAGTTCTGAAACCAACCAAGGAGGATGATTTCGGTTTTGGAGGCGTTCAGTGCCACGTTGCTTACCCGGGAATATTCCTGGATGAGGGCTTCAAGCGCGCGTTCATCTTTGTTATTAGACACCCCCACCACGCAATCATCTGCAAATGCCATCATCTTGACTGGGGTTTGGCCTGGCACATGGACCCCAGTGAGTTGGGCAATCACATTTCGCAGTAGTGGGTCAAGGCTGAAGTTGTATAAGAGTGGGCTCAGGGGTCCCCTTGTCGCAGGCCCCTTTGAGGACGGAGTACTTCCGTTAGGAAACCTGGGCCGCGCACTGCCATTGTTGCAGATTCCGTGAGCAGCATCACCCAGTTAATGAAGCAGGGAGGTAGGCGGAATTGTTGGAGGCAGGCCCTAAGGTAATCCCAGTCTACTCTATCATAGGCCTTTTGTTGGTCCAAGATTACAAGTGCCCCAGAGGCTGTGGACTGACACACATTAGCCACAGAGTGCACATTATCCCAAATCGACCTTCTGGGGATGAAACTGAATTGTTCTGGAGAGATGGTGGCAGATGCTACAGTCCATAAACAGTTAGCCATAATTTTTGTTAAAATTTTGGTGTCTGTGTTTGTTAGAGAAATGGGGCGCCAGTTGGCTAAGTCTAGCCTATCCCCTTTCTTGAAGAGTGTGACCGTAAAGGCCTCATGTCCTCCTGGTAGGAGGCACGTTTCCAACAGGCTTTGGTTGAGTGAGGCTAGCAGCAATGGGGATATATATTTAAAATATTTTTTGTAGAACTCATATGGAATGCCATCTGGGCCTGGGCATTTTTGGTTTGGTGCACCGCGAATGGTAGTCCATAATTTGTTCGGAGTAATTAAATTCATTATTTCCAGGTATCAGAAAACAGTGCGGATATGAGCTCTGTCGAGAAATTCCGCCATTTCAGCTGGCTGAATTGGTTTGGCTCGTTATAACTTGGAGTAATATCTTTGCGTTTTGATTGCCACTTTGGCCAGTGTGTCCATAATAGAATTATCTGATCTTTGCACCTGTGTGCAGGCCATGCTCTGGCATGGTGCAAAAATTTTTTGAAGAAGTATGCGTTGCACTTGTCACCTTTAGTGATACGTGTGGCCCTGTATTGGACACAAACCCAATGTTTATGTTGCCTTTCAAGTGCGTTGAGGTGGGCGGCTGCCTCCGCCCACTTCTGGCCCCATGCAGGGCTATATCCTGAGGCTGGAATGTTGGACTCCAAGTGGGCCAATTCCGCCAGCGCATGTGATATAACCGCAGATGTGGCTCATGAGCGTCTGGATGAGAGATGGCGATAGTGGCGGATAGTGTCTTCTTTGAAAGTTGCCCATGTGGAAATGGGGTCCATGCAAAACGGTGCAACAAACGATTTTGCCAAAGTTGCCTCTTCCACCCATGTGGAAAATCCTGGTGACGCGAGCTCTGGGGGGCGGATTTTGCACCAATGTGGGGCCTTTGCAACTGTGACGGGTAAGTGGTATGTTATCGAGACTAGTTGGTGGTCGAAGAATTCCATTTTCGTTGTTTTGAAGTGGGAGATGTGGGGTTGGAATTTCGCCGGCGCTAGAATAAGGTCGATGCAGGTCATGGACCTTAATTGGCCATTGTGGACGTGGGGATGCGTCATGTTTTCAAGCAGTGGGGCATGTTGCGGCAGCGCATCTATTAACCCAAGGGTGGCTTTTAGAACGCGCAGTTCTATGTGACCCTGGGGGCGTGGGGTGAGGAAGGCCACCAGAACCGTTGGTGTGCTTAGCCAACAGTTCATGTTGCTGACTAGGAAAGAGTCTGGGGGTAATGGGAGGGATTTAACTGATGAGAAAAATTCCTGATGCTTGCATGCACCATTTGGGGCATAGATGTTGATGATTGTGTGAGCTACATTGGCCCACGAGAAAGTGACAACAAGCACTCGGCCATTTAAAAATGTTTCTGAGGATAAAAATTTGAAAAAATTATTTTTCTGAATTAGCACCCCACAGTGCTTCGACCAAAAGGATAGGGATGGTAGGAGCATTGTTTTCCAAGCATCCTCAGAAACTCATGGATAGTGGGTTTCCTGGATGGCCAGGATATCCACGGGTAAATTATTTTGTAAAAATCAGTTTCCTAGCCCGGGACAGGGAGGCCTTGAGTCCAGCGATATTCAGCATCCCTAAAGTGAAGGTTTCCCCCATTGCACCTTAGGTGCGAGGGGTGGGCCCCTGGGCCCACCAGCCTCTTCCAGGTCCCCACGGGCTTTCACAGCAGCGTGGATAAAAGCAGCAACGCTATTGGGGTTTTTGTTAATTTTTGTGGAAAGAGTCGCGTTGGCTTTGGCCTTCACTTTTTGTTTTCCTGACGTCGGACAAATTTTTTGCGTTGAGGATGAGTTTGGTGCACTGTTGAGCGGTTCAAAAAAATTTTCAGCTGGGATGGATCCCAAGTCAGTTTTGACCGGGGCTTGAGTGCAGCGATTGGGTGAGATCGAATCTCCCATCGGATCCTTGGATTGAGTGGCCCATTTGGCATGGGCCTCCCAATCTGATTGGGTGATGGATTCCCGAGTTGCTTCCGCCACAAAGGTCTCCATGTCCTCCTGGCGTTGTGAGTGTGGGATGGTGGTAGTGGCCTTAGCCGCTTCCTTGGCTGCAGTCCTATGGGCCTGCTTGGCCTTCTTCCACTCCTGCGGGGAGATGGGCTTTACCAATAGGTAGCAGCCTTGTGCTCCCCACAGGAAAGCCTCCTTGGTGCTTGCAGTTGGTTCATAGTGCGCCTCTCCGCTGGCCATGGCCGCTGAGGGGTGCTCTTGGAATGTGACGCCCTCCTTGGTGGGGCATGCGTGCATTTTATGGCCAAACGCGTCACAGTGGATGCAAGTGGGGCGCGCTTTCCACAGTCACCCAGAATGGGTGGGTGGTGTGCCCTGCGATGTCAATAAAGGTGGAGTGCGGGATCTGGGTTAGGTCCTTTGTGATCTCCTCGGTTGGGGTCAAAACTGCAATGGCTTTGCCAGTGCACAGGTGTGGCATCAGTGTGAAACGTTGCATTTTGAAAGATTTTATTTTGCCATATATGGCGAGACCATCTTTCAGGTGTTGCTCCAAAATATCACGTTTTACCGTAGTAGGCAAAAAGTCAAACGTGAGGAAAATTTGGTTTGATTTTGTCCATCTGGTGCATTTAGTTTCGACGACCCATTGCCCTTTGGGGAGGTTGACCACTATGCGCACCGCTGCAGCCTCGTCTGCTGCTATTTTGCTTTCAAAACCTAGTTCCAGCCAACCGCATGACATGGAGTGAGGTGCAACGTACACCGCGGTTGGGAAAATTTTGTGTACATCTTCACAAAATTTTTCCCATAGAACCGTTTTTTGGATGCCCAGATACACACAGACTCTGAATTCCACCGACGAAAGTGGCTGGGAATGTGGCGTGTTGATGTACTAGTTGCATTGTGCTTGCCACACGATTATCTCCAGGGAAATTATGACCGCCAGTTTTTTTATATATTTTTTTCTATTCCGCCAGATTCTCCGGGGCGTTTTCTAACATTGGAGGCCGTGGGCCTTCCGCCTGCTCCTCTTGCCTTGCTTGCCCAACTGCTCCCAGACATGGGCACAGACTAATCCCCTCTATGAGATTATCAAACTAGATTTAGTCTTGAATTGAATGGGTTGCAAAAGTGTTTGCAACGAGAAAGAAAAGTTTGATTAGTATTTTTAAACTTTAAATAGTATCAAACTAGGCGATTAGCCAGCAATTACACCTGATTAACCAAAACCCCTAATTCAGATACTATTGGGAAGGATTCATCTGGTTAAAATCTTGACAGTAATAACAAATAGAGCTTCTATACTACGTTAAGAGTTGAAGTGAATTATAGAAAAAGTAACCAAAAAAGGGATTATGATAAAAACATAACTTTATTTAGTTAATAAATTGCTGTAAATTTCATGCTATTTATAATAAATATAATCCTCACAAGGAAAAGAATAGTATATGTCACAATTCTGATATGACTGGATGATAAGCCCTAAGTTGATATGGTGGAATGGATGGTTTCCACTGAGTTGTTATGAGTATGATTAATTGAGCGCCTCAAAATGAGGCGATATTGGATCATTGGGAAACAGGCTGAATTAGGCAATTGGGAATTAATGAATGAAGAATTGGAGGAACCAATGAGATATGGCGAAGTGAATTACTAAGCCATTAAAGTGGTACCATTTAAAGTTGCTACCATACAATCAGGATGAGAAGATTGAGGGAGGTTGGTTGTAATTTTTTTAGGGAAAAGTGGAAACAGCATGAAGCGGCTGTATAAAATATATTAAATAAAGAAAGTTGTGAGAGCAAGTGCTCCATATTTATTTTGAAAGGTTTAATCTGTTGTTTTGAGGACAACAATAATCATATTGTTGGTCCTAAATTGCTCAGTGGGTTAGACCCTGTGCAAAAACCATTGGCATATCTTCTGAAAACTGCCAATTTTATAACAGTGGTGCTCACTACAGGGGGCCCATTGATCAATCACATAGACTAATAAGTGCTCCTCAGTCACTAGTCATGTCATATCCAGCTTGCTTTACTATGGAATCATCTCAACATACTGCAACTGTTGAATATGCAGAACTCAAGTTTTCCCTAGACGCTGTGCTCAATTGGAAAAAGGAATTTATGCAAGAATGTTGTATTGAAAAGCTGCCTCCATTTGACTGCGATGGAAAATCCATGGGTTCTTTAAACACTTTGATTTTGCAGTAGAAGGAGCATCAGATTGGCGTAAAGCCAAATTAATAATGTCCACTTTGGATGTTGAAAGCGCTAACCAAGTTATTTGCTATCTTTCAAACAGTTCCATTACCTATCAAGAAGTGAAGGATACTGTGCTATGGTTGTTTGGAGGAAATCCTAAAAATGGCACAACAGAAGGCTGAGTTTTTAACTATTGTTTTTTGACATAACGAGACCCTCACTGCATTTGCTGATCAATTTTCAGCAGAAGCTCATGTGTTAATTGAGGCAGGAGTTTTACCTGAATGTGACATAGGCATAACGTTGACCTCTGCTGTAAAACCATACTGAGAGCTTTTTAATGCTTTGGCTCCATATTTAGAGGTTGAAGTAACTTTGCTTAAACTTGTTCAAATTCTACGCTGGCTATCTGCTACCTTCCCTCCACTCAGTATAGAGCGGAACCCTATTGCCTTTACTGCTAGCCTTGTTTATATGGAGGTATCATCCCTCCCTGTTCAGTGCCCAGTTGGTATTCCCTTGCCTTATTATCATCACCAGCCTCATTTTCAACCAAGTTGTCAACAGCAGTTCACCTCCCAGGATGGGCCTGGTTACACTGTTTGATACCAGTCCACCTTCTTGGGTGTCCCATTCTACAACGCTCAAGGACGCAGGTCTCATAGGGTTAATTGCTTTTTATGCGGTCACCCTGGGCACCTGGCTAGGAGTTGTCATAATCTTCAGGTTCAGTACCTATCGTGGGAGCAGTATAACCAGGGAAAATTCAGAGCGGAGTAAAGATGGGACTCTCTACCTCCGCTATTCAGACACAAAACGTCCCAACTGAACCTATTCCTACACAGCTAGCAGATGTTTCTCAGTATGATGATGCTTTTCTATACCAGCAGCCAGTTGAAGGGGTAAATGTGCTGACACAAATGCAATTCATGGATATGGAAGAAGCAGGCTCCCAGGAGCACCCAAAACCATATGTTTGCCAATTGTTTGATTACCTTCCTATCAATAAACCAGATCCATTAGCTGAAGCAATTCTCTTAAAAGGGGTTAATGTGGCCCTAACTGTGGATGCTGTTGTTAAATAATACCCTACAGTGGGGAAGGGTATTAAGAGCTTCCTTGGAAAAAGAGATCAGTTAAATGTTCATGTTTTAAAACAATCAGATGCATCTTACTCTGAGTGTACCTACTGTGACACTGTTGTAGCAAAAACCTGAGTTTGCACAATAATTGATATGGGTGCCCCAATCAACATAGTGTCCTCAAAGTTGGTGTCCAAGTTTGCATTAAAGCCTGATGTAGAGCACTGTATGGTGTATGGGACTGCAGGCGCAGAAAGCACAGTCTCGGAGGGAGCATACATGTGCTACCTTTGCAGTTTCGATCAATTTTCATTTTAGCCCCAGCTATAGTGGTACCAAAAAATAATTATGACTTGTTAATCAGTACCCTTTTATGCTTCAATTTGGAGCTGTTGTTAATATAACAACAGAGAAATTTGAAATTCTGAAGTAGCAGATCCCAATTTACTTCACTTCCAGCGGAATGCCAAAGGATCCTGTACACTTGAGTCACGTCAATCTTGCATATGGTGATGGGGTAGTTTTGGTTCTCTTTATTGATTAAAAAGCAAGACCCAGTCCCTTCATAACCAAATTTATGAATATCAAGGGTTACCTCTTAGAGCTGCTGGCCCTATATCTATTCCCTCTGGACACCAAGCAATCATAAGCACTGAGTTAGAGGTGGAAGTGCCTGCTGGGCTATATGAGGAGATTGTTGGGCCCTAACAACAATCATAGCTCGAGCCCCATGTGGCCCCTGGCATTATACTTCTGTGGCATGGGGAGATCAAGGTCTTGGTAGCAAATCTTCAGAATAAACCAATGCAAATCCGCCAACACCAAGTAGTTGCATTCCTCCATTTCATTTCAGTTAAGGAGGTCATTAAGATTCATGAGTTTGGTTCACTAGATGAATTCAGTCTGCCTGTCAAAACAAAGCCTGGCATAATGAAAGTTGTACTGCATGAAAATTTAATATGGCTAACTATAGATCAGAAGGATTGAGTGGAAGCTTTATTCCAATCAAAAAGAGATCTTTGCTGTTGATGATCTTGATTTGGGGTGCGCCTGAGGAGTGATCCATCATGTGGACACTATAATCATCCCCCCATCAGATATTGACCAACTCACCAATCTAGAGCAGCGGAAGAAGTTGTCAAAGCAGAAATCGATAAACTGTTGGAGCAAGGAATGCTTGAACCATCAATAAGCCCATGGGCTTCCCTCTCCTAATTGTTAAAAAGAAGGATGGTACTAACCGGGTAGTTATAGATTACTACTAGCTCAACAGCATTACAAGAAAGGACTCAATTCCTTTGCCACGGATTGATGATGCGTTGGACCATTTGGGGGGAGCTTGTTACTTTTCCACAATGGATTTAATATCCGGCTATTGGCAGATCAAGTTACCTGCAGTGGAAAAGGAGAAATGCGCCATTATCACGTCAAAAGGGCTTTTTCAACTGACACGTATGCCCCAAGGGCTGTGTAATGCCCCTGCTACTTTCCAACGGGCGATGGACATTATCCTTGGCAACTTGAAGTTGTCATGCATTCTTATATACCTTGACGACATCAATGTTTTCTACCGCACATTTTCTGAGCACCTTAGTCATTTGGAAGAGGTATTACGCCGATTGACTGAGGCCAACATCAAAATCAAGCCCCATAAATGCCACTTTTTCAAGGATCAGCTAGAGTACCTCGGGTTTGTAGTTGATGCAACAGGGCTGAGCCTTAACCAGCTAAGGTGGAGGTCATTAGGAAGATGACTACACCAAGCAGTAAACAAGATATACAAGTATATTTAGGGATGGTTGGCTACTATCGCTGCTTCATACCTAACTTTAATTGTATTGGAGGACCACTGTTTGAGTTATTAAAAAGAATGTCACGTTTGAATGGACGGAACACTGTCAATGCTCCTTTGATACTCTTTGAACAGCGTCAATCAAGGACCCATTGCTACGTTACCCAAATTTCAAGAAGGAATTTATTGTACAGATGAATGCATCTATTTCCGCTGTGGTGGCAGTTCTGTCTCAAAAAGCTGATGAGGGTGAGGAGCACCCAGTGGCATATTGCAGTCAAAGTCTGAATAACCATGAACAAAATTATACTGTGACTGAGCGGGGGTGCTAGGCAGTGATTTGCGCTTATAAGCAATTCTGAGTATATTTGCATGGTGTAAAATTTAAAGTTGTAACGGATCACGCCTCATTACACTGGTTGCAGAACCTTAAGGAGCCAGAGGGCCAGCTAGCATGATGGGCCCTTAAACTACAGGCTTAAAACTTTGAGATCCTTCACTGACCATGAGCAAAACACCAGAATGCTGATTGCTTGTTGAGGCTACCAACTATTGCAGTTATGGCGGACCCGAGTGATATTATGTTTGACAATATGCTCAGCGGAAAGTATGATGATGAGCCGCCCCAAGTCATCAAGGCGTTGAATGAAATGCGAGCCAATACTTTCCAGCTGAATGGTGAGTTGTATAAGCGGATTGATGATTCCACAGTGAATTTTCTACGACCCTCAATAAGGCCTAACATTATCATGAGCGCACATAGGGCAGTTGGGCATGGTAGTGTGCACAAGACACTGGAATTATTGCAACCTCAGTATTATTTCAGAAAGCATGAACCTCGATGTTCTTGATACTATCTCCTCCTGTCACCAGTGCCATTTGGAAAAACCGTTTCACCAAAAGACCTAATATCAGTTAGTAAAGCCGCACTTTGCTTGGTATACAGTTTCCCTTGATGTCGTCAGCCCTCTGCCAACTGGAGCTAACTGGTCCAAGTATATCCTGGTGGCAATTGACCACTTGACCAAGTGGGTTGAGGCACGGGCCATTTGGGATCTAGGCGCTGTTACTGTGGCTAAGTTTGTAATGGAATGCATCATTCAGCATCATGGATTCCCGCAGTTTATCCTTACCAACAACGGCACTAATTTCACCTATCACATACTTCCCAAACTCAACGAAATGATGGCCATCCGCGGGGTTCTTATATCTCCATATCACCCCAAGTCCAATGTAATGGTTGAACGGGTTAATGGGACCCTGGTGAACATTCTTCAGAAGTTGGTTACTGATAAGCCCTCCGATTGGAGTACCCTCCTTTCTACCACAGTGTCTGCCTAAAACATTAGTTACCATTCTTCCACGGGGAAAAGCCAATCCAATTGCTTTACAGATGGCACCCTGCTCTGCCCACATTTCTGTATGCCTGTGTAGAGGACACTGGTGGAATGGATCCGCAATGCTTTTGACCATCCTAACAAATATGCTGATTAGATTACAAACTGAAGCGTACTCGTTCAGCTTAGCCAAGAAAATCAAAAGCCAGGCTGCTGATCAGATATGGCGAAGTGGCCTCGCACAGTTCAAAGATGGCGATATGGTCCTATTTCATGATCAACATGGTTTCAGCCAGAAGCACAGGCTGGCCAGTATCTGGATTGGGCCATTTGAAGTCATTGAGAAGACAGGTGTAGATGCATATACTATAAAGGACCCCATTAGTGGTTGGATCATCAACTGAGTGCATGTAAAGTTCCTCTGGGCGTATAAGCAATAGGAGCCTTATTGTCCAGTCAAAGAAGGGGTAATGTTGCGATTCCAATATGACTGGATGATAAGCTCTAAGTCAATATGGTGGAATGGATGGAATCCACCAAGTTGTTATGAGTATGATTAATTGAGCGCCTCAAAATGAGGCGATATTGGATCATTGGGAAACAGGCTGAATTGGGCAATTGGGAATTAATGAATGAAGAATTGGAGGAACCAATGAGATATGGCGAAGTGAATTACTAAGCCATGAAAGCGGTACCATCTGAAGTTGCTACCATACAAGCAGGATGAGATGATCAAGGGAGGTAGGTTGTTAGTATTCTAGGTAAAAGTGGAAACAGCATGAAGCGGCTATATAAAATATATTAAATAAAGAAAGTTGTGAGAGCAAGTGCTCCATATTTATTTTGAAAGGTTTATTCTGTTGTTTCGAGGACAATGATCATCATATTGTTGGTGCTAAATTTTTCAGTGGGTTTAACCTTGTGCAAAAACCGTCAGCATATCTTCTGAAAACCGCCAATTTTATAACAGTATAATTACTAAAGGGGGCTGAAAGACATCAGACATAACAAAGAAAGACTTGTCTTTAATTAAGGGTCTCCAATACCCACAATAGAATCCATAGTTCATGTTGGGATGAAGGGGGTGTTAAACACTTGTCCTTTATTTTTGAGGCCAGGAGACCCAAAGTTCCTGGGTGTTAGATTATATATTTTACTTTCCTTGACTAAAAAGTCTTCTCTCAGGATAATGTTTCTTGAGTGGTATACCTAAAGGTAATTTTTTCCCCTAAATTAGTAGAGAAAAGCAAAATCAGTAATGGCAAAAAGGAAGTATAGGTTATTTGCTTAAGTACAATATTATATGGGAGATTGGGGGTTTTCTTGAGTAAATCTCCAAGAATTTCCAAGACAAGATCTATACTCATTACCAATCTGGGATTCTGCAGCATTCTTGTCACGTCTGTCAGCAGGATCTGATTTCTGTATAGATCAGGTTTAAACCCCGATATCAGGAGTTTTTTAATTGAGTAATATTTTTTTGCATAATTCAGGTGGAACCATAATATTAGGAGGCCTTATATCAAGTCAGGGATTATACCAGGCAATAGTTTCGAATATATCGTCACATTGGGTTCAATATCTTCATCAAATACACACGAAACTTTTGTTTGGGTAGGAATCCCAACAATGCCCCCCTCTAGATCTTGGCGCAGGGGAGTCTGCCAGATAAATTGACTGTGTATTTGATTATCACAGGTCCCAGATTATCCTCCACAATTGAGTGTTAATTATCTTTTTTTAAATAATTTTGTGGGGAAAACTTTTCTTTCTCGTTACAATCACTTTTGCAACCTATTCAATTCAAGACTGAATCTAGTTTGATAATCTCACAGAGGAGATTAGTCTGCGCCCATGTCAGGGAGCAGTTGGACAAGTAAGGTAAGAGGAGAAGGTGGAAGGCCTGCAGCCTCCAACGTTCAAAAACGCCCCAGAGAAGCTGGTGGAATAGACAAAAATTTTAAAAAACTGGCAGTCACTATTTCACCAGAGATACTCGCATGGCAAGCATGATGCAACCAGTACATCAACACGCCACAATCCCAGCCACTTTTGTCGGTGGAATTCAGAGTCCACATGTTTCTGGACACCAACAAATGGCCTTATGGGAAAAATTTTGTGAAGATGTGCACACAATTTTCCTGACCACGGTGTACGTCGCACCTCACTCCATGTAATGCGGTTGGCTGGACCTAGGTTTCAAAAGCAAAGAGGCAGCAGATGAGGCTGTGGTGGTGCGTGTAGTGGTCGACCTCCTCAAAGGGCAACGGTTCATCAAAACCAAATGCACCAGATGGACAAAATCAAACCAAATTTCCTCACATTTGACTTTTTGCCTACTACGGTAAAATGTGACATTTTGGAACAACACCTGAAAGATGGCCTCGCCATATATGGCGAAATACAATCTTTTGAAATGCAATGCTTCACGCTGATGCCACACCTGTGCACCAGCAAAGCCATTGCAGTCCTGACCCCAACCGAGGAGATTGTGAAGGACCTAACCTAGATCCTGCACTCCACTTTTATTGATATTGCAGGGCATACCACCCACCCATTCTGGGTGACCGTGGACAGCGCGCCCCCCATTTTCACCCACTGTGATGTGTTCAGCCATAAGGCACACGCATGCCCCACCAAGGAGGGCGTCACATTCCAAGAGCACCCCTCGGTGGCCATGGCCAGCGGAGAGGCGCACTATGAACCAACCGCAAGCACCAAAGAGGCTTTCCTGTGGGGAGCACAAGGCTGCTACCTACTGGTAAAGCCTATCTCCCCACAAGAGCGGAAGAAGGCCAAGCAGGCCCACAGGGCCATGGCCAAGGAAGCGGCCAAAGCCACCACTGCTATCCCACACTCACAACACCAGGAGGACATGGAAACCTTCGCGGTGGAAGCAACTTGGGAATCCATCAACCAATCAGATTGGGAAGCCCATGCCGAGTGGGCCACTCAATCTGAGGATCCAATGGGGGATTTGATCTCACCCAATTGTTGCACCCAAGCTCCGGTCAAAACTGACTTGGGATCCATCCCAGCTGAAAATTTTTTTTGAACCGCTCAACAGTGCATAAACTCATCCTCAACGCAAGAAATTCGTCTGACATCAGGAAAACATAAAGCGAAGGCTAAAGCCAACGCAACTCTATCTGCAAAATTAACAAAAACCCTGATAGCATTGCTGCTAACACCCGCGCTGCTGTTAAGGCCTGTGGGGATCTAGAGGAGGCTGGTGGGCTTGGGTGCCCACCCCTCACACCTAAGGTGCAATGGGGGAAACATTCACTTTAGGGACATTGAACATCGCCGGACTCAAGGCCTCCCCATCCCGGGCTAGGAAACTGAGTTTTTTACAACACAATTTACCTGTGGATATCCTGGCCATCCAGGAGTCCCACTGTCCACGAGGTTCCGAGGGAGCTTGGAAAACAATGCTCCTCCCATCCCTATCCTTTTGGTCAAAGCACTGTGGGGTGCTAATTTGGAAAAATAATTTTTTCAAATTTTTATCTTCAGAAACATTCCTAAATGGCCAAGTGCTTGTTGTCACTTTCTCGTGGGCCAATGTAGCTCACACAATCATCAACATCTATGCCCCAAATGGTGCATGCAAGCATCAGGAATTTTTCTTATCAGTTAAATCCCTCCCA
Organism: Massospora cicadina; assembly: GCA_022478985.1. Classification (NCBI taxonomy): domain Eukaryota; kingdom Fungi; phylum Entomophthoromycota; class Entomophthoromycetes; order Entomophthorales; family Entomophthoraceae; genus Massospora; species Massospora cicadina. The sequence goes on from JAKSZP010009256.1 coordinate 211,289, forward strand.
TTACCCCCAGACTCTTTCCTAGTCAGCAACATGAACTGTTGGCTAAGCACACCAACGGTTCTGGTGGCCTTCCTCACCCCACGCCCCCCAGGGTCACATAGAACTGCGCGTTCTAAAAGCCACCCTTGGGTTAATAGATGCGCTGCCATGACATGCCCCGCTGCTCAAAAACATGATGTGTCCCCACGTCCACAACGGCCAATTAAGGTCCATGACCTGCATTGACCTTATCCTAATGCCAGCAAAATTCCAACCCCACATCTCCCACTTCAAAACAACAAAAATGGAATTCTCTGACCATCGACTGGTCTCACTAACCTACCACCTACCTGTCACAGCTGCTAAGGCCCCACATTGGTGCAAAATCTGCCCCTCCGAGCTCGCGTCGCCAGGTTTTTCCACGTGGGTGGAAGTGGCAACTTTGGCAAAAAGTTTGCTGCACCATTTTGCGCGGACCCCATTTCCACGTGGGCAACTTTCAAAGATGACACCATCTGCCACTCTCTCCATCTCTCCTTCAGACGCTCACGAGCCACATTGGCGGTCATTTCGCATGCTCTGGCAGAGTTGGCACACCTGGAGTCCAACATCCCAGCTTCAGGATACAGCTCTGCATGGGGCCGGAAGTGGGTGGAGGCAGCCGCCCACCTCAACACACTCAAAAGGCAGCATAAACATTGGATTTGTGTTCATTATAGGGCCGCATGCATCACAAAAGGTGACAAATGCACTGCACATTTCTTTAAAAAAAATTTTACACCATGCCAGAGCGTGGCCTGCACACAGGTGCGAAGATCGGATGACTCCATAATGGATATGCCAGCTGAAGTGGTAATCAAAACACAAAAGTATTACTCCGAGTTGTACCGATCTGATAAAATTCAGCTGGCTGAATTGGCGGAATTTCTCAACCAAGCCCACATCTGCACCATTTTCTGATACCCATAAATAATGAATTTGATTACTCTGACCGAATTATGGATAGCCATTTGCGGTGCGCCAAACTGAAAATTCCCAGGCCCAGATAGTATTCCATATGAGTTCTACAAAAAGTATTTCAAATATATATCCCCATTGCTGCTCGCCTCACTTAACCAAAGCCTGTTGGAAACGCGCCTCTTACCAGGAGGACATTAGGCCTTTACCATAACACTCTTCAAGAAAGGGGATAAGCTAGACTTAGCCAACTGGCGCCCCATTTCTCTAACAAACAAAGACACTAAAATTTAACAAAAATCATGGCTAACCGTTTAGGGACTGTAGCATCTGCCACCATCTCCCCAGAACAATTCAGTTTCATCCCCAGAAGGTCGATTTGGGATAACGTGCACTCTGTGGCTAATGTATGTCAATCCACAGCCTCTGGGGCACTTGTATTCTTGGACCAACAAAAGGCCTATGATAGAGTAAACTAGGAATACCTCAGGGCTTGCCTCCATCAATTCCGCCTACCCCCTTGCTTCATCAATTGGGTGATGCTGCTCACAGAATCTGCAACAATAACAGTACAGGGCCCTGGCTTCCTAACGGAAGTAGTCCACCCTCAAAGGGGCTTGCAACAAGGGGACCCCCTCAGCCCACTCTTATACAACTTCAGCCTTGACCCACTACTGCGAAATGTGAATGCCCAACTCACTGGGGTCCATATGCCAGGCCAAGCCCCAGTCAAGATAATGGCATTCGCAGATGATTGTGTGGTTGGGGTATCTAATAATCAAGATGCACGCACGCTTGAAGCTCTCATCCAGGAGTATTACCGGGTAAGCAACGCGGCACTGAACGCTTCCAAAACTAAAATCATCCTCCTTGGTCAATTTCAGAACTGCTGGACCCCAGCAATTAGTTCGTAACCCGGCCCATCTGCTCGCCCACATCCTCGCCCCACTAACTCAACACACACCGCCCCACTGGTGCTCCCCTTAGTGCCACGTCCTACCATAGGACTGGTACGCCATCTGGGCATGTGGATGGAGGCAGGTGGATACGCGTCAGCAGTGATGGAGTGCCGTATTCTGGACAATGTGACGAAGCAAATCGCCTCTCTCGGAGCCCACCCTACTTCCCTCACTGGCAGGGTTGTTTTAGCCAACTCTATGCTCCTCTCCAAAGTCTGGTTCAGAGCCCACGCCATCCCCTTCTCCCCAAGCTTCTTCAAATCCTTGTATGCCTTTCTGCAAGGATGGCTTTGGTTAGGCCGCCATCCACCAGTACAGCTAGAGGTCATGTTTGGCCCTCATCATCATGGTGGCATGGGCCTGCTTGACTTCAAAGCCCATGCTGCCAAGATCCTGGGCACCTGGATTGCGGCTGTCACCGCCCCTACACTCCCCTCCCAACACTGGTCCTGTGCAGCCCGCTCCAACTTCTCCCACGCCTTGGGCCTCAACAATCCATCAAACCCCCACTCCCTGATGAAATACCTCGCATCACACACATTGGCCACAGGTCCTCACGGGACTAAAACCCACTACAAACGAATCCTACTCTCCATGCAGAGCGCTGAGTGGAGAATTCGTATTAGCAGACATACAACCTAAAGAGGCCGCCCCTCTCCTCAGTTCACACAAGAGGTACAGGGGCTACCCATTCAAGATGGCTTGATCCCCACACGGCCCCATGTCCTATCCAGGGTGGACTACCTGGACATGATGGACATCCCTTACTCCATTGAGACCCAAAAACTATCTGGAAATACGTACACCATCCTCTGTTGCAGCCTCAAGTCCACTCCCATGTGTGGCGCTGCCTGAGGCAGGTGTATTGTACAGCTGAGCGCTCTAACGCTTTACACTCATCCTGTGTCGTGTGTGGCCAGTATGGAACGCTGTTCCACCGCCTGGAAAAGTGTCCTACCTCTAAAGTGATATGGCGCAAAGTTCAACGTCTGCTGGGCCAGGATCAAACGCATCCCTTCAGTCTGTCAAGAGATATGTTTGCTCTGTTAATGGCCTCCTCTCTTCCACCCTCCCTCCATGCTTTAGTGGTTGTAATCGCCATGTGGACCATCCACACGATTGTCTTAGATGCCTTCGCAGGCTCCACCCCCACCCTCCCAGAAGCTGTCCACAGATTCTGGTCTCATTTGGTGGACCACTTTCAAGCATGGATGTTTGGATACCTCCCACTGCGTTGCCGACATCTGGTCTCCTCCTTGTACCCAGTCCGGTTCATCAAATCAGACCCCTTCCTCCACACGTGTTCAGTTGTGGCTATGGCCCCTCCACACGTTCCCTCCCCCCATAAGTGGCGTTCCCGCTGGCAACAAGAGATAGCATCGCTTCTCTGGGGTGCCTTCCCTGGTACTAAGTTTTGTCTCTTCTGAGTCATATTTGGAAGTGTCTGTCCCATGGTCGGCCTTCCACACAATAAATTAAAATTAAAATTAAATTTTGTGGGGCCCTGACCAGTTGGTTCCCATTTTTCTATCATGACCACCTGGCTGATGATGGTATAAAAAGGACTAAAGCACCCACTTGGAAGGTGTTCAGAGGTTTACCCTTATTGTCAACCTGATTAGTTTCTTTAGTAGTTTTAGCAGGTAAGTTTTTGAAGCCTGGGCCTAAAGTTGAATAATCTTATTGGCAATATTTCACATAGTAACTTATGGGGGCTTCAGGTGAAGCTTGATAGAGCATTTTCTGCACTTATGAAGACAGCTGTAAATTTCTGCCATACAACGCTTGTAAGGGAGATATCTTATTAATCTGATGATAGCCTATTATATATAGCACAGAATTGCACTAGGCAGTTATTAGGGCCAATGAAGAGGGCCAGTTGTGGTCATTTTCTGGAGGGTTGAAGTTAGAGTAATATTTACACGCTTTATTATTCCATTAGGTGCAGGATGATAAAGAGTGGAAAATACCTAAGTGGATCCTATTAATTTAGCTAAATCATTCACCAGCAAAGATAAAAAAAAAATTCTGACCGTTATCTGAGAGAATTATTTTAGGGTACCCATGATGGGTGATTATCTGATTATATAGGAACTAGCGGTAGCTTTTGTCAAGCAGAGAATAAAGATACATCTTTGATCCCTTAGTTAAATGATCTACTTCTAGGAGGAGAAATCGATGACCATTAAAAGCTCAAGGGAAGGGTTACAAAGCATCAACACTAATAGTATGGAAGGGTTCAAAGGGTGGAACCACTGGAAGTTGAGGTCAGAAATTAGTTCAGCTTGATCTTAATACCAGGCAATACTTTAATACATCTTGGATTGAGCACAATCATCCATTTTCAGTAACATTAGTCATGAGCCGCTGGTAAGTTTACCAAATTTACCGTGGCTGACTTGCAAATGTCCCTCCAATATTATGTCAGTTTGAGCTGAAGGCCACATGTAGGGCAGCCATTTTATGATATTAGTTTGTAGAGTTTGCCATTTCTGACGTGGATATTCGCCAATTTTTTGGTAATTCTTTTTGAAGGGTCAGGGATTTATCTTTCCAAGAATGTGTTTGGGTTAAGAGATTATAGAGTTAATCTTTCTCAGAGTCAGGTAAAATTAATATGGGGAGCCTGGATAGCCATTATGCAATTTTAATGTATGAATCCTGGTCAATGAATTATGGAACAATTGTAGGTTTGAAGTCTTAACGCTCATTGGGCTAGCCTCCCATCAGGATTCTCCATTTGTTGCAGCCATTGCAAGGAAGCATGGTCGGTATTTATGGTAAAATGATTCCCATATAAATAGGTAAAGAAATGCTAAGTAGTTAGTAGTACCACCAAGTATTCACATTCTGTATTGCTATAGTTGCATTTGTTTTGGTTAGGGTTTTGCTATAATATGAGATGGGATGATCTATAAAAGTTTTCATTGTGATGAGATAATATAGTTACTATAGCTTTCACTAGCATTGGTAAAAAGTGAAAAAAGGTTTGTCAAAATTAGGATGTATAAGTACTGGAGAGTGGGAGAGAGCTACATGTAATATGTCAAAGGCCTGCAGTTGCACTCCTATTTCAATGGAAAAGAATAAACTTCTTCAATAAATACTAGAGGTTCATAGGTCTCAGTAAAGTATGGAATAAACTGGCAATGATATTTCACCATTCCTAAAGAACCTGTGCATCACGTAAGAATTTAGGAGGGGTTACATCTTAATATTGGCCATGACCTTGTCATTAAATGAGATAATTCGGCTTTAACTACCTTATGGCCCAAAAATTCATTTTGCTAATAAAAATGGAATATTTTTACGACTTTAGTTTTAGCAAAGCTTGACATAAACACAGAAAGTCTTTTCTTAGACGTGCCATGTGTTTAGTAAAAGTTCTCTTAAGGACGGCGATATTGTTAAGGTAAACTAGCACACTGCCGTTTTAAATCGCCTAAAAGTCCATTCATGGCTCGTTGTAAGGTGGCAGGGGCGTTACATAACCATGCGGCATTTGAGTGGGCTCAAATAATCCTTTGCTTAAAAATAAGAGAATTTTTCACAGTATTCAGGCAATATGTTGATTTGCCAGTACTCACTGACGAATAGAAAGTCAAAAAAATGGTGGAAACCTGACGCTAAGCATGAGGAATCATTTATATATTTAAAGTTAGCTATCTATTTTTTGTAATAAAATTTATTCAGCAATAATCTGTGAAAAAATGGTGGCCAACGTCCTTCTTTCAAATTTAATAAAAGTGAGGAAGCCCATGGGCTTTTAGAAGACATGAGTAATCCCGCTTCCTTAGTTGCTGTTGCTCTAGGGCCACTTAAATTTTTTTAACTTTATATTCTCTGTATTTTCAGGATTTAAATGGAGGGTGAGACATGATCTCATTTTTGGTGAATTACTTCTGACATATTATGTAGTCACCCGGTCTTGAGGAAAAGATATAGCATTAATCTTTAAGGAGATCTTCAACAATGTAGCGTTCTATGGAGTGAGATGGTATCCAAATTTAATTTTGACCAGAGTTGTTGCGGGTAGGGGATCAAACCATAAATCTTGTAAGGAGCTGACAAACTCACATCAGCGATATTTTTAATAGGAATTAATATTTCATAAGCGATGGGGGCTTTTAGGGACTTGGACAGTTTGATTTTTTAGGTTCCCTAAAAGGATAGAGAGAGATCTCTCATATTTATGATTAAAATTCCAGGGCAGGTCAACACTTCCTTGATAGAAGATAACATGGTTTCACTTAGCTCCATAATTAATAAGAAAGATGTGAATCTTGTATCCCATATCCATGATAACTTGTGAACCAGAAGGTATCTTAATAGGATGAGGGATATATAGAGGTATCCTATACACTGCATCCAAAGCCTCAGAGGGTAACTTAGTTATTTCTTCTAAGACTTGATATTTAACCTTAAAAATATAGGAAGGATATTTGTGGAGCATTTTTTTGGGGGCTCCTTTACTTTTGACCAGGAGTACAAATATTAATGGTAATCAGTACCCTGATAGAAAAAGCTATTTATTTTAATGGTTAATAATGCAGTTGAACTCTCGCATCAATTGGACTCCTATAAGCATCTCATAATTATTTTTTCTAATGTGATAGCGGGGGCAGTAATAAATGTTTTCCAAATTGTAAAGGTAAGGCAGAATATGCCCTGATTGTTTTTATTTGCTAATTATCCGCCTATATTTAGCTTCTTGAATCAAATCTGGAGCCATTTTTATTTTCTTGATAGTTGGGAGGATATAATGTGAAATGGTGAACCAGTATCAATTATAGCCAAACTTTAATCTTGTTAATGACTACCTCTACTTGCACCAAAAAAGAGCTGAACTGGAAATTAATAGCTAGAAATTTTTTGTTAGGTATTTGTAGAAAAGCAAATATAGGATTTTTCTGTGGCCAAACATGAGGCTTTTCAATTACTTTTAAGGTTTTACCTGCTAAGACTTGGCTTTCAATAGAGAAGCTAACCGCCAAAATTTGTTTGGTTAATTAGCCAATGTAAAAATAAAAGGGCTAAAGATCTTTATTTCCTTGGATAGAAAGAGGTACGTCAATTTCTGAAGGCGCAGCTAACACAAAGCATCCCAAGGTGTTGGGAATAGAACTAGAGCTAGAATAAGGAGCTTGAGGCACTTGATTGTCGTCAGCATAGGGAGCCTCCTGCCCTCTACTGAATGATCTTTTGCCATCTTACTTTGGAGTTTAATTAAAGTTAACAGTGTGGTTGTATCTCTTTTTTTAGTACTAGATGGTCCCAATGTAGTTGTATCTCTTGCAATGTTGAGGTTTAAGATTTACTTGATCTCGCTGGTGCTTTTTTGTGCCTAAACTCCAACAATTAGGGGAAGGATACAACTTATTAAAAGCTAATCAAATACTAATAAATTTAAAACTGGGTTTTTTAATTAATTTTATTAGTTGTGATGAGGGGTAAAAAGTGAATCCACTTAATAAGTTGATGCTAGTATATAAATGACAAGGCTCAGAGTTCATATTGCTTAGTAATATCTGATTTAGGGAATTTTGGGATTTGACCTATCAGATAAGTTGAGACTCGCCTCACTTTAATGTGAGGGCAGATGGGGAAGTGACAAATGGGAAGATGAACCTGTGAGGAAGGGAAATCATATATAGTCCAAACAGAAGGCGGGATGATATTTTTACTTTGCTGGACCCCTTCCAGCCCTATAAAAGGGGCTGGTCTCCGTAGGGTAGAACGTACTAAATTAGCTATAGCCTGGGGAGGAGCCTCCAATAGACTCCTCAGATTTTGTCAATGATTTGGGGCAATCCAACTGCCCGAACTCGTGGTATTTGGCCAAGTTCTATTAATAAATTTATTGCTTATTTCAGAGGGTTCCACCTATAATTGGCCAGGGTCTTTTGGCCAATTTTGTCCATATTTTCATCCTTACTTCAAACTGATACACTCTTACTACACAATTGGACTTGTAATTGTCTGACATGCAATTAGTGCAGAATAATTTGGGTTTAGGCAAATTGGGGGGTGTAATTGCCACACTTGAGGCCATGGTTTACTATTAAGCGAAGTGGCCTGGTAGGTTTAAATAGTTCAGAAGGAATCTCCAAGATGGCTTCTACTATATGGAGGAAAGATGTCAGTTTATACTTCACCTCTATAAGATAGAGTAGAATATTAGGCATATTTTTAAAGCCAAAAACGATGTGGTAATGTCATTGTATAACATAATATAATTTGCCTGCAACCAACGTTTGAGCTTTGAGATAAAATTGATGGGAAAAATATTGATGGTCTCTCCATAAAAAGGATTATTCCTATAAAAGTTTGTTTTATTGTTGGATAAGGCTAGGTCGCTCCCAATTTCCCAAAGCAAAGCAGTCGTGGCTTAAATACATTTATGACAATGCATTAGATGAGGGAACATAATGTCTTGAGCTTCACAACTAATAAAGTCATTCATATGTTTGAGCTGTTGGTTGAGGTGGCTTCTTCCATAGCACTTTCATAACAATATAGGAAAGAGAAGATGCTCTTCACTCCTGGGACGTAATTTTCTTTAAACAAAGGTTTAAACATGGCAATTGGGGGGTGGTAGGCCAAACAACATGAACTGACACTGGGAGCACTCCATTATTTAAATAAGAATTGGTATCTCGTGAACCTTCAATGGAATGAAGAGCATTCACTTGACATTGTATGCCATTAATATTTTTGATTACTAAATCTACTCAAACATGGGTGACATGAAGAGCCAATTTTGTGGTGATGAGCTCATTTAACTGCAAAAGCTTCATTTTTAATTTGGTAGTTGCATCTCAAAGTTCAGTTTGGTGTTGCTTGGTGGCAAAAATCTTTGCTCCAAGCCATGTACCACAGCGGGAAAAGTTTCTTAGTTCCTAAGGCGTTAATGATGAGCGTTTAGGGAGAATTCATGGAAAGAGAGGCAGACCATCCTAAGTATTTTTGTGCTCCTTTAATAACATGTCTAAGTTGGACATTATGATTTTGAATTTGCTGAATTAATGACTAAAGGCGTTAATCAGGGATTTCTGGGACAGCACTAGGTCCAGGAGGTCCCAATGACCCAGGGGGTCCAAGGGATCCCCATCCACCAGCTTGTCCATTACGACCAGGGGCTATGCACCTGCCAAGCAATCCTGGTGGTCCAGAAGAATGGAGAATATCCTGGGCATTGCGTACTTTAGATCAATTTTCAATAAGTGGAAGTGATTGTCCATAGAGGTCATAAAGTTATCAACTTCAGTTTTTAACTCAAATGAAATCTCCAACCTGATTATGAATAAGAACTATAATTGAAAAATTGATTATAGAGTTCAATTCTAACGAATCTCATATTTCTCTCTTTCATATGGGTTAACACTACTTGCATCTCGTTGATAAGCTGCCTATTTATAATTTAGCATTTTGGATTTCATTGCTGAAGAAAAAGGCAGATTGATAGAATCGGAGGAGTCGTGAATTTAACGTCCACAATAGCTATAAATGTAGGAGTAGTTCCTGTTGGTTGAACTCAGCTACTTGTAGTAGATGGTACAAGGTGGGATGTACAAATTGACACAAAAGCGTTCTGAACGTCCAGCTCCAACTTGTTCTTCATCAAGCGAGTAACTATTGGCCAAACTCATCATAGGGGCCAGTAACACAAGAGCTCATCTTCTATCAGCTTGGTCTTTGGGAATGAAGGCCCCAAAAGAGGAGCTCAAAGGCTTCATCGAAGTCTGATAGTTGCAATTGATATTGCACCGCAGAAGGTTTGAGGAAATTCACCTCCAACGACATGTAATAGAAGATGCATGTCGCTGTCATTTCTCCTATGTGCATATTGATTGCTCAGTCACTGAGATGGGTGGCGTCATGATCTAAGGAGGTATCCGAGCCAAATTGTTATTGTTCATTGTAATAGTTTCACCATGAACTTGGGGTAAACCTGGCAGGGAGCACAAGTTTTGTCATAACTTAGGGAGTGTCAAACCACTAATCCTTAATTTTTAGCCTGGAAACCCAAAGTTCTTGTGTGTTGGATTTGGAGTTTACTTTTATTGACCAAAAGGCTTCACTCAGAATAAAGTTCCTTGAGTGGTAAATCCTTAAGATATTTTTAGACCCTAAATCAATAGAGGCAAGCCAAATTAGTAATAGAAAAAAAGAGAAAATTTTATTTTCAGAGAAGCAATATTATATGAGAGATCTGGGAGTTTTTTTTGGTAAATCTCCAAGAATTTTTAAGCCAAGATCTATAATCATTATCAATCATGGATTCTGTGACATTCTGGTAGCGTCTGTCAAAAAGGATCCAATCACCACATAGATTGGTTTTGAATCCTGATATCAGGATGTTCTTTAAAATAAATTCATTTGCACAAGTTGGGTTTGAACCTCTGATATCAGGAGGCCTTGAATTTAATCAGGGATTTTCCCCAAAAATAGTTTTGAATATATCTTCGGATGGGGTTTAATTTTTCCTATAACATAAAAACTCAAATTTTTATTTTGGGTAGAAAAACCTGACAGTACACATGGCATCACCATCCAGAATATCTGCAAATAGGATCCACATGTGTATAGGTAAGGAAAATACTGATCTATGAACATCAGCCTTATTCTAATCTTTAGGCTGAGAATCAGTAGTAATCTTGCTTATGCCTCTTGCACTGATGGAAAGCTGGAGGGATTGGTTGGGGGTGGCTACATTGACCATCCTGGATTGGAATTAGATTTAAATTTAGGATTGGCCTAGGCTCACACCTGATAGTGGGGAGCAGTCATCATATTTTTTTCAATTCCATAAAGTATCTTCTTCAAAATTCAAATCAGCTACATTATTTTCTAAAATTAAGCTTGGAAGTGGTAGATAAAATTAAAAGTTTGAATGTTCAAAACTGGGGTGGGGATCAGTGTGCGTATACTCTTGCACAAGTAGTTAGTGTGACAACACTTCTAGATGGTTTCCTTGATTCTCCTCATTGAGGGATGCTAAAGCTGAGAACACCAAGAAAATGGCCATGATCATTATAGAGACCATTGAATGAAGCATTTCACAGGTTCTGGCAGGTTTGTTGTGGAAGCAAAATATTTTTGAAATTTAAATAATACAAAAGGTTTTCTGGTTGAAGATTAAATTCTATTAAGAAAATCTCAAATTTAATCTAACACTCTTCCATGAAAGAAAGCAAAATTTATATTAAGGTCAGGAAGATGGGGGTATTAAAATTGGCTCAGGGGCATCAGATTACAGGTGCACAGGTTACTATACAAAAAACAAGGTGCAGTTGGAAAACAGTAAACTTACAAAAGAGAGACCTTTTTGGTATTAAGGGGTTTTTAAATAACATAAAAAGTATGATATATATATTGGGGGTGGAAGGCGAGTCGGTAAGGGCGTATGGCTACCAACCTGAAGGTTGCAGGTTCAATTCCCGCCCTTCGCACATCAATCGGGGTGCCAGCCAAAGGAAGCTATTGGCGGTTAGTAGGTCTAATAACACGAAAACCTTACCCATGACGTAACCAGAAAAATTTGAGTCCCAATCCGGAAGTGGAAAAACTTTCTTTGACGGAGTTGACCCTGTTCAGGTTTCATGTCATTTCTTTCTTTCAGTAATGCCTGTCCCATGGTCGGCTTGCCTCGGTTAAATAGAATAAAAAGTATGATATAATTATACTGAGGTTGGTTTTGTGGGTCACTAAAAAATTTTATCTCTGTAGGCTTCTTCAGCAATTTAAGAAAGAAGATCCCCTTTAATATGGAAATTATGCCTAGATATACTCTTTTTCTTACTAGAGTCTTATTGATGCAATCTTTGGGTACTAGGCAGAAAACCAGGGTGGTAAACTAGCATAGTATTTCTAGATTAGGTCAGGAAGCGAATGCCTGGGGCTTTGGCATTTCAATGATAGTTGCAATTTACTAATTAATATCAAAATACCAACGGATGGCTGTAATAAAATAGGGATCTTATTAGCAATTATATGCCAATGCGAGTCAAGTAAGAATGATATTAGAATATTTGAAAGCAATTTTGAAACTGAGGCCATTAACCAAGGTGATCTGTACATTAAGACAGAGGAGTTTGCACCAGTAGGGATTAGAGATTAAATCCATCATCTTAATTACTTATAAATTATGGCTCTAAAGCAAAATAACCAATAGTAATTTGATAGAGCTTTGCACATCCCTAAAAACCTGAGCCTGTGAGGTGAGGTGAGTTATGATACTCAGTCAAATCCTTATCTAGTTATTAGCTAAATATAAAATCAAGTAAGTTTTTTATGCACAGATTGTCAGTTAAACCAATTTCAACATTTCCCCCATTTGACCAAACATCAAGGAACAAATATGAGCGGGGGTCAGATGGGCTATTAAAAGACCATGTCTATAAGGCCAGAGTAGGTATAGTACTTCTTATGGAACTTAGAACCCATTCAATGATAAGGTAGCCTTTATTAAGTTCAATCATAGTGTAAGCATCAGTATATATATATATTATATGATTCTTAAGACATTCAAAATTTGCTCTATATTTGCTAGTCCTTCCAAAGCCATGGTTATTGTAATACCAGAGCAATTACCTAAGCTAAAGAAGATTAAAGATCTTGAAATCTTCATTATCACGCTACTTGAACTTGATTTTACTGAGCCAGTGCATTGAAGTATATTACAATTTGTAGATGGATTAATATCTGCGTGAGCTTAAAATATTGTGTAGAAATCATGTTTTAACACATGAGTACAAGATTGGGTTAACTAAGGATGTTCCATAGTAGTAATAGGAATGAGGAGTGTCCCATGAACAAGTAATAATTGATGTTATAGGCAGAAACAGAAGAAGGCAAAAAAGGAGCCGGCTGGACGCTTTGCTCACAACTTAACTTAGATAAAATACCATGTGAGTATATTCAATCAGTCAGTAGTGCCATAGGTCTCAGAGTGATAGTATGTAGATAATACCCCACTTATGCCTATCAATTCATTGAGCTTAGCATATTTTAGGATGAAAAAAGTGATCCCATTATTCACTAGAAAGCTGAGGCAGCAATGCAATACAATTTGTTTTTCAGAAGAACTTAGCTATTGTCATGGCTCCCAGGTCTTTAAGCGCTTTGCCTCCACCCATTTAGTAAGGTGATCAATGTTTACAAATGTATATCTAAATTGACTGCAACTGCTGGCCAAGGGCCCCACAACATCAATAGAAATGGTGTTCTAGGCAAAATTGGGTTTAACTAATTGATAAGAAGTTGATTTAAGGTAAGGCGCTTCAGCTTGCCATTGTTGGCAGCATCTGAGATTCTCATGAATAATAAAAGACATTAATTTCCAATAATAAATAGGCTCACAATTGTTACAGCATTTTATATATTGTCCATTACCTATTCCCTTTTTAAATGTCAATAATAAAGTCTGTCCGCTCAGTGGGCCTAGTAACAAAAAGGGTTGTTATTAATAACTTTGTACAGTTTCCCATTATTCACAAAAGTAATATGCCTCATTTTTTTGAATGATTTGAAACTCTTCAGGTTCGTTACCATATTGTTGAATTACAATTTAATCATAAAAGTCATCCACTAGATTAGCCTCCAAGACCACAGAAGGCTAATGGGAGATACCATCAGCGATTTGATGTTTAATGCTAGGGGCTTTGTTAATGTCAAAGTTATAGACTTGTAAATTTATAGCCCAATGAGCCAACCATTTTTCTAGCTCCTTCAGATTCTGTAACCATCGCAGAGAGGCATGGTTAGTTACCACCATAGATGTACTTTATGGATATAAATAAAAAGTGTTTACAACTATAGATGATGGCTAGACACTCTTTACCTGTAACATTATGATTCCATAATTGCACATCCAGAAACCGGATGTAGTATGTAATGGGGTGGTCTACTACCACAAAATTGAATTTTTGATAACAATGCTCTTACAGCATTAAAGGAGGTTCTATCTAAATGATGAACATTTTAAAAGCTCAAGTAATAAGTATTGAGGATTGGGTAAGGCAAAGCTTTAGATTTTTAAAGGCCAACGGCAGTTCCTCATCCACTAGAATTGTACCTGTACTTAAGAAGTGAAATAAGTGTTCACCTATTGTATAAAATTATCCATAAACTGTATATAGTAGCTAGTTATTCCAAGAAAAACCTGAATATTGCGCTTGCTACTAGTCCGCAACGTATTTAATGGCTTCAACCTAGGCTGTCTGGGGCTGCAAGCCTTGTTTGTCAACGAAAAACCCCAAATATTCAAGTAATGCATGAAAAATGTCTCTTATGTGGATTAATTTCATTTTTCCTTACCCAAGTGACGAAAAACTTCTTATATATGATGCAAATGTTTATCTAACGCTCCATAAACACCTTAATATTAAAAAATAAACTATAATCCAGATATCTTTAAATCACCTAATCTACTATTCATAGCCTAATGATAGGTCCAGGGGCATTGTACAGCCATTGAAGCATCCTGGTGAGGTGGTAGAGACCCTGGGAAGTAATCATTGTGCATTCACGCTTACCTTTGGGCAGCTCAACCTGCCAAAAGCCAGAAATTAAATACATTATTAAAGAGTATTGTGCGCTGCCCAAACAGTCTATCCCATCATCAATGTTTTTTAACAGATAGTGTAAAAACCGCGGGGTTTTCACTGGTGCACAGGTTCACTTAAACACTGACTCTGAGTATAAATACAAATTTGCTAATTTTATGAAGACAATCATCCTAGTCAAGTTTGAATGAATGGGTAGCTTCAGCCCTACTCTGGCAATATATAGGTAGAAGTGACTTTGGCCTCACTCTGGAAATATATAAGGATTCAAGTGACTTCAGCCTCACTCTGACAATATAAAGGTTCAAGTGACTTCAGCCTCACTCTGGCATTGACACTTAGACAGGAAATACTTCCTCACAACTTCACTTTGAAGTAAACAATAAACAATTGAAAACAATAAAATATTCACAGTACTAAGGTGTTTTTTATTAGTAGAAAGTGGGACTATTTATAGGGTAAAATGATGAAGAACATGTGTTAGGGGTATTCGTGGTAACCACAAGGTTCTTGGCACGCCTAGCTGACAGAAAAGGGATATCCACGAGGTTCTCAGCATGCCTAGCCAATGAAAAGGGATATCTACAATGATCTTAGCACGCCTATTCAACAGAAAAGGGATATTGGTTCAATTTTAGGAAATATTCCAGCTGATATTCACAAGAAATAGCGTAATTAAATTGCTATTTGTATCAGCCCACATGTTGGCTACCAAACCTGACGACTTCCCAGGAGTAATTACCATTTCAAGTCAGTTTACTCATCTCCAAATTGTTGGTAACAATCCCCAACAAAATTTTAACCATAATTATCATCTGATATGATCCTATGAGAATTATGATTAACCATTTAATTGGTAATTATTGTCAATGAGACAGAATAATTAATCAACGTCTCAAAAGCTTAATCAATAAGCTCAATTAAATAGATTAACCAATTATCTTAAATTAATTGAAGCTTAGATAATTTGCAAGCTGGATAATGTGGTCATATAAATTCCCACACATCCCGCGCTTGACTAGATTATCAGCTAAAAATGTCTTCATCAAAAAATTCCTTCTATGAACAAATCTTATCTAGTCTAAACAAAGTGGCTGCCTCCCATTTTTGAGTGATGTCATGAACTGCTCGAAGAGGTATACTTTCTGGTCCAGCTAGATCCAGTCCTCTAAGTCAACTTAATTTGGCAATCCCCTCTTCTGCTCTTTCCGCAATGGTGCCAATTTCTAAAGAGGGGACAATGTTGGCTGTTTCATCATTAAACTCTCATTCCTTCATCCCTTGTTCTCTTGTCACTGAGCTCAATTTTGATGCTTTAATGGATTTTGCTCCTATTGTGCTAAATCCAGTAATTGCCCTTGAGCATAATGAGGCGATTTCTCCCAACTTGGATCAATCTTTCCTGATCAAGTCAGATCTTTCTCTGAGTTCCTTTTCCAAATTGGCCAATTTTACAAACTGACTATCTTGTCTACCAAATTGACAATTGGTAACGATGAGCACATCAAACTTTCATATCATGAACTTTGGGGTAAATTGACTGAGGCACTTTTTATCTCTTTTGCGCCTCATGATCTTGATAGTTTACTTGTTTGGGATTCTGCCTCCTTTGCTCCGAATTGCAGGGCAGGTACTTTGCACATGGGCTCCTCCACTCCCCACATCACCAAATTTTCACTTTTCCTTTCCCTTCCAGTTTCATGAGGCCACAGCTGCCACCTTTAAGATGCTGTTTGCTGTTTACACGATTACTTCATGACTGGGACTATCTTTCAATATCTTCCATTAATGGTGATAATCGAAGGTATGGTTTGGCAAACCCTGACCATTTCCCTTGTTCATTGTTCTCTCATATGCCAAGTGTTCTTGATGAAGCCCATCATCAAGCACTCTGGACACAGCTTCCGGTGCCTGTGCCATATTGGATTACACGGACTTATTTTCAGATTGCATATTCCTGAATTGCTGTTTTCCTCCTGATCTGGGGTTTCCTGACTTGCTGAACTGGACATCCCCATTACTCTTCCCATTGTCACATATTTTCAGAATCCACCTTGGGTTCAAAGAACTTGTTTTTGGCTTACTCTTTCCCTTGCAAGTATCTGATCTCAAATCAACTTCAGTGGCATCTTTCATAACATCATCGTTCAACCTCCCTCCCCCAGAGGCATCAAAGAAGAGCTCGCAATTTGTAACCTGAGACTTAAAAATAAAAAAAATTCAAAAATAACTTCTCTTTTATTATTATTATTATTTTTTTCTTTTTTATCCGATTTTTCCATTAGTTTTATTTTTTTCATATATATATATATCAATACATTTTTTAAGAAATTTGCTGTGTACTCTATTAATCACATAACCATCAGATATATTCTTGATTGTGTAGGCATCATTCACTGTTTTTGCAATAACCTCAAATAGTCCCAACCATAACGCATCTAGCTTATTTCAGCAACCAAACTCTTGGGTATCGCAGTAGGCTACTTAATCTCCAACAGTATATTCCCTCAGAGTGGATCAAATCATATTATCAGCTTTTTTAGCCTGAATCCTTCTCTTGATTGTTGTATCACAGGCTTGAGATTAGAGATCCACTATTATGTTTGTGAGTCAATATAGATATTTATCCGCGCTCACCCCTGGAGTCAGCTCCACTGCTGAATAGAGAATTGGCGGCAACGCTGCTCTACAGCTGTACAATGATTTGAATGGCGTTTTTCCCATCGCTGAATGGAAACTGATATTATATGCAAAAGTTACTGAACTTATATAAGACGCCCAAGATGACGCTTTACCTGAGATCAGCTTCCTTAGCATAGCAGCAAGTGTCCCATTAACTCTATCCACAACTCCGTTCATTTCAGGCCAATAGGGTTCAGACACCACCCCCTTAATTCCCATAAGCTCATTCAGGCGTGGAATTATAAATGAGGTAAAATCAGTCCCGTTGTTACTCAGCAACACTTGGGGACACCCATGTTGGTATACCACCTGCTCCAGGATGAACTTGACGGTACTTAGGGCATCTGCTCGACATAAGGCTCAGGTTTTGACCCATCTTGTAAGATGGTCAATTGCTACTTGTATGTAACATACACCGCCTGTACTCACACTTAGTGGCCCCATAACGTTGAAGGAAACCATGTGCCATGCAAACCCTGGCTTCACTAATCAGTAATTTGTCACGTTCTTATGAGGCTTATGGATCTGACATTCCACGCAACAGGTGATATAATTGGTAACATCAAAACTCAGTGACTCCTAATAGTAGTATTGCTGGATATGTTTGAGCATCTTCTTTAACCCACCATATCTGATGACCTTGTGGGCACCCCAAATTATCTCAGTGCATTCCAATGGTTTCAGAAATAAAAGCCTCTTTTCATTTGTTATTTTAAATAATTGCTCTTCAATGAGCTCAGTATTTTCCATTGCCTTCTTTAACGCTTTTTGAATTTTGATTGACTCTTCCTGCAATTCCCCATGGATCATTCGCTCAAATAGGTCATCAGCATGATCTTGCACAGCAAGAACAGTTGGCAACCTAGAAAGACCATCAGCGTTCTGATTCTTATCTCCCGCCTGATGTTCTATCTCAAAATTGTAGGCCTGTAACTTCAAAGCCCACTGCGCTAATCTCCATTCTTGTTCTA
This sequence comes from Massospora cicadina, assembly GCA_022478985.1. Classification (NCBI taxonomy): domain Eukaryota; kingdom Fungi; phylum Entomophthoromycota; class Entomophthoromycetes; order Entomophthorales; family Entomophthoraceae; genus Massospora; species Massospora cicadina. Next base: position 229,403 of record JAKSZP010009256.1, read on the forward strand.
TAAGGTTATGAAGCCATCAGAGAGAGGCGTGGTCAGTCACAACCTCAAAGTGCGTTCCGTGGATATAGACTCAAAACTGCTTGCATGCATAGATAACAGAAAGACATTCTTGCCCTGTAACTGTATAGTTTCTCTCGGCCTTTGACAGTGTTTAGCTGACATATGCCACGGGGTGTTCATCCCCCTTGTCATCTACTTGGCTAAGGATGGCTCCTATTGCCATCAGTGATGCATCCAATTGAATAATGAACAGCTTCTCAAAATTTGGATATTTTGAATCAGAATTGTTGTCAAGTATTTCCTTAATTCATCAAATGTGAGTTGAGCCTCATCACTCCAGACGAATCCCTTCTTCGAATTTTTCAAAAGGTGGAAAAGCGGCTCAGCTATTTTTGTGAAACCTTAATGAATTGGCAATAATAGCCAACCATTCTGAGTAATACTTGAATATCATGTATTCACTTAGGGATCAACATCCAATTAATCGCTTCTATCTTTTGGACTTGGGCTTTAAGTCCCTCGGCATTAATTACAAATCCTAAGTATTCTAATTCCTCCTTAAAGAAATGGCATTTTCTTGGCTTGATTTTGAGATTTTCCGAAGCCAGTCACTTGAATACTTCCTCAAGATGTTTGTAGATGATCAGTAAATGTTCAGCTGAATACATTAATGTTGTCCAGATAGACTAGGACACAGGACAGCTTCAAATCTAGCAAAATTGTGTCCATAGCCCGTTGAAATGTTGTGGGGCGTTGCAGAAGCCTTGAGGCATCCTCGTCAACTGATACAACCCCTGTGCTGTGATAATAGCACACTTCTATTGGTCTTCTGGGGGCATATCTATCTTCCAATATCCAGAGATTAAATCCATGGCGGAGAAAAACTTGGCTCCTCCTAACTGATTCAGCGCGTCATCAGTCCTAGGCAGGGGGTACAAGTCCTTTTTCATGATTTTATTTAACCGTTAGTAATCTATTATGACTCAGTTAAAACTGTCTTTTTTCTTAACTATTAATATAGGACTTGCCCATGGGCGGGACGATGGTACAAGCACTCCATACTCTAAGAGTTTTTCAATTTCTTTGGCAACAACTGCCTCTGCCGCCCTGAACCATCAAATAAGCCTCGATCAAATAAGCCTATCATCCCCAGTATCAACTCAGTGTAAAACATTCTTTGCATACCCGAGATCATGGTCATTTTGAGCAAAAATAACTCAGTATTTCTTGAATAAGGCCAGAACTTCATCTTTCTGGTCCTCCATTAATCCAGCTAACTGATCCCATTTGATTAGCATATGGATATTCCTGTCAGTTTCTTTTGGAAGTCCCAATTTGTCTAATTCACCAAATTCATGGAAGAAACAAATCTCTGAAACAGTTTTAGTTGAGAGAATGCGACCACCTGGCGTAATTTGACCTTTATTGGAGATTTTCCCGGATTGGCTAAAAGAACCCAAATCTCCTCATGACCAGGGATTAAAATCTCTGGGGCTACCCAAGGTTTGATCCCCAATTGTTGCCAAGGAGCTTCAACTTCCAAATATAACTGCTCTGTGATCTCCAAGGTCAGTCCAGTCTCCACAATTTGCTGCATTCCCAGTTCAATTATAACATCTTCCTTCTAGCGGATCAGGATTCCACGATTCTCATTTACATATTTAGGTAATTTCTGGGTTCTTCTTCGACTAATTTGTAACTGGTAGGTAGTATTCCATCCTTATAGACTAAATTGATAAAATTATTCCATCTACTGAGGGGCGCTTTCCCTCGCATTGATATACCATTGGTAGCGTTTGCTCCAGAATTGTTAAAGTATCTTCTTCAAAGTCACACTTGACCCCATACTTCTGCATAAAGTCAGTGCCAATGAGTATGTCATAATTCTAATTGGCTAGAACAAATGCAAGTGCCAATATGACCAAGGATCCAAACCATAGCGGTAGAGCGCTATAAGCCTCACAGGAAGTTGTAGAGTCAGGGCCTGCTGTCCCATAGTGCTTCTGGTGCTCCAATTCCGGTTTGGCCTTTAATTTGATTACTAATTTGGTTTATACTATATTAATCGGCGCTCCACTGTTGATTATTGCTCTGATGGGGATTAGGTATACCAAAATATCCATATATGTGCACTCAGAAAAATAAGATAAGCTATTGTTACTGCATGTATAGCAGATTCATTGGCCAAATCCAAGGTATGAATTAACTGTGCTGATATATCAGGGAACGTTTCTTGAGATTGTACCAATTGGAATCAATACATTAACTCCATCCAACTTTGTATTCAATAAGTCCGTCTCATCTTCAGCATTTTGGACCTTCTCCATTATCTGTTGGGCATACAGGCGAGCTACCTCCTGTATAATTTCAGGGGCAATCTCCTTCGATTTCAATCTTGTTATTACGTTTACATCTTGGTACACGATCTAATGAAGGGGATCTAATTCAGGCTCATCTTCAAATAGATCAAACTTTTCCAAACTATCTTATTTATCTGGGGGAACTTGGTTACCTGCAGTTCTAGACTGTTCCGCGTCTAGACTGCATGGACTTTCCCTGCCCGTTGGAAGTTTCCTGTTTATTCTTATGCTGGACTAAGTTAACCTGATTCTTTGGTTTGCGTTGTCCACAGTTATTGGAGAAGTGCCCATGCTGTCCACAATTATTGCAAGTTAAACGAGGCTTGAATGGTCTTTTCCTTCATTCAAATTTATCTTGATTCCCATGATTGTTGAAATCTCTTGATTTGTTGGGGAATTGTCCTGGTCCCTTATTACTGCTTGACTGGTTATTCAGCTTTTATGTACGATTTGGTGCATCAAATGTTTCTAATACAACTCTTAGGTGTTCTACCATTTGAGCAATGGTGTATTTACTGGTCAAAGTGGAGGACATCATTTGGTGCAATTCTCAATGTTGGCGCAACGCGTTCTGCATCACAATTCTTCCGTCAAAGTCAGTCATCATGTTGGCCCCCATTGAGGATCTGAGCTTCCTCATAAAAATGGTTGGCGAACGCACCCACTGTTATCCTTCTTAAATTGAATGCCCATGAATTCTTGTTTCCAAGCTCCAATATTATCTGGACTACTGAATTTGGTCAGAATCGCCTCCTTCACCTCCTTGCAACTCCAGTTCTCCCCATGAAGGTAAGGCAAAACTAGGTTTTGGCACGAAGTATTGAGACAATTTATGACAGTGACAGTTTTTTTGTTGGTCACTATAACTGTACATTGTCATTTCAAATAGCCAAAAGAAGGCAGGCGCAATATCACAATGGAAAATGGGCAACTTCAGAGTACTCTAAAATCTTCAACAATAATTGGGCCAGCATTTCTAATTGGGTTTCAACCAGACACTGGAGTTTCTTCAGGTGTTACTTCAGGGAGTGCTGCAATAGTCAGGGGTATTTCCCAAAAAGATTGGATGGTGCTGTCAGCGATACTCTCTGCTTCAATGGATGCCAATTCCTCCTCAAATAAATTCGCCTTATGGTACTCATCTTGTGAACAAGTACACATAGAGTCTTTGATCCTATCCAATCGTCTCAGGATTTTATCTTTCCAAAACAAGAGTTTTCGGTCATTTTCCCAAAGTTGACAATTTTTATTAATTTCTTCTTTTAAAGTCACTTTCAGCTTTTTGACTTCTTTCTGCAACTTGCCCTCTCAGGTTTGGACATGGGCTAGATGCTTATACAATTCACAGTTCTCTTTTTTGTATTTGGACATTTCAACATTTAACTAGATGACTTTGAGTTTCAATAAATCTAACTCAGATTAAGTTGCCAATTCTAAAGCATTCTTGTTGACAATTTCTATTTCTGTGAAAAGCTTATTGATTTCAGCTCTCTTTTTTGTTGAGTCATTAGAATTTTCTTTCCATATTGTCAATGGTACTCTTAATTTCTTGTCTTTCTTTAACTAAATTGAGCAAGACCGTGTGAGTTTCAGTATTGGCTGCAGCCACTGGCACAGCTGCCTCCTGAGCTTTAATTAATCAGAGATATTTGATTCAGCTAATCTGCAATGCTTATCCACATCATGTTTCCATTGGTAATTGAACCCAATTTGGGTGATGATCTATTCAACTATTTCCTTGAAGTTCTTATTCAGCTCGGCCACCAGATTCTTGATTTGGGTGTTTGATTGGTGGACACACTGTGATGTGGAATCCAAACCAGCGCGAATCTGCTGAAAACTGACATCTAATTGTTGCATCAGCGCCTGCTGTTGTATGCTGTTATTTTGAGTATACTCAACAAGATTGGCGATCACTGCCTGCTTCCATACTTGGATGGCTCTCATGTTTCAGGTAGTCAGATGTACATACGAGGTGTGGCAGAAAAGTAATGAGACTGATTTTTTACTTACCAAAGTTTTTATTTTTTTCAAACATCAATCTTATCCCCTTCAAAGTAGTTCCCTTGGGCAGCTACACACCGTTGGAGACATTGTTCCCACTGTTAGTAGCAGCGCTGGAAGTCTTCAACCGGTATGGTCTGTAGCATGTCTGTTACACTCTTTTAATGTTTTCTAAAGTCCCTAAATGTCGTCCTTTGAGGACATTTTTCAGTTTAGGAAATAGGAAAAGTCACAGGGACTGAGGTCAGGTGAATAGGGGGGCTGGGGAACCACAGGAATTCCTTTTGAGGTCAAAAATTCTGTGATGGAGAGGTCAGTGTGACATGAGGCGTTGTCATGATGGAGCATCCATTTGTCTGCAATGTCCGGTCTCACGCGAATGACCCTTTTTCTGAGCCTTTCAAGGACGTCTTTATAAAAAACTTGGTTGACAGTTTGTCCTGGAGGAACAAATTCTTTGTGGACGATTCCCCTTCTGTCAAAAAAATAAATCAGCATTGATTTGATCTTCAATTTGCTCATTTGAGCTTTCTTTGGTTGAGGAGAACTCGCAGTGTGCCACTCCTCACTTTGCCTCTTGGTCTCAGTATCATATTAAAAATCCATGATTCATCACCTGTGATTACATGACTAAAGAAATCTTGCTCATTGGCGATTCTGTCAAGAAGATCAAGACACTTGTTTTTTTTGATTGTCTTTATGCTCAATTGTGAGGTTTCTTGGCACCAGTTTGGCACAGACCTTTTGCATGTGAAAATGTTCAGTCAAAATTTGATGAATGGTAAATCTGTTCAAATTTAATTCTTCACTCAACATTCTTAATGTTAATCAACGGTCTGATCTCACAAGAGTGTTCACACGTTCGATGTTTTTATCAGTTTTAAAAGTTGAAGGCCACCCTGAGCGGTGTTCATCTTCAACATGTTCTCTGCCTTCCAAAAATGATTTATGCCAGCGAAAAACTTGAGCTCAGGATAAAGAATGTTCCCCATATGCTTGTTTTAACTTTTCAAAAGTCACACTTGCTTTTTCAAGCTTAACACAAAATTTAATGGCACACCGTTGCTCCAAATTTCGCTGTTCCATTTTGCGTGACGCACAACCAAAACCCAACTTCACTAGTAGCAGTCATAACAATCACATAGTTAACGGAAGGAGTTTAAAGTCACACTGAGAGATGGGAGGGGCTGATACACGTGCTCTGTCAAGGACAACAGCGCAGCGTTGCCAGAACGCTAACAGTGTTCCCGGTCTCATTTCTTCTGCCACACCTCGTATTTGATAACATAATAACTGATACAACTAATGCTCCGCAAGTATCCTATTACCATTGGGGTATTCATGTTAAGGAAGTTTTTGAAGTGTCATCTTTGCTCTTCCTGTTTGGTAGTGTGGTAAAATAATCCACAGCTTCAGTCTAATGTATTAAGTGGCAAAATTTGGAAACCTCTCATTAGGATATCACTGATGCTGGGTATAATATCTTGGATTTGCTCCAAAGGTGGTTCATAAATCATTACAGCATTCTCATTTACTCCAATCGTTGATAGATGGATGTATTGAGGATCTACCAGCATTCCAGCCTCTTTTTGGATATTTCTCTGGTGGTCTGCTGATGACCCTTTTTCTTTGTTTCTTCAATGTTCCATATTAGTTAGATAATTCAGCGTTATTATTTTCTTGTAAACTTGACTCAGCCCCTGTAGTGAGCACCACGTGTAAAATCTGCAGGGTTTTCACTGGTGCACAGTTTTGCTTAACTACTGACTCTGGGAATAAATATGAATTAGCTAATTGTATGAGACAATTAGCCTAGTCAAGTTCAGAAGAATGGGTAGCTTTGGCCCTACTCTGGCAATATAAAGGTTCAAGTGACTTTGGTCTCACTCTGGAAATATATAAGGATTCAAGTGACTTTGGCCTCACTCTAGTAATATAAAGGTTCAAGTGACTTCAGCCTCACTCTGGCATTGACACTTAGACAGGAAATACTTCCTCACAACTTCAAAATTGAAGTAAACAATCAACAATTGAAAACAATAAAGTATTCACAGTACTAAGGTGTTTTTTATTAGTAGAAAGAGGGAATATTTATAGGGTAAAATGATGAAGAATATGTGTTAGGGGTATTTGTGGTAACCACGAGAATCTTAGCACGCCTAGCTTACAGAAAAGAAATATCCACGAGGTTCTCAGCATGCCTAGCTGACAAAAAGGGATATCTACAATGATCTCGGCATGGCTAGCTGACAGAAAAGGGATATTGGTTCAATTTTGGGAAATATTCCAGATGATATTCATGAGGAATAGCATAATTAAATCGCTATTTGTATCAGCCCACATGTTGGCTACCAAACCTGATGACTTCCCATTTGTAAATACCATTTCAAGTCAGTTTACTCATATCCAAATTGTTGGCAGCAATCCCTGACAAAATTGTAACCATAATTATCATCTGATATGATCCTATGAGAATTATGATTAACCATTTAATTGGTGATTATTGTTAATGAGACAGAATAATTTATCAACGTCTCAAAGCTTAATCAATAAGCTCAATTAAATAGATTAAACAATTATCTTAAATTAATTGAAGCTTAGATAATTTGCAAGCTGGATAATGTGGTCATATAAATCCCCACAGATAGAATTCCTTTTTGGTAATAAGGTGGAACCTCCTATAATTAATTACCGCGCTATTAGAGCCATCCTTCTTTTCTAATAACCAACATAAAGGAGGCCCAGGAATTTTGGATGGCACTAGCATCCCCTGCTGCTCAAGCTAGTTGATTTTGTATCGACAACTTCATCTGCCACTTTTATCACCTAATAGCATGGAGGCAAATTGGCAGATTATTACCACTATTATTATGGTGAACACATCATGTGCACAACCAAATCAAAGTCATCTTTATAAAATCACACTATACTTCTTGTATATGGCCAGCGCCTGGCCTTTCTCTTCTTCTGTCAACCCATAGATGTTTTCTAAAGGTACCAGGGAACATACCAACTGGCACTTATTGGTCAAACCCAAGTACCTCTAAATTACTAAAATAATATATCTTATATATTTGTAACAGGTGAGTTATGAACAAAATCAACTATTTGATATTGCCTAATCTTAATAGAACAGGGAAATAAATTAAATTGAAGCACCTATATTTTTTTATGTTCAGAGAGGATAAATCCAGGCTTAAATCAGGTAACAAGTTCAATTGTCCAAACGGTGCAAACTCTCACTGTATAAATTATGTAAAAAATTTAAATAAATTTCTGTCCCCACTATAATTTGATGGCCCACCCAAATGGTTGCGCTATGATTAGAGCTAACTGAATACCCTTAGCTTTCAATATATTGTTAGGTAACCACTAGTCACAGAAACAAATTTGAGGATAAATAATAGACATTATTCCATCCTTGAATGAGGGTTAACAAACCCATAATTTTCGGAAGTTAGGGCCTCATCTTTCCAATATTACCTGTTGAAAGATTTTCTGAGTAATTCTAAAGAACTGTTTAAAACAGTTTTGACTCCATTAGCTCTCATAAATGAGATCCCAATAAGGAAGTTATAACTTTAATTTAAGAAAACAAAATGTATGAGTGGAATCACAAGTGAGCTAAAATACAATGTCAAAGCACTGTATGCTGCTAAAAGATTTTCATTTGAGACCTCATGGTACCATAGACTTTCCAGTGATCTATGTCCTGAGCAAGGCAAGTTACTTCATCAGTTAGTGGACACAATACTAATTGGTTCCCCGCTGTCTAAGAGCTCTGAATTTAAGCTTTTTATGGTGATATCATTATAACCAAACTTATAAAAGTAAACATCAGAAGGATCTATTGTGTGAATATATTGAGTGTATTCTTGAGCTACATACTTGTATTAAAATCGCATACTTGAAGACTGTATTAATTCAAGGCCTCAATAGGTAAAGCCATTTGAACCCTGGTCAACTTGAGGTAACACCAGAGGGGATCAGAATTTCCAGATGTTCTAGCTGGTTAACATAAGGCTTCAATATTTTCCCAATAGAATTAACTTTGTGTTCTTTCTGTGAAAAAGTAGTAACTGTTACCATATAATCTGCTATAACATGATTAACCACTGAGTGTGGGACGTTGGTGTTCGTCTTTTTATTGATAAATAGTTTTGAAAGATTCCTTCAACTGGGATCTTTTAGAGGAGGTGGATGTAGAAAATCCAAAATTTTACTCCAACCTGTCTTTTCCCAACTCTCCATTGTTTGCATTGTTTATAAAATTAACTTTGATTTTATAGCTCAGATCAGAGCAACAATTGGCATAGTACCCCTACTTTTTGCAAAGATGACAGGCGTTTTGAAAAATATCAGGTCTATCAGAACAAGGGCCAAACATTGGGATAATTTTTTTAGGAGATGACCCTAGAGTGAGGGTTGTGAGTCTCCTGATGTCTTATGTTGGGCGCCTTTAAAGTAATGGCGCATTGGCGTTAATAAACTACCATGTGCGTAATATTATGGTCCTCATTTTAAGGCTGATCATAAACTGATAAAATTCCTTAGAGCTCACAGGCATATGAAATGTGATGAGCTTCAAAATCAATAAAGAGGTTATCCACATATAGGGTCTTTGTTTCTAAAGAAGCACTCAACGAAGGTTTTAGTAGTTTCAACTAATTAAAAAGATATAAAGGAATTCAATCTTCCAGGTGGTCATATTTTATGCCACATCAACGTTTTATATAAAGGTATCCTTGGTATGGAGGTAGGTTACACTGACCTTCTGTAGGTTTGGCATAATCAACTCCTGAATTTTGGAGTCGGGTAAGGATATTACTATCATCAAATTAACTTTCTCAGATGCTCTGGCCATACTTATCACACAAAAAACTAATAAAGTTGTGCACATTCGGTTTTTTGTCAAAAATATGTAAGTTATAAGGTTATCTTAAATTTGAGTTTCATAGCTGCAGGTCCAAAGGTCCTTCATAGCTCCGTTTTGACTTTATAGGTAGCAAAGACATGGAGTGGGAGTAAACCGCCTTTGAGCCACTAGAGCGCCCATGTGGGGGTGCTAGGGATTGCAAGCAGGATAGCGGCAGTACTACATACAATATATACTGGAGTTTTGCAGATATTGAGATAAAATGCTCTGAAAGAGGAGTAAAACAAGACCCTGGGGAACAGAAGCTCCAGAGGCAGGAACATATGTGTCAGGATTCTGACCAAATTAAAAAAGTTGAGTACATCTGATGACAGTACTTGAACCTGATCTAAAGATATAGTCAAAAGGAAAGTCATAGATTAATCTGGCTAAATCAAGGCCTCCAATATTGGGTCCAAACCTAACTTATGTTATCAAATGTTTCTCAACAAAAACCTCCCAAAATCAGGGTCTAACCCAATCTATGTGGCGTATAAATCCTGTTTTACAGAATTGACCAAGATTTCACAGAAGCACTGATTGCTATTAATTATAAATCTTATATTAAAACTCTTGGAATTTTTATCCTAATAGTAAGTCCCCGATCTCATATATGATTTGTTTTAAGAGAAAATTAAGATTACGTTATAATTTACCAATTCTTTGAATACCGCTAATTAAACTAGTGAAAGAATACAAAGGATATACAAATTAGGATTGTTTTCTATTTAATTAAAGAATTTAAATTTTTTAGAGTAGAACTATTAATACCCGTGTGACTTGGACTTACGCTGCCTGACTTTACTTGTATTGAAGGAATATATTCCCTTACGTCCCAAAAAATTGGTGCTCCCTACCAGATCACCCTGAGTTCCTGGAGAATTTTTTATAATGGATGAAACTTTGGCCATCTTACCCTCTTAAATTCAAGGTTTAAAACAGCATTTGCTTACCACCAAGCATTACCAACTTGAGCTTTAGGATGTTTTGACTAGTTTACAAACTGAATTAAATAGCAGACTTATCTTACTTATCAAAACGGTAATTCAAAGCGCCCATGAGCGTGTATATTTCGTTATTGAAAATGTAAACAACCTATTGAGTCGCATGGATGCCCTTCATATTTTAAAATTTTCAGTAGATACTGGTTTCTCTTCCTTGGAAGGGCTGCCTTTAATGTCAGTCCATGCTGTTCAACCATTAAACCCTCACAGTAACTCGTTTAAACTTTTTTAAGGACAAGCATGTCCCAGGGAAAGAGAGCATCTTCTCCTTCCTGTATTGTTATAAAAATGCAGTGGAGGAGGCTACCAACCTTCAACAGCTTTGACATTTGACCAAATGCTTTAGTCACCTAGCACAAGAAATAATGTTTCCCCAGTTAATGACCTGTTGCACCTGGGACGAAGCCAAAGCTGCCAATCTAGGAGTTCAGGTGTGACTTAATCCTTACCAACCAGAAACAGGCATTTATGGAAATCAGATGTAATCAGCTAAAATACTTTATTTAATTCACCCATAGATTTTATCTTGAGACCCAGTCTTTAGTTTCTGGATTACGCCTTACTCTGGATGAAGCTATCTCCGCTTCTTTATCTGTCTTCAAAACCAATCCTGAAGTCTAACTCTACCTTATAGCGTTAAAAATCACCTTACATCCCTTTTGCATATCAAGGAGGCTATTTATAGAAATTTCTACTGACCTAAGTAGAACGCTTGGGTTACCCATCCTAACAATAAAAGTGGTCTCATCCTGAATGGCAATGATTCCCAACTCTCCCAAATCCAAACTATATTGGTACTTTTGTAAAGAAAACACCCATAATTAAAACCTCTGTCATCATCTTTCTCGCTATAAGGCAGCAAAAGTTCAGTCAGCATAGGACAAGAAGCTCCCTATGCTGACAATATTCAAGTGCCTCAATATCCCCATTTTATGTCTAGTATCTCAGGTTGCTATATACCAGCTTCACCTGCCAAAATCAACGTACCACTCACTATTCAAGGCAATAGAAACCTTAAGATGTCCTATTTCGATATTGGTCAATTACTTAATAACACCCTTACATTATGCTCCTCTAGCTAGAGTCAAGCATTAATCAATAAATATTTTATACAATTTGACCATCCCTGAGCCTAGCCAGAACAAACTCTTTTTATGACCCCACTAAAATCCCACAATTTTAGTTTATTAGTCATTAGTTTTCAATTTGGATCTTCAGTTATATGAGGAGTCATAGTTGTTCAAAAGATAAAGTACTGGATATAATTAATACTTGCTCTCCGGTTAACATTATATCCTCCAAACTTGCCCAAAAAATTAAAATATCTCTGGATTTGATTCACAAAGCTAAATATGGGGCGTCCATGAATTAGTCCACTAAATCGATTAGGGAATATTATGACTTACCCCTTCCAATTTAAAAATTGTTGATTACTGCTCCCCATTATCATGTTAATAAATAATAACAACAAATTTTTTATTAGAGTACAATTAATAATGGAGTTCAATTGCATTATTAATAAGTAAGGAAAAATACCTCTCTCTCTTAAAATATTAATAATTTAATTTTTGATCTCTCTATAAAAAGGTAAAAGACTCATATAAAATGATTATTTTTCCTCAAATATCCCACCGCTATAATGTAAAATAGAGTACAAAACTTGAGGGGAGAAGATAAGTTACCACCTGAGGCTGTGAATGCCAAAGATGAAATGCCTTTTTATGCCCCCTATCCATTAATATATCACCTGGATCACAAGTTATAATGGTTTTTGGAATCAAGATTCACATTCCGCCTGACCAAAGTCAAAGCTATATGAACACCCTAAGTATTCTATCAAAGAAGCGTTGACATGTCCTGGAATTTCAGACCCTAAATATGAGAAATCTATCTCCATTTTTTAGGACATTTAACAAATTAGACCCTAAATTCCTTAACATGCCCTCAGAGCCTATGTAAAACTTTGTCCTATCGACAATATTGCTGATGTAAGCAAATTATTTCACTAAAAGATTTAAAATTTATTTCTATTACCCACAATAGCTCTAGTTGAAAGTAAGTTTGGAGACAACTTCACTCTTAATGAACCCTATAATGTAGAATCCCTCCTTAAAGAATATATTGATATCTTCTCATCAGAACCAGGTGATTATGTGAAGATGTTAGGAGTAATCTTTAAGTCAAAACTAAGGATCACCCTCCATTTAAATCCCAAGCTTACAAAAATCTAAAATCAATGAAGCTCAAGTAGCTCTAGAACAAAACAACTGTTAGAAGCTGATATACTTGTGCTCTCCAAAAAACTGTTGGCTTCACTGCTTAATTAATTTGTTAAAGGACGGAGGACACTGAGTTGTTATAGAATATCACTGACTAAATTATCTTACATGAAAATACTTTTATATTCTACCTCATTTAGATAATTATCTAGGCTTAATGTCATTATTGCATCATATTTCATAATAGATCTCACCAGTTGGTATTAAAAAATTGATTTATCCCTATTACCAAGGAAACTGCGCCCTCTTTTGAGTGAAGAGTTATTTAAGCCTACTCAAAAGCCGCAGGGGTTATGCAACGCCTTTACTACCTTCCATAGAGCCATGGACAGTTTATCAAGAGTTTTAAACGTTCTTGTGCGTTATTTTTCTCTATGATACCATCACTTTTACTTGAACTTTTACTGTTCACTTGGCACAACTAATGAAGTTTTACAGCGATTACGCCAAGCTTCCTAAAGCTAAAGCCTTCTAAATGTTCCTTTTTTCAAAGTGAAATAGAATTTTTGGGCCAAGTGAACAGTAAAAGTTCAAGTAAAAGTGATGGTATCATAGAGAAAAATAACGCACAAGGTTACAGCCATTATTAAGTGGTCCCCCTAAATCCTTGCATATTGTACATTTTTATTTTAGGGATAGTAGTATAAAACATCAGTTTATCCCAAACTTTACTGACACTTTTTACCCTTTAGTAAATTTGTTGAAGAAAGGAATACCCTTCCAGTGGAAAGAGGAGCAACAACAGGCTTTTGACCTATTATGTTTAGCTCTAACCCACTCTCCAGTAATTGTACATCCTAATTTTGACAAACCATTTTTACTTTTTAATAATGCTAGCAATATAGCTATAGGAGCTATATTATCCTAACGTGACAAAAACTTAGTGGATAATCCTATTTCTATTATTGCAAAACCCTGTCAAATGCTGAATACCACTATAGCGTTACAGAATGATAGTGTTTGGTGGCACTACTGGCTATTAAGCATTTCTGACATTATTTATATGGTAATCATTTTATATAAAATACTGACCATGATTTGTTGCAATGGCTTTAGCAAATAAAGGGTCCTGACGAGAGATTAGTCTGATAGGCTTTAAAACTTCAAAACTATAAATTTTCATTAATTAATGTCCAAGGCCCAGACATAAAGCTGTGGATTGTATATCCAGGTTACCAATATTAACTTTAAATAAACCTGAGAATCAGCATGTTGACCTATGCTTGCTTAACTTTTTTGGGATCTATGCCCACCTTTCCAGCCTCCTAGATTACCTGTGGATCACTAGGGGATAATTCTAATGGCGAGTGAATTATATATAGGTTGACCCCAATCTTGTGCTAATATTGTTTGGGGATTTTATGTAATTTGCCAGGTCAGATCCATCAAGGATTGAGCCAGTTGAATGCTTAAGATCTCATTGGGAAGAGTTGCTGACAAAATAGGGGCATCAGATAGTTGATTAATGATTAACTATCAGGTGTACTAATTGGGATTGATCGGGTTTCATACCAGCCAATTGAGAATTTAATGAGCTTTGTAAAGTGAGAGATGCCACCTGCAATTAGTAAATTTGTTAGTTGGTTTGCGACCTGCCATAATGAGTAAAAAGTCCCAGTACCTAATCAGGTCATTAGCCAAATATGGTTATTTGTTGTGATCAATCGGGAAACGTCAGGGACACAACTTCTGACTCCGTCAAATTTAGGTCTCAAGGATGTCTAAAAAAGAACTCCTAACCAAATGGATAAAACCATCGCTAGTGAGACGTTGAAGGGAAGTTCAATGGCAACAGATGCTGTTTTATAGCTGAGGCGCCAACCAAGGAGTTGGGCGCCATATTCTTTTTATAAATTCACTTATAATTCACATTAATAAAAAACGTTGAGTTTAAACATTGATAAGAGTTTAGTTAGAATTACTATTGTTCTAAGTTCTATTCATCTTCAGGAAACTATTGTTGTTGTATACAATAGTTGTGGACTCTTTTGTTATATAAAATTAAGCATTGAGAATCCTTAGAAGAGA